>CM021703.1:3347397-3837650 GCA_011074415.1 Stictonetta naevosa
CTTCCCATCCCTTCCCATCCCTTCCCATCCCTTCCCATCCCTTCCCACCCCCGCGTTGAGTTTGTACGCGGGGGTCTGCAGGAGCGGGGTGCGCCTCACCCCCGGGGCACCCGCTGCGCTCTCCTGGCTGGGAGCGTGGAGTGATGCGGCTCGAGGAGAGGGGGAAGAAAACTAAAAATGATGGGTTTAAATGTTAACGGGCTCGGGGTGTGATCTAGCTGCTCTGCTTATTGCCCTGCCGCACGCCGTTGACATGGGAAGTCGGCTAGTGAGATCTGAAATTCGTGCTCGGGATCTGAGTCTCTGGGCAGATCTGTCGGGTTTTGCTGGGGGAAATGAAGGCAGGGAGCTGGGGTCGCTCGGCGGCTTGCAGGCAGCCCGGCGCTCCTCCCGGTAACTTGGGGAGAGCGGTCTTCCTTGGGGTCGGGCAGAGCATCACGGAAGGCACGCAGCCTGTTCGTCTTCGTTCCGGGGGGCTTTGTCGCACCACGGGCTGGAGAAATGCCAGTTTGGACTTCTGGCCAACAGATCTGCGATTGTGTGGGGTTAAGTTGATGACATTCCTGACCCGGAGCAGTGAAAGAGCGTAATTACCGGGTGACTTTTGAGGAAATTGAGCCGTGAAATAGAGGGGGAGAAAGTACGTGAGGCTGTGGGGAATAAGGATTAATAGAAGGACCGAGGGAGAGATGAGAGGAAAAAGTGGAAAACTGAGGACAGGAAAGGACAAAAGAAGATCTGGACTGTATCGTTTCATCAACAAGGTTATTGTGCAGTGTGCATTAAAACGCAATCATCCTGTATTGTTCCCCTTGCCAGACCAAAGCTGACATCTTTTTTCCTTTTACATTTGAGGTTACGATGACAGAGAAAACGATCTCTTTCTCTGCGACACCAATACCTGTAAATTTGATGGGGAGTGTTTAAGGATTGGAGACAGTGTGACTTGTGTCTGTCAGTTCAAGGTAAGAAGATTGATACTTCCTTCTCTAATCCATTAATGAGAATACAAAGCAAGGATCCCTCTTTATAACCCGTCACTTGGCAATTTATTTCTCTACGTGCAGACAAGTTAGAGGGAAAACCTGGCAGCATGTATAAAAGCTGGCAGGAGAACCAACTGGTGTCAAGAAGACATAAGTTTCTCTGGGAAAATGCAGATGCTACGGCTTTAAATGTCCCCTCGGGTCTGCAGTTGCAGGTTGTGCATTTCTGATTTTGTTTCTCTGCCCTTTTAACAAGGATTTAGAGTCCTTTCTAAATTCATTTCTGATACAGATCGTGGCTTATTGTATTCAGAGTTCTGATCTAGTTAAAGAAATGGATCTGTAATGTGCTTATGCAATATTTTCAGGAAGGGCTGCATAGTGACAATGCTTCTGACTGTTTATCTGCCCAGCTGATCAGATTAAAGAGAAATCCCTCTGTTCCAAAATCGTGAACTTCCTTCAGGTTTTATACAGTCGTAGCGGGGTATTGCTGAGCAGTGGGGTTTTTCCTTCTCCTCCTGTGCCGTCTCTCTCCCTCTTGCAGCTCCATTTAAACCTCAGGCATCCTCAAAGTCAGACGATTTCATTATGAAGGATTCCATTTAATATGTTCTAGCCAACTTGCAAAACAGCTGTGCTTTCCACAATGACCTGAATAAAAGCCGAGCAAATTAAAGGAGTTTGAAGCATGTACCAGCACGTGTTGCATATACGTTTATGTCCCTGTGGTTTCTCGCTTCTTAATGCAGATCTGTGAAGTTGTGGAACTTGCAATGCTGACGTGGGTTTTTACAGTAGAGCAGGCCAAATAGTGCACAGTTCAAGATCGTGCGTATCTGTAATGATTAATTTATTATTGAGCTTTGATCGGCTATTCGCTTTGAAGCGTGATAAGTATCGTTTGTATTTCCAGAGCCAAATTTCACTTTGGGGGAAAATCCCAAGTGATACATGCCTTCATTTAAAACAAAGAAGGAACTTTTCTGCCAGAAGAACAAGACAGTTGTTTGCTGAAGTGCCTGCGTTTCCTTGCGTGGGGAGGGAATTCATACTGACCGTGTATTTCTGGTGTTCCATTTTTAGCTTGCGTGCGATCAAAAACCCCATGTTAGGATGCTGTTCTGAGCAGAGCAGCAAGGAGCGTTTGCCTTGGCTCAGCATGTGCGGTGATTTAAGGGTTGCTCTGTTTTCTCTTTCGAAGAAAAGGCTGTGATGCAATGCAGCAGCGGTGCCTCGCTCCACTGCTGGGGCAGACGTTGTGCCATCGGCGCTGGGACCTTTGGGGACCCCCAGAGGTGCTCGGGTCCCGCCATCGGTGCCCCATTTGGCATTAAGCAGTGGACTCGTAGCCTGCAGGGAGCGCAGCCAGGCGTTGGGGGTGGCGGGAGACGTTTTTTCCCAAGGCAGGATACGAGTCCCTGGTGGCTTGGGGCTGACTGCAGCCCCCCGTGGCGACACGGGGCTGGCTGCGACCTTGGAGGGCAAAGCACCCGCCCAGGGGGCTGCCTCGCCTTAACATCAGCTGACAAAGTGACGAGCCAGAGCCGCCGTTGTAGAAAATCAGTTTCTAACGTCGTGTCTGAGGCTGGCCGAGTAAGGCAGAGCCAGCCAGGTAATTTATGTCACGAGGAAGGGGGTCCTCCATCAGAATTCAGGTGTCCCGTTTCGGTGACAGCTCTCTGGGGTGATAGTGAGCAAATCAATAGCAGGCTCCTCATCACTATAATTACTTTTTATGTTTTCTCCTGAATTTGCCAGGGGCTTTTGCTACAGCTTGAGAGAATAGACAAGGACTGAAAGCTAATTTTGCCTCCGTGTTGTTTGAAAGGCCTGGGCTGGCCAGCCCCGGGGTCTTGAGGTCCTGGGGCAGGCAGAACTGGGGCTGCTGCAGCTTTGGCTTGTGTGGGGTTTTGTGTGTGTGTTTTTTTGTTTTTGTTTTTGTTTTTCCCGTGAACCAGGATTGCAGATGTACATCATATCTATCCGTGTGGGGTTAATAAATGAAAAATTGTTGTCGAGGGGGTAAACCCCGTCAGGCTGCTCTGGAAGACCTGAGTTGTGCTCTTCTCGCTGGAGAGCAGGCGGGCACGCCCTGAGGCAGGGCTGCGCGTCCTGTGGCTCTCCTGTCTTTCTCTTCCACAAAGTGACGGGCCATTCACGGACTCCTCGTGACAAGAGCCACGCCTTGCGTCGCAGGACATCGCGTCCTGCTCAGCCCCACCTGAAGGGCTGGCTCCAGCGGTGGGGCTGAGCGAGGTGGCAGCCACCACCCTTGCTCACCGCACAGCAAGCTCAGCGGGGCCACCAGGAGGTGCAGAGCCACAGCTGGGGACAGCGCTCCCTCTACGCTCAAGTCCTCCCAAAGCCGTCGTCTGGCAGCTTGGGATCCCTTCCCTCTCAGATGTTGCAAATGAATCCAAAACCACACCAGGGCATTTCCATCAGTGTTGCATCTCTTGACCAAGACTGCGAGTGTTCACTGCTCTGTGTGTGAGGAGCCCTGTTCCCACGTGAGTTGAATCCCTCCTGTGCTTCTGCATTTCTGGAGCTGGAGCCTCACCTGGCCAGCTTGCAGCTTGATACTACGCCTCTGGAATATATTGTCGTGCTTCTTGGTTCCAAACAAAGCTGTATTTTGGGCGTGGAGTTTGAGAGCAGGAGGAGGTCAAGCTTTTGACAGTGTTACCTGGAGAAGGAGTTACACACGTTCAGCATTCTCTTTAGAGAGCAAACCTTCATGGTTTCAGTGCACAGCACCGACCCAGCACTTACAAAGCTGGTTTGTCTCCGACTGATTGTGAGTGCTCAAGGCTGCTCGTGCTGAGAAAGGCCACCTCCAGCTGATAGTTGGTTGAGTTTGGATACGTTTATATACAGGTGTATTTTAAAAACCCAAGTGCATAAGAGAGGATGTGACAGTATGGCACCATGCTGCTGGGTTTCTGGGAGTTTTGACATGGATTTCATTGAGTACTTGATCAGGCCTTACTTTAGGGATGGAGAATTGTACTCGTGTCTGGGGCTTGGTCTACTGAGTCCTAAACCAGTGACACAAATGTTGCTAGACTGAGGAAACCATGATAGTCAAGGTCTCATGTCCTCCAGTGCTAGAAAGAAGGCCACGAGTTACTTGACTTCTAACACCAAGACCTCATCAGCAGTCTTGGTTTCTCTCCTGGGTGACTTCCACCATGGCTTCATCACAGCTTTCTGAGCCCCCCAGCTCAAACCAAGGCAGGATCCACCTGGAGGCCCTTGCTTCTCGCATGCCCTGCAGCCCCTTAGTTTGGCCTTTTCCATCCGAACAGCAGTTGTGTGAAGCTTGGGAAAGAAAAGGATGCAGCGCTAGTGCTCATCGTGGGGTACCTCCGCCTCTGCTGTCCAAAGCCAAGTTTGAGCGTGTCATCAGCTGCACGTGAGATGGGGAAAACCTCTGCGAGGAGAATTAATCCTTTAAGGAGCCCTGGTGTCTCTCAAACGTGTCTTAACATCTATGAGCTTTGGAAGAAGTTCCAGCCCAGCTAACAGCAGCTCTGTCGCCAATTTGTGGGGCTCAAGATTTCACTCTTGACGTTTTATATTGTTAACGTAGGGCTGCTTGGCCTTTCAGATTTGAAGCTGAGTCAGTGTAAAAGATCACCTCTGGCTCTGGGCGAAACCAGCAGTTTCCACCGTGTTTCTTGGGAACGGGGTCCAGCATTGTTCCTACATGTCAGAGAGCCTGCTGAGACGCTTTGGGCCGAGTTCCGCACAGATTGCTCTGACAAGAAGTCCCACGGGTGTCAAGCAGAGAGGATGTGTAAAACAAGCGTGATTTGAATCTTCATGCTTTAAAAAATTTGCATGATTGTGTTAATTGTCCTGGTTAAGCATTCCAGATCACCCTCCAGCGTTTGTTGTAGAGCTTTTGGATGAAGTCGGTGTTTTCTGCTTGCAACGTTGTTCAGCTTTGGAGCATAGTCATGAAAATAATCTCTGCGTGGAGCAGCCCTTCGTCAGGAGAGGAAGGAAAGGATTTTCCCTGCTGTTGCTGCTGGTTTTCTGTCCTGCTCTGAAGGAACGGGACGCTGGAGGTGGGACGCAGCTCTGGAAGATTTAAGAAAATTCAGCGTGTGAGGAAAATGTCATTTGATTTGGCCCAATCAAAATGTCACTCTGACCAACTATGAATAATTTCTTGGCAGCCGCTCTGCACGGAGGCCTGCAATTAATGCAATCTGTGCAGTTGTTTGTGTTAATCGTTTCTGTAGCCATTCACGTTGAAGCCTGTTTGATGTTTACATGACTGGGGTTTCGGTTCTGCGCTTTAGGTTGCGCGTTAGGAACGCACCCCTGCCGCTTTGTGGCACGAGCTAGCTGAAATAGGCAGTACGGTTTCTTTTTAATTTTCACTTGGATTTAAGCAGAGGTGAGCATTTGTAAATAATAATTGCGATCATTCCATTTGTTATAATTAAACAATGAGGCATACCAGGAGTACAGTAATCATGAGATAATCATATCCCCGGTATAATTACCATGTACAGGGTACATCCAAGTATTGCTAAGCCTCGGAGTGTGATTATCTTAAGATAACTGCACCCGGTAGGTTGCCCAATTTTCGATATAAAACGGAATTATTTTTATTAAAACGAACAGGAGAGGGCGAAGCCATCTTTCAGTGGTGGGGGGGGAGGAGGGGGGGTGGTTTGGGGAGCTGGGCAGGACTTCGGGCTGAGGCAGGGGCACAGCTCCACGCCGAGCCGCGGCACCTCTGCCCCTGCCCGCCGGCCGCAGCGGGGAGCGCCCGGACCTGGCGCAGCATCCCGGCCGCTGCGTGCCTGCCGAGAGAGGGCTGCCGAGCTCGGCACCGATTGTCCCCTTGTCGCCGTTCTTCCAGCTCTAATTGCAGCGGGGTGCTGGAGCAGGGGGGTGAGGGCAGGTGGATGCTTCCCTGGGCACCCAGGAGCATCTCTGTTGCGGCAAGGGTGTGTGGATGGGGAGGAGGAGGGGAAAGCAGAGCCTGCTCCTTGCAATTTGCCTGTTGCCATCCTATGGGGAGGCAAGAGGAGCCGCTGCTGCTGCGGAGAGGAGCTGCTTGCCTTGCACGATGCTCCCTGTCCAGGAGTGCCCCCTCCTCCTCCTCACAGGGGACACCTCGGTGGGCGGTTGCTGAACATTGCCCCGCTCAGGCGATCTCTTCCCTTGCCCGCACAAGGCTGTTAGCTGCTCCTCTCCCTTTCTTCTTTACCACATCCCCCCTCCCTCTCCTCTAGCCGCTGTAAACGTGAAGCAGGGAGGCAGTGCCTCCCTCCTTGTTGTTTTCCCGAGGGGTTAATATTGGAACGGGCGGGGGGGGCACACAAATCGGGGCTGCCCCATCCATCCATCCCACCTGCATGGCTAACGCTGCTGTTCCTGGCCTTTCCCCCCAGTGCAACAATGACTACGTGCCCGTCTGCGGCTCCAACGGTGACACCTACCAGAACGAGTGCTACCTGAAGCAGGCTGCCTGCAAGCAGCAGAGTGAAATCCTCCTCGTGTCCGAAGGATCATGCGCAACTGGTACGTACCACGTGCTCCAGACTGACTGCCTGCCCCTGGATAAAACTGCCTGCAGAGGGTAGGAGCTGTTTGAATCCCTCCTCTGAGTTTGTCGCGGGTTAATTCTCGGCAGTCCTGAGTGTGAGAAGATGCTGCTGACATCCTTGCCTTTTCAACAGCTAGCCTCACATAGGTTGACAGGGTGCAGCATAGAAGTTGTTTTCTTTCCTTTTTTAAAGTGTATATCCTGTGCTGCTGGTCACACAGCCCAGCCTGCAGTTCGGGGCCATGATGACAGCAGATTAAGCAAGCAGATGTTTGATAAATGGGCATCTGGATTACAGCAACCCCGTCTGTAATCTGGAGAGGGTAGGACTGGAGCATCACTGCCTGTAATGCAGTTCCGTAGATTTTTTTCTAGTGTGTGTAGGGCTTGCTTCCCGGCTGGTAGTTCAGCAGACCTCCACTGAGTGTATTGAGCCAAACCAGTTTATACCAGCCCAAAAAGCTCTTAATGAACAGGTCTGCGCAGTAAATTGCTGTTCTGGATTTGTTGGAAGAACTCATTGAAGAACGTGTAAAAACTGACTGGTATTTGAGATGTCCTCACTTAACTCTGAGCATCGCGAGCTGTTCGTGTCTCTACTTTTGTGAAGCAGCTAGAAAAGCGAATGAGCCACGTCAGTCAAGAAAACCAAGTTGCTTAGGCACAGGGGTTCTTGATGTTTTTCCTTTGTGCTCAGTGTCTGTTGGAGCTGGACAGGGAACTTAACTTGAAAAGAAGAGGAGGAGTAAGGCTTTGTTCTTGAGAGAGCACTTTAAACTTAGAGCAGATTTTTTTCTCAGGTGAGGATAGAGGAGTCAATAAAAAAGTGCATCAGGCAGACTTTCTGCAGTGCTATGATTTTTTTTGTGTTTCGTACACATAAGAGAAAAAAAAAATCCAGGAAAATAAGTTTCTCTGAAGCTGATACCTGACAATTTTCAAGAAAAAAAACACATGCAGATTTTTTTTTTTGTCTATGAATTGATATTAAGTAGAGCTCAGGCTGACAAAGCCTGTTGTGGCATAGGATTTCTTTGACTTGGTAAATTCTCTCAGCACAGCAACTGTTCTTTTTTTGTTCAGACTTCATGATTAAGGGGTTGATTTGAGTGCATTATTTCATCTTTTCCCAACCTTGCTTGCTAGTGGCAGTGGGACAGGGCAGAGTGATGCACAGGCCCCCAGCAGAGACCTGGGCTGGCAGAGGTCTGGGCATCAAAGGGTAGGGCAGGAGGAGAAATGTGGGATCTTTCTCTAAAGAGCCAGTTGTTTTCTGTTCTATTTTCCACCCCTCTTTTGTCTCTCTTCCATGGAGTCTTGCTGTGCAATTCTACCATTCTGTGCCTCTTTTGTGACAGATTTATTTAAATAAAGGTTTTCAATTTTTTAACTTTGAGTAATGGTGGCATGTGCAAGCCAGTTCAGATCCACCAGATCCTACTGTCAGTAAATTAGATCTAACAGTTCATAGGGTAATTGAATCCCCAAGCAGCCTTTCCAAACTCTATTACTCTTGATGCTGATAAATGGATAAACCCGCTGCTAAGGGAGGTAAGGGGTGACAGCCTCCCTCCCTTCCCTCCAGGAGAAATTCCTCTTATGGATTTTCTAGCCCTACTCACGCGTGCATTCCTGTACTTTGTCTTGGTTAGAAAGTATCATAATGAAGTTCAGGGCTTGAAGATTTTGTGACGTTGTACTTTCAGAATCTGTGAATCTGGTCATTCCATCCAGCAAAACTTTGAGCAGAAGAAAACAAAAACGCTTGGTTTTGAACCTCAGCCACAGCCTTGAGAAAAATGGCATTTTGATCATTTATCTACAGACTTTGAATAAGGATTTAAATGGTTTATTCAAACTAGTGATCTGATGAGATGTCACTGTTCTGTGCAGACAATGCCATGAATTTCCAATTGGTCTGGCCTCAAACAAACGGGTTTAAAAGCCCTGTTTGATGCTGAGGGTTTAGTAGTGGCCACGTGAAACGACTTTGCACGACCGTTGGGAACAAAGCTCCTGGAGCTGCTTTATCAGTCTCAGTACAACAAAATGAGGCAGCGGCTTCTGGGAACATCACAGCACTCCAGGGCTTACGTTATTTTAGTCTTATATGGAGACTTTAAAGTAAGAGAGTTCAGACATGAGAAAGACAGCTTGAGTGAACTGCGTTCAGATTACATCTCTATAATTTACCCAGGGATGACATCAAACATGAGATACGCTGTAATACATTTGACTGAACAATCTTGCCTTACATGCTTGCAGGACATACGGTAGCACATGAATATAAATTTCATTCTGTTCTTTTCTCAGATGCTGGCTCAGGATCTGGGGATGGAGGTAAGAGCCATCTTTTAATAACACTGCTCGTGTGTACACGCGTTGTCTTTTGCAATTTCAGCTTCTAAGTGGATATGCTTTGCAGTTTAGTTGTTGCACTACATATTGTCTTTTGTTGGGCTTTTTTTTTCCGAAAAAGTGACATTTTGCATTTTAGTCAAGCTGGAACCTAGTTAATGACATGCTGTTTTCTAGGGAAATTCAGAAAGCTGTGTTCTTTCTAATAGGACTTGGAATTATTCATACGTTGTGCTAGGAGCTCTATCTCCATCTACTGTTACTGTTGCACTCGTTTGTTTTATGCTTAGAGTAATATTTCTTTTTGTTTTTAAAACATGAGCCAAACCCTTGGCTTCTTCTCACTGGAGGATTCAAGCCAAATATTTTGTGGTACTGGAGAGCATTCTTTTAAAGATATGAAAAAATGTCACAAGAGAGGAATTATGTGTTTCTTCTAAGAACAGCAGCAGCAAAAACAAACACGGAAATAGTCCAAACCCTTTGCTGCATACGGGGGATGCTGTAAAACAGTAGCAAACTTGCATTTAAGTTGAGGGTTGGCTTTGTGGATTTATTTATTTATTTATTTATGGTTTTGTTCATTCGCCACGGATTCTGGGATGTGTGGCTGGTTCTTCTTGGGAGTGTAAGCGGTGGCTCAGGGTAGTGCCTCGCCTCAGGGCAGGGAACATGGCTTCTGGGAGGTGCTTGCGTTGTGGGGCCGGTGGGTCGGGCTTCCCAGGAGCCTGGGAGACCAGGGCTAGTGTGGGTGGCTGTAGAGGGTTGCCCTGAAGAGTTACCCTCATTTCTGCCCAGGCACTGAAGGAGCCCCATGGCAGGTGAGGGGCAAGGTCAGCATTGGGCTGGGATGCTGCCAAGCTCCTCCAACCACGGTGGCCACTGGGAGCTGAGCCAGGATTCGGCATTGGGCAGCCAGCGGGTCTGGGCTCTCATGTAGTTTTGTGGCCGTTTCTGGCTGTCAGTCCTGTCTGGATTCAGGTTTTTCAAATACATTTCTGCTATCTGGTGAAGTACCACCCAATCTTCGTATAGTTTTGGTAACCAGCATGCTGGAGAGTGCAGCGTTTAGGTGAAGTGTTATTTTTACCCGTGAAGTAATCAACAGCCTGAGCACGGGGCATTTGCAAGGGACCTAATTGTCAGAGACTGGACTTGGTTTGCTTTCTGGAAATCAGAACATTTTAAGATGCTTCAGACTTGGCTCCCAGAAATCACAACTGAAAATATTACACCTCAATAAAATTTTTTGTCCAGCTATTCCTATTTTGTCTCATGTCCTTTAAATATTTTTTCTGAACTGGACTAGATCAAAGATTCCTGATTCAGATCTCAGATTAACAGAAATCTACAATTTAAGATGGGATTTTCACACATTCAGTCAATAATCAATTTTCACATGATGGATTTTGTGTGACTTTTTTATGTACATACTAAGGAAAATGAATAAGATTTCCAGTTTGTTTTATAACTGGGGGAGATGGGGAAACAAACATGCCCACTTTCTAAAAGGAATGAATTCCATACTCAAAAGGCATAGGGTTTTAAAATCATGATTTCAAAACAATTCCATTTTAAAAGCTGAGGTTGACAGAAGATGAGCAGAACAGGACCATGGGGACTGACTAGGCAGATAGTAAGGAAGCAAATTTGTGAAGTAGACAGAGTCAAGTTGGTGTGTGTTTAAAGGTCTACAAAGCTGCCTTGTATTATACAAGATTTAGTAGGCAACCACTGCTGTTCTTAAAGTGCAAAAGTATATTTATGTGCCCTAAGAAGCTAAATCCAGCCAAGTAAATATTGTCACTACATCACTCTTTACTACACATGGTCTTGTTGTAAAAGCTGTAATAAATTTTGGATGTCATCACAATAACTCTTGTAAAATCCACTCCAACAGTCACAAGTGGGAAGTTGTTCTAGAAGTCTGAGGTCTTAGGAACATTTTCAGAAAAACAAGAGACAAAGAAGATAGCCTTTCTTAAGCTTCTCCAAGCGGCCAACCAGCGCTGAGGGCCCTGGAGGCCTGCTGGGGGCTCGGGCAGGCTGGGCAAAGCCTCCTGGGCCCGGTGGGTTAGGAGGCTCCTGTTGAAAAGACTTTTCAAACAAAATCCAGCCAAATAACATCAGTGGGGCTGGGAAGTCATAGGGATCTCTTCTTCCTTGCTGTGGGATCTGGTACAAAAGGATCTGTACTTAGCGAAAAAGAATCTGGGTCGTGGAGAGTATCTGGGTAGGGCTCGTTCTCCTTGGACAAAAGGTGGGTGGATTTCTACTTGAGGGCACCCATCAGGGGTGATCCTTCAGCGTGATCAGTGTGAGTACCTGGGGACTGTCCTTAGCAGCAGGAACATCTGCCTTCCTGCACTCGTAGGTGGACAAGGATGTTGCTTCTTACTGGAGCCCCTCCATATTATTCCCCTAGATTTCCGCACTGTTCCTGTGTATCATTCCACGAGGTGAGCGTACCAGCTTTCCAACAGCTCTGTATCTTGTGGTTGGATTTATGTGGTCTGGTAAGGTACACACCTGATGGGGAATTAACTCGCCAGTTGGTAGAGGACACAATGTTTCCCAGTTCTTGGAACACAACAACCTTATTGCTTTGTGGTGGTTTACCTCATGACTGATAACAGTTCAGCTCTCAGTCCTTTTTTTTCCTCAATGGAGTTTTTGCCAAGTGAAATCATAATTGGATGGTGGTTCAGGAATTCCTGGAAAGGGGTCAATGCAATGGACAGATGTCCACAACCACACCGTGTGGTCACACAAGCTTCATTTGCTCAGGAAGCTGGATAGAGCAGGAACAGTACAGCCAGAGGTCGTGTTTTGCCAGCCACGTTTCCCTTCTGCTCGTTGCCATCTGGGTTTGCAGAAAGCTCTTCTAGCTTTAGTATTTAGGTGTTACAGTTTTCTGCTTTACTTTCAGGGTTGCTGGGAGCAGGGGGTCCCAACTTCTTGTTTTAATGATCCTGGGGGCTTTCCAGAGGTGATGCAATACTGCTTTAGGCAGCAATAGCATATTCAATAAAGCAACACAAATGTCCCCTTATTTGTAAAGTGATGGGAGAAATTTAATGTCATTGAGTTACTGAGCCATTGGCACACAGTCGCTTTTGGGGATATCCAATAAAAGGGTAGGAACACTAGGTGTTCAAGTTTCTTACCACAGAAGACATTTTTCCCCCTGTAAATGAAGACTAAAAATGCAGAATCAAGAGTTGTTTCTGTTTTGATTGCAGAAACTGAGTACAGTGTGGAATTATTTAAAAGCCAGTATCACAGAGAGATACTAATCAGCGACAGAAAGAATGAATGTGAAAGAGTTTATACAGAGTAATTTAAAGAGATTCCATTCATTTTCATCTACGCCGTTCTCTAGACTACTGGGCGGGTTTTTTTTAGAACCAAGTGATTCATGTTTTGGTCTTGAGCGAGTTCATAATGAATTCTTGCTCGTTTCCTAGCTGCCTTCAAACAGTGACATACTCAAGATGCAGTATTTTATTATAGTACTTAACAGACTAAGAACATCTCTGCTTGGTTTCTTCTCTGCATTGAAGGCTTTTTTCCCCCTTCCTGTATTGTCCACGTTCTTAGCTCCGTTGATTGGCTTGCATTCATAGCCTGATCGATTTACTGTGGGTGCCGATCACGCCAGGTGTCTGTGATCCCCCGGCGCTGCAGTACACAAGCACCTACATTGAGTTAGTTTCAGAGCCTCGTTCAATTTCCATTAAAGTCCCACTGACTCTAATGGGAATCGTACGGGGCCCCTGGGTATGCAGATCTTACCAGAGTTTGGTCTTTATGTTAATTCTTCATGATCTAGACTAAAGCTGAATGAATAAACAAGTCGGAATTCATCAATATCATCGTCACTATTATTTTGGAGTAGCATCTAGGGGCACTAATTATAAGATTAGGGCTCCAGCGTGACACACCCTGGTAGCGTGAGGCACTTCTTTGCGGTGAGGGAGAGGATGAAATCTGTGAAGCAGAGCCTGAATGTCCAAGTTAGGCAAAGGCTGAAAGCTGCATCATGCTCCAGTGGCTGACCTGGGGATACCGCACGGTGCTTTGGTGCTCTGTCTTTTGGACCACGCTGCTTGTCAGCAGGCTCACATGCAACCCACAAAGAACGTTCCTAAAGCTACTCCTAATGTGCTGCTGTTAGGCATACCTGAGAAGTAACAGCCTCTTGGGCTGTCATTTTTTTTCTCTGTCTCTCTTGTTTTGTTCCTGTATTTTAAGGATGAGAATGGCTTTTTTGTTTGTTTGTTCTCTTTGGCTTATGCCTTCAGTCTTATCCAGAAAATTGGAGTCCTGCAGCTCTTTGTAGGTGCCAACATGTAGATCTAATGATAGATTTGGAATTCTGGTCTGCCTTTCCTGTCGGCTTGGAGATGTGTGAGTAAACACATACATATTATGAATCTGTGCGGAACAACAGTTGTCTTGAGAAACTCATCCAGTCAAAAGAGAAGAAAGAAAACACTGCAAGGCCTGAATTGTTTTTTAAGGCAAACTATAATACAGTGCATCTATCTTTTTGTTTAATTAACAGCCAAACAGCTACTTTGACCCACTTGCCTTTGCCCTTGTGTCTATGCTGGGTTTGTGTGACTGGCGGGGATTCAGCAGCTCTGCTGCTTTTTCCTGGATTTCTCTTTCTGCTTTATTTCAGGGTTGATTGATAGGCAGGGCTATGCAGAACACAATGAATATTGCTGTAAACATTGTCCTAGCAATAACAATTGAGCCAAAATACTCCATAAAACCTGGCGTGTTTATTGGTTTGAATGAAATGGTGTATAAAATGCAATGCTGACCTGCACACATACACACCTGTATTAGTATATGTGAAAATAATGGAACCGTTCTAATTTAACTCCTAAAAGAAAAGGAATTTGTGTTTTGAGCCTGCACGTCCTGTCCTTTTTCTTTTTTCTTTTTTTGGCTGGGTATAACAGGTAATACAGGGCGCTCTCATGTGAGTTAAGAATATTTGCTGACCCCACATGCTGTTATCAACTGCAATAAGGCAGTAGGAAAACCGCTTCTACTCTAATTTCATTTGGTTAGTGTAATTCAAAGCAGTATCAGGAGGTACAGAAGCAACTATAAGCAACGTGCGTGTGACTGGGTAAATACTTCTGGAGGGAATGTTTAAATCTTAAATGATTGACCTGAGTGTGGATGGTCAAATATATGTCTTCTTTGTTAAACAGGTTTTTACCTTGTTAACCTCGGCATGGCACCGAGCCCAAACCAATAAGCTCTGTGAGAGGCTGGGTTTATTAGCTCAAGCTTTTCACTGTCCTAACGTGATTACTTGACTCTTAGTTCAGGGCTGGTGCACATCTGACCTGTGTAAGAGTTTAGCTCGGGAAAAGGCAGTTAACATCTCTTTGTGGCCTTTAAAAAATTGGGAAAGGATGAATCTCGTGTGTGTTTGGTGACCGAATGGGAAGCACTTGGGCATTTCGAAGCAGTGAACTTCTAGGGCCCCACTGTTGGTGTTTTGCGCTGGGTGGGATGCAGTAGATATTTTGGAAATCCTAGGAAGGTATGGAAATGATAAGAATATCCTGCTTTTGGATTGCTGGCAAGTTGAGCTAAGCACTGAGCTAATTGACCCTGCCTGCCTGAGATGTTGCAGCAAATCCCCCAGAGCTCCTCCGGACTTGAAGCTCTCTGGGGTTATTTATAAGTACCAGCTTGGAAGATGCTGGGTTTGGATTTAGTTGCCCAAGTTCTGCTTGTGTTTTGATTACTGCTTCTGCTGCTCCTGAAAATATAGTGCAAAATCCAATGAAATGTTCTGCACTTTATCCCTGTGCTTGCTTTGTTATTAATGGGCCAAAGTCCTTGCTGTGTTCTTGATTTGAATGCACAACTGCCATCAAGTAGACAGTCAACGCTGAGACATATCATGGGAAAGAGTTGGCACATAGTGAATGATATGTGGCCTGTTTTTTCAGTCATTTCTGGAGAGAAAAATAATAAAAAAAATCAAAGATACCCTGAGGATCCAGAGCCTTTTGCTGACAAGAGGTCAGAATGACTTCCATTCATAGCTGCTTTCTTAAATGATCCAATTTCTTATGTTTTTTTAGTACTTCTTTAAAACTGTTCAGAGCTACAGAAGGAGGCTGTACACCAAAAAAAATACTGAGGATGCTCTGGTTTCACTTTAAAAATCCAGAATACCCATCCACATCAACACCGAGTAAAAAAAAAAATCTAAAATATGCTGTCTAATCATGTGCAATCTGTAAATCCACAAATAACTAAGTCATCAAACCAGCAAACAAATCCTATGATACTCCAGCAAACAGATTAAAAAGAGGGCATCCTATCACAAACATTTATTGGTCTGTTACTGTAAACAGAGCAAAGGAGAAATGTAGTGGACTAGATTTGTCTGCTACATCTCTGTAAACCTGGATTAATTTTCCCTGTGACAAACATGGAGATTAGCCGTGCTGACAGCGAGAGGTGAATCTAGCTCATCATTTTGCTTTCCTACGCAGGAAATTCTTCCACAGGGAGGGAAGATGCTTCTCAAGCTTTCCATGGGCTCTGTTACGCTTGCTCAGAACACATCGTTACTTCATGGGCCAGCGTATATGTTTAGGCATGTGCTTAATTTTTAGCACGTCCTTAAATACCATTGACTTCAAAGCTTTCTTCTCGGTGTGGATGTCTTCCACAAGTGGGGTCTGAGGCAGTCCTGGAGTGACCAGAAGGTCTTGAGGTCCTTGTGCATCTTTCAGTTACGTGCTCTGTGGTTTACTGCTTGAAGAAGCTGATTCACTAGGCACTTGCTTTGAACTGGTTTGGGCATGACGTAGGATTTGTTAGATGCTCTCATGAGACCTCACAAAGAACAAATAGGGTGAAAACTGCCAAGTCCTCTCGCAAGGTTTGTGTACTTGCTTTTCTTTAACTCTTACATTTCAGACCTCCATTGCATCTGGAAAATTTAATGTATTCTGCATCAGACGCTTAAATTCCCTTTTGTCTAAGAGGATTTCTTCCCTTTCAGAGATTAGTAAATAAAAGCAGAAATTTTGCCTGCTCTCTTTGAAATCAGTGGGAGTTTATCTTCAGGAAGGGCATGACTGCTTCCCAGATGCTTGGTAAACTAGAGATTGCCAGCTACTTTGTGTAAATGCACACATCGGGTAAGTTTAATGAGTGTGTCACAAGCCCAAGAATCCAGATCAACTCATAATAAAATTCAGACAAGTTGGAGTTTTACGGTACCGTGCTACCAGTTAAGGTGATATCACTGCTCTCTCAGCCCAGGCTTTTGAATAGGTATGGAAGATGCTTGGTTCTCATTTAAAGCAAACTTGTAAAATATTTCCAGTCCTTGTTGGCCAGGAGAACACTTGAATACAAGCTCTGAATACTTCATAATAGCTCCAAATCACATTTTGAAAATAATATGATCTGGGGAAGAAGATGTCAGAACTATTCCATGATGTTTCATGATTTTTTTTTAATGCTTTGGACTCTCCGATCTCAGTTGTTCTAGCTACTCGTGAGTTAGACAATGATGGTGCTTATCTAAACCCATTAAAACAAGCAGCTGCTGAAGCAGGACCCTTTTTCCTTCAGCAGCTCCAAATAACTAGAGCCAGGAGCTTAAAAAGAGCTAGCTAAGGACCTTAATTGGTGTTTTTTGGTACATCTGAGAACATGGAAGAGTTCTAAAGGTCTGAGAGAATGTAGGTATGTGGGTATTCAAAAGGGTAGGGAAAAAATCCAGTTACTTACAGGCTTGTCAATCTAACATTGATCGAGGTAGAGCAGGACATGCTGATCCAGACCTGATTAATAAAGAAATAAATGAGAACTAATGCCGAGCAATATGGGCTGATGTAATGGATTTTGTCAATTAATTGAAATGTTATTTATGAAGCTACAAATTTGCTTGATAAAGACAGCAATATTGATGTAGTGTACGTGGATGTCAGTGAAGTATTTGGCATGCCAGTACACGACAGTATGATTAAGGAACAAGAATCATGCAAAATTAACATGGTACATAATTAGTGGAGTAAAAACTGCCTTTCACAACATGATTGTAAGTGGATTTATCATTTTCATACGGCCAGCACAGGCATCAGCCTCATGCTGTTTATCTGTTTCTCCTTGCCAGTGGCTCGGGTGGGAACATACATTACTCATTGGTCACGCTGATGTGGCTGGGGAGGTAAGAAATGAAGAAATCACAGAAACAATTCAATCTCGTTTGCTAGGCACACTGGTACAAGAAGGAGCAGGCATTCTGATGTGGGCAAATGTGATGGCACAACTGTGGAACAAAGAGGGGAAACCAGAGGAGCAAGGGGGGGAAACCCCCCTGGAAGCAGTGATGCTACAGAGAAAGCTGGAGCCTGGGCAGTTGATGAGCTTTCTGCGAGATTCCTGTGTAAACCCAAAGGGCTACCATATCCTTGTCTATTTAAGAAGCAGACTCAAGGATGTCAGATTGCCTTCACCTTTTGTGTTGATGCAACGGAGGCAGCACCTCCAGCTCCAGAGGTCCTGAGCGGCAGGAGAGGCCCCTGTGCACAGCTGGGGAGGTGCTGGGGAAGCTGCCTTGTTGGGAAAGCTTTGATGCTCTGAGCTTTGTCTGGGGGAGGGAAAGGGGCGTGTAGGACACAGTCCGTAAGTAGCTCTGTGGGGAAGAGAAATGAGCAGGAAAAGGGTTCTTTTTTTCTGACAGACAAAGGTCTAACAAGATGTCAGGCTGGAAATGAAGGTTAGACTCTTAGAAATGGAGGCAACAGCAGATAGAAACAAGCAATTAAAAGTTATGTCGGATTCTCTGCCGCTTGAAGTTTTGACAGTTGTGTGCCTAGACTGCTCTGCTCAAACGAGGATGAGTTTGGAAGTCCCAGGGCCTGTGTCACGTGGCAGGTCACAGCAGGTGCTCAGCAGTCCCTTAATTCCAGGTCCTGGAGATGAGTTTGCATGCCAAATAGGTTGAGATGATGTCCAGCAAGATTTCTGTGTTAAGAAACCTGGATTGATGACGTGAAAATGTTTGTTCATTTAAAAATCCACAACGCTTTCTTCTCTGCGCTCTCCTGTCTAATTGTGTACATTTACATATGCAGGGAATGGAAGAAACTTGGGCTCCAGTAGCAAATAGAAAACCTCACGCAATAACGCCCTGCTGATTGCTCTGTGTTTAAAAATAGGCCACTCTAAGGTGCATTTCATCCCAAGACTTCTTGTTGTTGCCCCGTGCTGGCTAACTCCAGCAGCCATCGACCTTCTCGAGTCACGATGGGCACCGTCGGGCTCCTCCCTGGCCCGCAGGGCTGCGCAGATTCTCAGGGCAGTGACTGCTACAACCAGGTCCAGCACCAGGATCCTTTTCCTGCCTGTTTAGTCTGGCATAAAGGGGCACGAGCAGAGAGGAGGATCGCACCCAAGGAGCTCTGAAGCTGGAATGTGTATTGATCACAACTAAATATCATTTGATTTGATCTGTTATTACAAAGAGCCTCCCTGGCTTTGATTTATTACTGCGTGAGATGGCTTTGGGAGGTGGGAGAGATTAATTGCTTAGGCTCATACATGTCTTCTACCAGACTCAGAGGCATCTTCATCTTTGTTCTTACAGAGTCTTGATAAACAAATAACTTATTCTTTTGTACTGCGCCTGAGATTTTCATCAAAAGAGGAGGGAGCCTGTTGTGTGAATCACAAGGCCGGTGCAGGACAAGTCTATGCTGTAATTCATTTAGACAAATGTTGAAGTAAATGGATGGACTCAGGTTTGTTTAGATTAGTGGCCTTTTGAAAAATGAGTTGTCCCGTGTGTACAATTTTTCAATCTGTTTACATCTAATTAGCTGTTCAGATTGGCTAAAATTAAGCGATGTCACTTGTAATGCATTCAGGGGTGAAGACATGATAAAATGGGCTCTTTTAGAGTCCCACTGGTGAGTGGCTCGGAGTAGTGGCACAGTGTGAACTGAGGGGATATGGAAGATCAGTCTGTAATGTGGAATCGAATATAATCAAGCCACAATTTCACATATATGGTGAATAGTACATAGCACCTCTCTTGTACTGATTCAAAGAGAGCACGATTTTCCATCACCCTCTCTCACATCTTCACAGTAGGTCGACCTGGCTGACTGGGGCGTCGTCTGGGGGCAGCCGCCCCAACAAATTGGCATCTTTACCTGTTTTCTTATCGATTCCTGCATGCTAGATATTCCTCCCTGGAGACAAGTCATTTGAACAGCTTGAAATCTAAAAACTGACTGCTGCAATGTCAGGTTTCTAATTCTGCAGCTCAGCTGACAGCCCTGGAAAGTCCCAATCAAAGGCCAGAAATACACCATTCTTCAGCAGACTTTGTTCACTCACCATACGGCCCCAGTTCTCTTTCATTGCTCCAGTGCCTACAGATTTTCACGTTTCTGACCAAAACTTCTGCTATTAATATGTAAGCTTCTCAGCAATTAATCTGTGTGTATTGTTGCATCAGTGCTTTTAGGCCACGACCAGAGATCAGCACCCTCTGTGCAGCAGCAGCAGCGCAGCTGTAATGCTTAGTCATGGATACATGTCTAAGGAGATCTTGGCACAGGTTTCCTCGAAGTTTTTGTTAGTCTTTTCCTTCCTCGGCTCTCAGAAAGCCTCTCCTTGGTATCTTCTCTCTCCTTCTGTGACCTGATGTGCCAGCATCGGCGGTGATGCACCAGGGTATTATTTGTGCTGGAAGTGACACCGTGGCTCAGTGGGACAGGGCTGCGTTTGGTGGCCCAGGGATTCAAGGGTAGTGTCTTCCAGTCACTCCAAGGAGCAGAAGGGGACCTTTAAAAGCCAGTGGGAGGATTGCCCTGTGAAGTCTTCGCAGGAAGCGCTGGAGATGCTCAGCAGGAGATGCGATGTAATTGGCCCCACTGAGCCATCCGTGTGCAGGAGTTGGGCTGGGAGCTTCCACCTGGGCAGCGGCAGGGAAGAAGCCAGCTGCCACCATGCCCAGCACCCCTGGCATCCTAACCCCTTTTGACCCAGCTCTCTCCTGCACTGCCCGTAGTTGGTTTCCCAAAAGGAGCCAGGGGCGCTAGGCCAGTGAGGATGTCAAACCATGAGATCTCAGGTACTGGGGCTGAGCCACGCATGGCTCCAGCCTTGCTGTCAGAGCTCTTTTTGGCTTCTTCCTGGGATTTCTCCTCTCCAGCCCCGCTGGTGGTGAGCATCTTCTTGTGGCATTGGTGGCCCAGCCGTGGTGGCAGTGGTGGTGCCAGGCAGGGCTCCCTCGTGTCAGCAGGGGGAGCTCACAACTTGCCTGTGCTGTGGGTCCTGGAAAAACGCATTTGGGTATTTTCCTTTGGTTTTCATTTACCATCCGCCTGCTGTGCTCTGCTAGGCTATAGCATGTGAAGTAGGTGACATTTGGGGCCCTCGATCCCTAACACTTTAGCACTGTGCTAAAGGCGAGGGCACCAAATGACCAAATGTCTAAGTATCACCAATAGGCAGCAGCAAAAACGTTTCTGTTAAAAAGAGAGTTTTATACAGGAAAAAATAATAATAAAAAAAAACCTTTCCAAGCAGAAATACATCTGCAACTGAACCCATTAGCATTAAATATGGATACAGGTTGGAAAGCTGCAGCATGTTCTAACTCCTCTGCTATAAGGTACTCTTCTCTGGATGTCTTTACCTAGATGACAGGTGCTTTTGGGCTGATATTTTCTTTAGAAAAAGAAAAATCCTTAAGGAGGATTTTTTGCTACTTGAAAACAATACCATGAGCAATTTTTGAGTTCACAACAGTACGTAAGTTGTGAAAGGTTTTAATATTTAAGATACTTGTTCTTACTACTTGTAAGCAACACTTGTAACAAGCAAGATCCAGTCTTCATCAGGATTTTTCTGTTTTGTGTCTACCCATCTACCCTACACTTACAGTTTAAGTATCTTTTTTCCATCTTGTCTTCTGCACTGCAGCATGTGTTGGTTAAAAGAGATGCTCTTGATTTCACTAGGCAGTCAGGCAGTCCAGTCCTAAGCTATGTCTGTTTTACAGAAGTCAACTAGATTGAGAATAATCTACGTTTTGTCTCAAGCTAGTGCCAGGGCAGACAAAAAACAAATACCCTTAACGTGGAAGTAATGCTGAAAAAACTCTTTCAGTAATTTAAGCATTAGAAAGAAAATATAAAGTCATTTTCTAGAACGTTATAGTTATTTAAAAGCAATTACACAAAACAAGAAGGTTCAGAGCTGAGAAACAAATGGGAAGAAACCCAGACATGTAGTAGCATAGAAACTCACTATCATCCTGTTTTGCTGTCTTTATCTTTAGATATTCCTGCCTCATTCCTTTTTAACCTAATTCATAGGAAGGAGAGATTTTGCTTTATCTTAAAAACAATCTTGATTGATCCTAGGGGCAGGGAAAATGGTGGTACAAAAAATCTTTTCATCGTGTTTCATTAAACTTTTCTGAAATCTCTTCTTTCTAGAAGAGATTGCCTGTGCAATTCATGTAATTAGGAGTATGCACTCTCATCGTTCTTGGGCATTGCGTGGCGATGAGGCATATAATCCGCATTTTCTCCCTTCCCTTCAGAGTGCTGTGACTTCAAGACAGGGCTGCAGAAAGTCATCGCTGCTGTTTCTGTGTTTAGTGGCACCGTAGGACTGGCTGATCATACGCTGTTAATTTGAAGGGACGTGGAGGGAACGCGAGAGCCTCCGCAGACTCCGATCTGCCAGCAGGTGAACAGCGTGGGGAGCTGTCAGATTGCACAAGTTGCTATGGTCAGGTTAAATTAGTGCCCACAACTGGTACGGTGGTAGAAGCTGCTAGCACGTACAAGTGTCACTGCATAAATCCGCACCAATTCTAGCCTGAAATTAAGGCACAGGCAAGTCATTCTGTTGTGTCATTTGTATCTCAGAGAGGGGCAGGTGATGAAAATTCTCCTTGTTTTTTTTAGGATTCAGTGTCACTTTTGGTGTCATTTACAAGGGTTTGGACCCGCCTAGCTTCATGTCAGAGCTGAACTGGTAAATGTGCCGAAAGTACTGAGAGCCCTCATTTTCTTAATCTTCCATGAGAAAAGAAAATTGTGATTAAGGTGCTGTGGTCTCATGGAGACCCAGGTGAGCATACTCGCATGCGCATGTGTGGGTGTCATAGAGGGAGAAGATGTCACAAGCCACCCTGGCATGGCGAACAGCTTTTGGGAATCCAAGAGATACAGTGAAGGGAAAAACTGAAGAAGAAAGAGCCAGCAGTGAGGGAGAAAACTATTCTGTCAACTCATCCCATTTAGTGCGGTTGCGCTGACATTGTCTGGAAAGATTCAGTGCCAAAGGGCTTCATAAAGGACAGCAATTCTGTGCCTGTGCTGCAGAAGGCTGTGTGCCACAGCTGCTCTTCCTTTAAGGTAATCTGTAGCAGCCTTGTGCAACAACGCAGCTCTTAGGAGCAGTAGCCAGGTATGCCAGAAATAAAGTTGAGACAAATGTAATGTTTTACCAGAGGCAGCCAGCAGATATTTTTTGTAAACCTTAGTCTGTAGCTGGCTGGAATAATTTTTGATATATTTTGCATTGCATCATCTTTAAACGTATTTGTAACAATAATCCTCTGGTAACTTGAGTTTCTTCAAAGTGCACGACAAAGATTCACCTCCGTTTGCAGCGAGAGCAAAGCCTGTGCTTTATAAAAGCTCCTGGTTGTAATTGCCACTTCACCATATAGTTTACAGGCAGTGCAGCGGATTAACTGCGGAGTACTCCAGAGGTGCTCTTCAGTTATCCTATAACTGACAAAGTCAATTGAGGGAGAAGAGCATAGGTAAGAAGTGCAAATGAGCTGAAGAGAGTGAAAATGTGGCTTTCTCCTTTGGCTTGTCTTTCATAAGCAAAATATGTAATTCCTGATCTTTGAAACCTACCCATGAATGAAGGCATGTCAGCAGGTGCTCCGAAATACTTGGCTGCTGGTGTTTCCTACACAGAACCCGTTCCGTATCTGAAAAGCTGCGCCTCTGCTTTTACGCTCACGATAGCAATATTCTACAAAATTCAAGCTTTCAAGCCAACCACAGTATCCTTGTGATGAAAGGAAGAGAAAGGTCAGTGAGGCTTGTCCTTGTTGAGAAACAATCCCAACTGATGCTCAAAACCCTGAAATGTTAAACCAAGCTGTGCTCACGTATGGCAAACATGACCAAGCTTTTCGCTCGTTTCAGCTGCTCTGGATAATTCTTTTCAACTAGATCCAGTCTTCAACTCAGCTTAATTGAGAAGCTGGCCTCACTAATGAATTTGTATGAGTTTTCTGGCCCTGGCAGTTTTCACTTTAATGCACTCTGTATATTATATTAAAAATGTATATCACAACTGAAGCAGTTTTGTAAAACAGGCTTTAATGCAGCATCTGCTTATTTGTGCCTTGGGGATGTGAGACAACAGCAAACTGCTTACTGCTTGAGAAATCAGCACGCCACCACATGCCTTGCTCTGGTGTTAGAAGTCAGGGCAGTGCCTTAATCTGGATGCAGATCAAATTGTTGTGTTGATAATTAGAAGACAATAAGCCTGCATGAAATTGAACCAAGATGTATTAAAATCAGGTAGTAATTCTCCTTAATGCTGACTGGAAGGAAGCCATGTCAGAAGGTAACCAGAATGCATTATTGTTTGCCATTATAAAAAGGTCCATTTAAATAGCTCTCTGTCACCTAGGGCTATTTAACCTTTTGTAGGTATGAGCATTACAAAGCAGCCTAATGCATATTTTCTGTGCATTACTGTGCATAAATGCATGCACACAGTTTTTATGTTCCTATGTGAATATTCATAATGAATCAGACTGGGGTCAGTGTATTTCCAAATCATGTCACTGGTGATAGCCAGGAGCAGCTGTTTCCAAAAAAAGGTGAAAGCAGCTTCATCCTTGAACTACCCTAGTGGGAAATTGCTTGCTAAAACCTACTGGTGAATGCTTGGCTTGTGCGTCGAGGTGGGAGCATAGATGTGAACATGGATGTCCTTATAGAAGAATATGTGTTTGTATGTGAGAATCAGCTGTGACCATGAATCCTGTGTTCTGGCGATATGATCATGAGCTTAATAATGGTCCCCTTGCCAGAAGGAATGTGTTTCTTGGTGTTTCCCTGAATGTCCTCTTTTCCTGGGATTCTGAAGGCTGAACACAAGAGCTGTCAGCTCATGCAGGACCCTTCCCTATGCTGCTTCTTGTTTTGTATGCGCCTGTCCACCCCTTTCAGCTTCAATTCTCCTGCAAAAGAGATGTGGCCTTTAGGGAGGCACTTCCATGCTTGAGAACACTTTCTTTCCCAGCATTTCAACGTGTCCATTTCCTCCCTGTATTTTTTGTACGCTATTTTATATGCTAACGGGACATTACTAGTTTTATTTGTAGGGAGTAGTGTTACAAATAAGCGACTGACTGCGGTGCGTTCCCAGAACCTGACATAACTGGCTGCAGTGTGCCCTCTTTTTTAATAACGCTCCCTTCAAAACAGATCAACTCACACACTCGCATAGATCAATAACTAAAAGGAGGAAACAAAGGCCGCCTTTGAAAGCTTACAGATACTGTAAGCCCATGAGCTCTCTCTTGGTCTGATCAGTGGCCTTATGGTGGGTTTAATTTGGAAATCATTATTTGGGTAAAACTGGGGCAGAGCTGAATCTCAGCTGGTCCTGGATAACTTCAGCAGCATTCAGAGCGCAGATCTGACAGCAGATGTGCTGCTTATTTACAGGGAGGCGTAGCTGGAAACTCAGATCTAAAGCTAATTCTGCACTGCCATGAAGAATTAAAAAAAAATAGTTGTTTTTAAAGGTCACGGTCAAACCAAAGAAAGGGAAACAATTTGATGTTCCCCGTTCAGAGGTGGTAGCATGCTGGGGTCCAAACTGTTCCTGATGTGACGTGGTACAGCCAGGTGTAGTAGAAGAAGGGCTGCATTGCTGCTGCTCGGGTGGGGATGCTCAGAGCCCAAATGTCACAGCTTTCTGAAGCACAGGTTTTCTTAGGTTTAGCAAGAATTCCTTTACTCCCCACAGCCCCGTTTTGGTCATTGAACCTTTCCATTGCAAATCGTGGGCACTGCGGGCACCTTAACGTCACACAGGCACTGGGAGGGGGGACACATCCTGCAGAGCTTGGCCTGCTGTGGCCAGTGACACCAAAGCAATGGAAAGAAAAGACAAAGCTGCCCATTTACTTGTTTCTTGTTCTCAGCCCCAAGAGGTGGTAGTGATATGGGAAGAGTACTTAGGGAAAGCGGCATTTCTGTTCACATTTGTAGTTTTTGTTAAACTATCGAAGATCAGTAGAAACCCTTGCTAAAACTAAAGGTGTTATTGTGCTGTTCACATAAGCAGAAGAACAGGAAAGGTTTTTAACACCCTTCACCCACTCCAAGCCAGAGTGCTCTGGGTATAGGCAGGCCTGTGACATTGATCAGAGGTTTAAAACTTCCTCTGCTGCAGTTCTGGGAGAGAGCCTGGTCCTGTAGCTCTGCCTGAAATCTGACATCTAGCTACCTTGTCCTCAGTTAAACTAATCCATCTGCCCTGTCACGGGGGTATTTCAGCATTTAACGCTTCTCCTTGTCATGCAATAGGGAAAAAGGGAGTACAAGCAAATCTGAAACTGGGTTCCCTAAAGTGTGATGCCTCAGGAAATGCCTTTGTTTCTAAACCCTGTGCCTTTAAGTATCTATTCAAGTGCTTACAGACCGTGTAGTTGAGTGTTTACACAACAGCAGAATTCCTGAAAACATGCTAAATGCTTTTCATCCATAATGTTTTAAAAGAAGTTGTCAGGTAGCTGTATCAGATACAATGGCTTGTACCATTCCGTAACAGGTTATGGGTTCAAAGAAGAATAGCACTCGGTGTTTTCTGTAAAGTCATTTAAATGGCCGATCCTTTCCTTATTTGGTTCTTGTGGAATCCCCACCTCTCTTTGCCAGCCTGGTTGTTTCTTTACATATAAGAATAAAGATTGGGGCACTTTGTGGCTATTGCTTTGGCCATTAACAGAAGAAGAGAAGGGCTGTGTCAGTGTTTGTATACGTAGCACATAATATATCAACATACAATATAAAAGATTAGGTTACTTACATTTTTTTTTTAAATAACAAAATAATGGTCCATTATTTTTTAAACCAAAAGAAAGCATGATTGTTCTTTTTTTATTTTTTAAGGCCTGCTGTAGCCACAGCCTATGAAAACCTGAATTATTAAAATTGACAATCTCAATAATGCTCTAAAATCCACAGGAAGAGGCTCTGATGATTGAAAATCCAAGGAAATCATCAGTAGTCAAGGGCAGACAGGGCTGGATCCTAAAGGGATTCCAGCTTGTAGAGAAGAAATAATACAGCAGGAAGTAACAAATAGAATTAATTGGTTCTTCAAGTAGAACAGTTACAGGAGGAAGGAGGATTATACATATGCATTATTATTAAAATAATGTGAATGAATAGAGGACTCCAGACCCATGGGTAACACACAAGCAGTACCGAGAGAGACCCTGAGGCTGCTGAAATAAATCCCCATTACAAATGGGCAAGGAAGGAGGAGAATAAAGTACAACAGCTCCACTTGAACTTTATTTCATCTGCTGATGACTTTGTTAAAACGTTAGACCTTTCGGTTACAAAATCACATTTTCTGAACACCGAAAAGTTCCATTTGTTTTTCATTTGTTTGTTTGTTCAAGGGTTACTGGTTGCTCTGAAATAAGCAAATTCAGGGGTGGGATTCTGCAAGTCTGACATTTAAATGGCAGTTTCGGTTATATGCAATTTTCTTCTTCAGTTCTTTTGGGAGTATTTTAGTGTCTTATTATGCAGTGACTGTACTACAAACTCAAGTTGTCTGCATGGTGTGGACTGCATGTTTTCCTGCGCTTTGTCTATGACTGTGCAGGAGTTCTGCGTGGAAGGCCTGTAAGATTTGAGAGAGATTTGTTAGTAATTTGGCTGTGTGCTCTGTAAGCATCAGAGTATTATCATATAAGCATACTGTTCTAATCGTGAATTGGAAAACCTTCAGCAAATTTTAAGTTAGAAACTTCTCATAGCAACTATACTATTTCCATTAGAGGAAATCCCTGTAGCATCTTCCAAACAGACTGTGTGTTTCTTAAAGGCAGAAGCCAACGGATCCCTTTTGCTTTTCCCAGCTCTAGTAATTAGTAGGAATAAAAATGTTCAAAATTTCACCAAGCCTTTTTACTGGAGTGCAGATGTGATTCTTGGTGACTCAGACATTCCCCAGAACTTAGTTAGACTCAGAGTAATTATTCCAAAGAATTATCCTTCCAAAATTAGAAGAAAAAAACATGTAATTACAACTGCAATATTAACACACTTAATGTCTGCCTAATGTCTGAGCATCAAGTCAGAGGCTGTATTTTCACGCAGTATACACACTGTAAGCAAAATGAATTGGGGCACGCAATTTCTTGAACAAAGGTCCTAAATATGAGCTCCATGAGCATTTGTGCCATGATTGGCAATGGAAGTTGAAGAGAAACTGAGGAAAGCAGTGCTTTATTTTTCCTAATTACTCTTTCTCTACCCTCTTTCTCCTTTACATATTGATCTGGCCATTCTTGCAAGCACAGCAATCTCGGCTCATCTCGCTGCGGGCTGCCGAGGTCCTGCCCTGCATTTTGCTGGCCTTGCTGTTTTCCTGGCCTCAGTACACCACACCAGCAGCAAACTCCTGGCGTGTCCGCTGCTTCATCCTCTGCTGACTGTTGCATTGAAATGGCTCAGCATGGGGCCAAACCCCGTCCAGAAGTGCCTCGGGGAAGGGGCTGAGGAAGGGCAGCCACCACTTATTTAGACAAGATGGTTGTAGGATTAGTACCTCAGAGTCAACTCTCATGTCTTCTCCAGAGAGACATTTCAAGCCACCATTACATGATGTTTCTGTAGGGATTGGTTCAGCTGGCTGTCTCACATGGGGGCCCTGAGCCAAAGAGGGGCACAAAGCTGAGGTTCTCCCTCCAGAAACAGCCACCCTGTCCCTTGCTGGCCTCCAGGAGCTCCTGGCCCAGCTTCCCCTGACGTATTGCAAAAAAATAAAATCTGCTTTATAAGTGGAACAAACATTGCACCCCCAGCGCTGAACCTTTTGTGGGGAATGGGGAGCAGGAGATGGATCAGATCAGAGGTGTATGTATTAGCAACAGCAAAGGAAGAAGAGATGCTGTTGAAAGCCCTAGAGAAATGTTTTGTTTTAAGGGATTAGTTTAAAAGAAACACTAGAGCTTTAGACAAAGTAAGATTGCATAAAATGTGCATAATTTATGAGTATTTTTAAAAATACAGCACCTGGTTCAACTCCTTTTTTCTATGGAACTTTTTGTGCTTTATACTTCATAGTAGCTAATTTGACTTCTCGTATTTCAAAATGCATTTCCAGATTGCTCAGTCTTGATTAACTCCTGCTGTACTTTTGTTCACAAGGAGCTGT
Organism: Stictonetta naevosa; assembly: GCA_011074415.1. NCBI lineage: Eukaryota > Metazoa > Chordata > Aves > Anseriformes > Anatidae > Stictonetta > Stictonetta naevosa. Next base: position 3,375,847 of record CM021703.1, read on the forward strand.
GAGAACTGGGGCACGTGGAAGGGAGAGCAGTACGTTCATACAAGTGGTAGCAAATGTAACTTGCAGCATGCTGTTACATTTATGTGACGTGACATGCTCGTGCGAATCAAATGTGCTATTTTTACGGCATGTATTAAATGTGAAATTGTGACTGGTGTTAGAGAAGGGTCAGAGCTCCTGCCAATGTGCCATGTAATTTTGTTTTAAGAATGAAGGTCTCGAATGCAAACCCTCTATTTCCAGCAAATTTATTCTGTTTGTCCAGGGTCAGCCATGCCCATAGGTCATTGCCCCATTTTGTTTGATTCCTTCCTTACACAACATTTGATATCATATCAGAATATGAGCAGAGAAACCTGGATGGCTTCTGAGGCTATAAAATCATGTGCAGGACAAGGGATCTTGCCTCTTGTACACGTTGTGCTCCAGACTCCGGACGATGTTGGCCAGCATCACTGGAGTTGTGTTGATGTGTGTCAGCAGAGGCAGAGCCAACCTGAGAAGTAAATTTGGTCCATGGCACCTTTGGCTACGAAATAATGCCTTCCAAAGGCAGATGAATTATTGGTCAAGTTGATTATTGACCTAGGTTGAAATTCATGCCCAAAATCACTGCACTACCAGCACTTCAGGACAGGGCCTGGATATGTTCTCAAGATGGCGATTAGGCCCGGAGTACAGTAAATAGTTTGTGGGTGCCTAACTTGTGAGGAATTGGCCCCATAAAGTCCTGTCATGTTGTGCTGAGGAAAATGTCCACTTGGGAAACACAGGCCTGGCTTTGATGCCCTGCTATCAGGGGCAGGCCGATGCCTGAGGAGAGGAGTCACATCCTCAGGGACTGCCACAGTGTGGGCCAGGCCAGGCCAGGCGGCAGAGCAGCCATAAATCACTCTTTTGGCTAATTGGGGCCTGTCAGGGCTGAGCGCGTAGCAGGGCCACCAGGGCCAAAAGCAGGCAATGCACAGGCATTGCACAGGCATGCTCGACAAGAACGAGAGCGAGGAGGGGTTGATAGTTACCTCTGAAGTGTTTCTTGGCTCTTCTGTGTTCGCCTCACATTTGTATGTCTATTAAAAAAACTTACAAATATAACTTCTTATGATTTCAGGGAATTATTTTATTGTAATTATAGCTAATCCAATTAAAGGTGATTTGTAATGACTGCTGAATTAATTCCAGAAATACTGGATTTAATGAGTGGATTACTATTTGTTTTGATAAAGGGAAAAATGTGAATACCAAGGTAGAGTATTTAGTTCACTTAGATCACGCTGTGCTCAATGCTGCTGGATTTACAGAGCTATTTGTTTCCAAAATGTGGGAGAGCATGTCCCTGCTGAACACACTGAGACAAATAGCAAGCTCGTTTCCTTTCAAAGAGCGTATCTGTGTGACAGGGTCAGGCTTTCTTGATTTTCCTGTAATGGAAATCAAATGTGATGTCTGAGGTCAGAACTTGGTGTGGTGCACCGGGAAGCAGAGTAGTATCTCTCTTTTTTTTTTTTTAGTAGTTTTTTTATTTAATTTTCAGCTCAAGTTTGCTAGTTTTTGCACAGGGTGCACCTTGACAGGCTTCTTTATGTGCCACATACTTGTTTTTTCCCCTTCTGTAGCAAGCTGAAGCATTGCAGGCTTGACTGACCCAGGCAGTCATGGCCTGATCCTGCAGCTGGTAGGATATATGCAGAAATGATATATGTGTGTATGATCTGGCCAGGGAGCTCATGGCCCAGCAAAACCAAGGCAGCCAACTGCAGCAATGGGTACGGTGGTAAACAGCCATGGGAAAAGCCTTCTGCTGCCGGGGCAGGATGGTAAAATACAGGGTACATCTGTACCCCATCCATGAAGCAAGGGAGGGTGTAGCTCCCTCAGGACTAAGCTGCAAGGGGCTTTGTTTGCGGCTTTGCGTGCTTTGTGTAAATGCATTGACTGGAACAAAGAAGCAGATACCATGGCTCTGTTTCTGGGCCTTAATGATCAAGGTTATCCCACTTTGCATGGGACCAAAGTGTGAGAGAACTGAAGGTGAGCACTGAGGTCTGCATGGGTGTAAGTTGAAGCTGAAAGGAGCAGTCATTGATAAGGTTCAGATCTTAGGGAGTCAAGAGGTTTAGAAAGCTAAGAGGAGCACCTGATTTAGAAAACTAGGCTTTGTGGGAGAGTCTCCTGGTTAGCCAGCATTGTACGAATACAAATGGAGAGTCTTGTTCTGAAGATGCATAGAGATGTTGGCCAGGTGGTTTCCTCAACAGGCATGCCATCTTCATCACTTTACGTAACTCTTCTCCTTCCTTTATCTCCCTCCTCTCATCAAACCTGTCTCTTCATTTTGACTTTCCATCAGCTTCTCATGTAAGTGCTGTCACCTCCCTGTCTCGTGCTCCCCTGCATGTGTCACAGCCTCACTTGCTTCATCCTCCAAGCCTTTGCAGCTCTAAGTCGGTCTCAAAAAGCCACCCGTCTGGTGCTGCTGTGCGCAACTCACATGGATTTGGGGGTTGCACTAGATGATCTTCAGAGGTCCCTTCCAGCGTCAGCCATTCTGTGACTCTGGATGTGCATATAAAACCACTTGAGTATTATTGTCACCCCCTTCACTAACCCATCAGCTTGTGTGTGACTGCCTCTGTACTGGGCATTGCTTCCCTGTTTTCCCCTTCAAGCTGTGTGACTGTGAGTTGAATATTGCACCAAATTAATATGCGGTGGCAATTGGCATGGTGAGGCACTCCTGACTGTGAAAACCAGCCTGCAGTTGTGTTTGTAGATTTTCTTTAGACAGCAAACGGTCCCTTTGCTTATGTTATCAAAGGTGATTGACTAAGTAAATGGAGATGAGTCTCCTTCCCAGCAGCTCTTGCAGCAAATTAGGTATGGAAAAAACTCTGGTTCCTAAGGAAGTCAAAAACTACTGAGCAACCTGTAATCAAGGTTCTCCTAATGTTGTGTTTTAAGTAGACCCATTATCATAGCAATGTCTTCCTGAAAGCATTTAGACTTCATTACCCCATTAGAGAAATTAACATATTTTAGCTGATAAGCTGCTGGCACATTCAAAAACTTGCAATAATGCTGGGTGTTGAAGCTACTCCAAAACGTGCTTTCATTAAAGGGGTCTTGCACCACATAGGAAATATATAAATAGAAAAGTCATAATTAAAATGCCACATTATCTTGTTCTAAAGTTAGTGTGTCTTGAAATTTAAATATACATTGGTATCATTAGAACTTTCCAGCAGAATTTTTCCAATTTTATTATCATAGTGGAAAAGAAGCCATTAAAAAAAAAAAAAAGTGCATTTCAAATGTGAATGTAATAACTATCTTTTTAATTAAAGTTGAGATCAATCTTTTAGAACCAGTTACTGACTCTGAGAGGTAGCAGAGTGTCATTGCTGTGTTCAGAGCAGAGGTTGCACAGGAGCAAGTCAGTAAAATATGACAGGGAGGATCAGCAGGATGAGTGCGTAGCCAGTGTAAGCATTGTGTGTAATTGCAAAGTCAAAAGAGAAACGGCAGTTTATGCCAGTATTTGATCTCAAAGAAAAATAACATTCTATAAATAGTGATGTAAGGAGGCTTCCTTTCTGGCTTTTTAATGAAAGAGGTTGTTGTATTCCTACTTATCTGAAGTATGTGTTGTGCAGGACCTCCCTGCTCTGTTCCAAATGAAAATCAGTGCCTTGCCATATAATGGAGTTGTGAAGGCTCAAGCTGCCACCCATACAGAGAGCACCGCACGCGCCCCAGGGAGAAAAGGAAAGCATCCAAGGAGAGTGATCAATACAGAGACTTGATTAGCAAAAGGGTGATTCAGAACGTAAAGCGGCATCCTTGGACAACTCCTGATTGTAATTACTGTCACCTTTCCAAGCTATTTTCATGCAAAAGGAGTTTTACAAGTCTTGCCTTTTGAAATGCTCTGCCAAGTGTTTTAAGATTTTTTAAAACATCATAATTTCTGTTTCGTGCACAGAAAGCTTTGACTCGTTATTCTTTGCTTGCTTCCCTAAGTTGAGTATTGTTTGTGCTTTATAAGAGGAACTGCATCACCCCGAGGCACGCGTGTGTACTCCTGTCCACATGAAGCACTGAGAAATCTTACAGATGTGGGTGGAGGTTTGAGCACTCATGCTACTTAATGGACCCTAGGTAATTGGCTGCCTTATTAGTCAATAAATGACTTTCTATATGCTTCCAGAAAATTATACCTTGACTGATTGTAGGCATGTTATGTATTTTCTAGATTTTGTTTCGGCTGAGAGGGAACGCCCTAGGAGTGTGGTCAGAGGCAATCTAGATGCCATTACCTGGGCATAGCTTTCTGATACATGGGCCCAGCTGACTGCAAAAGTAGCAAGTTCCCATTCATCAGCCAGGGCTTCAAAAGCATGGCAGGGAGAGAGGGTTGTCTCTGTACTAATGATCTAATACACACTGTTTGTATCAAAACTGTCATACCAAGGACACTGGTGGGAGTAAGAATGCAGTCAACTCAAAGCTGTGCTTCTGGCATTATCTGGCACGTTTGCAAAATACATCCTCAAAAATGTAATTATACTGAATTCACAGAGGTCTTATGAAAAATGTATCAAGTTGGATGTTTATTCTGATGGTAGACGAACTCTGACATTCCTGTTCATGTTGAAATGTGATCATGTGTGGGTGTGTAACGATATGTATGCATACACACATAGGTATCTCCGCATATGATATGCAGACACAATGGGTATGTCAGTGTCTGGGTGTATATTTATATACTTGCACTCTCATTCATGCAGCCAAGTGCTGATTAGACGCCGGGGACTATACGTTTTCACAACAGCTTTGTAAGGGCCAGCTATAATTTTCTGATATTTTATCTTATAAAAATCATAACATTGCCTATAGAGTTCAATAAAATGATTCTGTTATCTCAGGGGTAGAGCAAAATCCTTCAGCCAGCAGCTTGGGAGCTGTCTCACAAGTGCACCACAGCTGGGTGGTTGCCGGTGGCCAGGCAGGAGGACAGCTCCATGTCATTTGCTTGCTGGCCCAGCAGCACTGCTCCTGCCAGCCCCGTGCTGGGGACAGCTGGGCACGTGTGTCCTGGGCTGGAGGAGCGCTCCTGTCCCTGGGCCCGAAGCGCAGACCCAGGGCAGAGCTAGTACAGCTGCCTGGCAGTCTGCACGGACACCGGGGAGTGCTTCCAAACACTGCCTTTGGCTTCTCGTGGTGGCCTCTCCGTGCTTGACTTTTAGCACAGCATTTGACCTCCAGGCCTCTGCTAAATTTATAGACGTGGTTATGCCAGGAAACTGCTCAAAAAATGCATGCAGTCTCCATAGAGAAGGCAGGCGAGTGGGCAAGCAAAAAGTAGTAGCTCTCCTCCCATTTTGCTGCAAAAGAACTGAGATGCAAGAGATTAATGGATGTGCCCAAGGTCATATTGGAAATCTGCAGCAGAGCCAGGCACTGAATCCAGATATTCTGCATCCCAGCTCAGTGCCGTAGCCATATTTTTTCTGCTAGTATGTAAAAGAAATGCTGTTCCTGGAGAGTGAAACAAATCAGAAAAATAAGCTGGTAGAGTGCGAATGAGAAAAGGTCATTTGTCCTGTTTCATCACTTTGTTGTCCAAAGATCTAATTACTTCTGGAATTACCTCAATGGCTTTCAATCAGTGCCTGTCTGTCTCAGGTCATTCCACACACCTCACCTTGTCGGTTTAAGATGCTTTCTAAAGATTTTTTTTTCCTCTCTTAATTAAAAAATAATGCTCCTGGCCAAATCTTCTGCACGTGTTTTTCCAACCTGTGCATGAGGCTGAATACCGGTAGAACCAAGCACTTGCGCTTCTGACATCTGATGACTGCTGTATAAGAAGTGAGGTGCTTTTACCTGTAATACACCAGAGCTCTCCACAGATTTGAGATGACTTATAAATTACACTGTGGAACTTCTTCACCCGCAATTGAATTGTAATCACCGTGGTGCTGCTGGAAGGTGCGGGCTATTTAAGAACACAGAATTTTTACGCCGCTCTTTCTGTCATGGCACATTTCAGCATCAGGAATGACTCCCAAATCAGCTTGTTGTTAAAATAATGTGTTTCAGTTCTATTATTCCCTTTTGGTTTCAGGATCTTTAAAAGTGCAGTTCTCTTTTCAAGTTTTTTCTCTGCAGTCATAGCGTCAGGCCCTTCCACCACCAGCTCCACCAAAGCCTTTGTGCATTTTCGTGGTTTCAGCGCTGGAGGTCTGCACAAGCGCAGCAATTACCGTGCGATTCACAACAGAATCATGACAGTAAGCGGTTTGTGGCACGTGGCAGGTTGGGCAGGCAGCTGACCTGGAAGAAACAGAAAATCAAAAAGAATGTGCTCATTCTCAGTGAATAGCACTTCGAGCTTGGAGGATGGTTGGGATCATTCCCCAAGAGGTCTTTTCCCACACACCTTTGTAATTCCTCCAATTTTTTTACACTGACCCAGATTTTGGTTGACTGATTTGGGGTGGGACCACGTGTATACATACCCATGAGCTCTCAGGAGTGTGTTTTTTCTGGCATGGCTGTTAACTCATGTTGATTTCTGCGTGGAGAGCATGGTTACACATTCTAAAACCAGGAATGCTAGGATTTCATTATTAAGAGGAATTATTAGGCAAGACTGATAATTAAACTAACCAGTTTAATTTTTCCCACCTCCTAAATCTCAAACTAAGTTCTGTCCTCCCAGCTGTTTGGGCCAAGCGCAAGCTTCGGAGGTCCTCTTGCAGTGGGCACTGGTGTGTTAATGTACCAGGGCACAGGAGCTCTGATCAGGGACACGGGCTGTGTTTTGCAAGACATACAAATACAAAAATAACAAGTCTTTGCCCCCAGAAGTTTACAATCTAAGTAGGCCAAATCTCAGTTAATGGCTTGAAAATAATTTTTACAAAGCCATAATTAGGTTAGATTGTACCTTACCCTCCTTTCTTTCCCCCTTCTATGAATGGAGTCAGTGACCTAAAAGCTCTGCTAGACTCCATCCCTTTGTTTCTATTATTAACACTGTTTACTTAGTATTTTTCTTACTGCTGAGAGGGACAAAAGATTTTTTTGTTCCCCTTAGATGCAATTTGTATGATACTGTATTTATTTGGAATTAAAAGGACAATAGCAATGTCCATGCTAGGCCCCTTTGCAATTAATCAATCTCCCCCAGATTCTGTGCAATAATGAGCTCACTTGGGCAGTAAATAAAACTGCAAAACTGCTTCATTTCCCAGCCTCACTAGAAATGTACCCTCATTTTCTTTTCGCCACTTCCTCCTCTTGCTGCCTTCTCCAGTTTGCAGACCAGCTTCCCTTGGTCTTTGCCTGCACAGTCTGCTGCAGCTGATTATTGCCATGCAGACTGATTGTTGCTTAAGAGCATAATGACAAATTTAACCCAGAAGTTGCTTAAAGTAGCTTCTGAAAGAAAGGTAGAGAGCATGGCACTTTTTCAGCTTCTACCTTGCCGCATTTGTGCAGGTGGGGACATAGAGGGGTAAACTCTTCAGAAGAAATTGTTTGGCTGTTTTCTCAGACTTTTTGCTTAGGTAGTGTTAAGGCAGTACCCATTACTGAAGAGCTCAGAGGTGATGGGCAAACCAGTTCAGTGCAGGCTGAGTAGAAAGGAGCAGGAGGTAAAGTCCAGTGGCTCTGTACCTCTGTAGCAGTGGGGGAGACCACAGGTTCGTAGAGTTCATCCTGTGCTGGGAAGCATCGGGGGATGTGTTTCATGACAGCACTCCCCACCCAGCTCCCCTTAGTGAAGGAAGCACCAAAAAAACCTTCAGCCAGAGATTAGGAATTACGGAAGTGATCTGCTGACGTGCTCGTACTTTTGAGCAGATCTGTATCAGATTTGCATCAACTCCTGAACTAGCAAGTCCCAAATCGAGCAAAGCTGTGTTACTCTGCATTTCTTTTTTCATGTCAGCAGCTGATTCAAGATACTGTTGACCAAAGGTCCTTTCACAGTCACCTGGCAACTTCTGCTGTATCCCACTAATAATCCTCCTAAAGATGTGCAGATGTGGAAAAGCTTTTATTGGTTTCAGACTGAAAGCGTATTTTGAAAGAATAAATGGAATGATTTTGTGGCATTTTAAACACCACACTGCTGTGCTTCAGCCTTCACATCCTTGGCTAAGCTTAGAGTTGGCCTTGCATTAAGCACAGTTAATGGGTCTCTTCAGTGTGTCTGTAATATTCTGTTGCAATACATTCAAAGGATCACTTTATCACTTTTTTTTTGCCTGATGGGACAAGAGGAGCAATATCAGTTTTGAAATTCTTGGACTGGTCCATTGGCTTAGCTCTTTACTCAGCATGACCTTTATCATCCCATATCTCATTAGAGGCAGAAATTCGTGATTTGTCTTTTGCAAGATCAAAATCACAGTTTTTAGATGCTGTTTTGTTTTTATATATTTATACTATTCTCTTTGGCCTGGCATTTCAGTACATGATATGAAGCATTGTTTTTTAGCTCTAACAATACTGAGGGGAAAAGCTAAAACACTAGTAAAATGTCAGCATTGGTATGGCTTAAAGAAGAATACGGCAGCATTAGCAGTCAGAGTGTATGTCGTCTCGTGATGAAGTTCCTTTATGAGAAGTGCCATCACTTTCATTTTACAAATAAGCAATTGAGATAAGTTAGATAAGTGTAATAGTTTTCTGGAGATCGTAGAAGGAGCTTTGAGAGTGCAGATTCACCCTTCATAAATCTGACCCTGACTAAACGAGCCAGCGGAGGACACAGATTTCTGAAAGAACAGAGGAAGTGAAAATTACCAAATGTGTTTAAGAAGACATCCTTAACTCTGCCCCCAGATAGGTGCTTTCAGAAACATCATTGTTTGTACCTGGAATTTGATTTCTAAGCATTTTCTACAGTTAAATAGGAAGTGTTTGTATGTATTCTTGATCAACATTACGTAGTAAGAAGCGTTACTGGTTTGTGATCACAACAAGCACTGGTACGTATGTACAATTTCATGCAGTCACATTGGTAGAAGTATATTTTGCCTTCTGAAGCAAAGGTATGTCGTTGACCAAAACCCAGAAGGCACACAGCACCTTACCTGCTCCTCCCTCAGTAACACATTCCTTCCAGTATAATTACTCATGCAAGGGAGGTGCTCTGTTCCGATGCCTCCTGCACTTGTCGCAGGGCAAAGGGAGGCACTAGCCTTGTCTGCATGCCCCTGGACGTAGGCGCCTGCACGGGGAAGCTGCGGTTACCCCCATGGGCAATGGCAAGTGGGCCAGGTTGGGCCGGAGGATCTTCACAGCACTCAAATTCAGCTCTCCCTCTCAATTATTATACGCCCCCCGAAGTGCTTTTGTCTCTCTGCATGTTAATGTGTATATAAACCTTAGAAATGACAGGCACCAACACCTCCAGGACAGAAGCGTTTGGGAGCATCATCTCTGCTGGCAGCGATGGCGTCAAGGCCTGGCCCCTCTCCACAGCTCTGGGCCTACCGGCCCTCACCCCCTTGCAGGAAGCCGTAAGCTGGGGCAAGCAAAGGGTTTGTCCTGTACTTATCTCCTGCATGGCGGCCTGGGGAGAATTTTGACCTCCTTGGTGCTGTTAACAGGAGGTTCATGTGGAAATGATTAGCATTTTTGCTGCTCAAGGACCTTGTGATGCGTCTGGGGTTACCCATGGGATATAGTGGGCAGGGAAACATGCTCAAAATATGTGTTGAAGTCAATTTACTATATCCTGTAAGAATTACTTCATGTTGGTTGTACCCAAGAAAACTGAATGTAACTGCAATAGCTAGAACGTCCCTGTTTGTGTACAGCGCCTAGCACAACTGAGCCGTGGACCACCCTGAAACCATAGCAAGAGTGTCCCACAGCACCAGAACCTCTCCTGCTCCTGTGGAGGGCACGTTCCAGCCTTGTTCAGTGGTGAAGCATCAGCCTGTAAATCAGATTGACCTGTAATAGATTATCTACGTGGCAGTTCTCTTTTTCTTGCAACTGGTAGTAACCAATGCCAGACAGAAAACACTGCTGTTCCTACATTGTGTGGAATTTTATGGACGTTCAACACAGTTATTCTCATCATTATAGAGGGGTAGTATTAAGGCAAAGAGATAAAACTAAAGACTGACAGGAAAGACCTTTTAGAAATTACGTAGTGTGTGTTGTTTTTTTGTTTAACAAGAACCAAACTTTATATTATTTGTTGAACGAAATGCATGAAAATTTATTAAGCAAAATAAATAAAGGAAAATCAAAGGAATTAATCACAGAACTACAAAAGAAGAAATAAAACAGCTTGGCAAATTGCATTTGTGGTACAGTAAAATGCATACTGTGTCTGAATAAGTAGTAAATCAGCATTTTTATAGCAATACTATGTGAAGCCACAAACTAGATATATGTAAATATCACAAAATATGGAGATACTTGAATATAAGAAAGTAAATACAGCAAACCAAATCCAAAATTAGGCAATCACCTCCTAATAATTATTTGTAAACATCCTGTTAATTTTAAAACTCTTTATTTGATGTTTTAATACTCTGTTCAGTGATGATACATGACTCGTAAGGCTGCATTCAAATAATCATTAGTCTGGAAGTTTCCGTTGTTAGCAGGATACCAAGAAGATAGATGATTAATTGTGGTTTCCTGATTCCGTCTTTTCTTTGCTCCCCTTAGGCCTCGTTATGTCTCCTCTTGATTTATGCCCGAATCAGCTCTTGCTTTTTGTATTTCGGTGCGACTACAGGCTCACTTCTTGGTCCAGGTCAGGAAAACCAAGCCTTTGGGGAGCTGCCACTCGTCCTCCCTGTGGGGTGCTGAGAAAACGCCCATCTCAGTACCGCTGGCTTTCTCTTCTCTGTCACGGACCGAGATCATCTGTCTCCAGAGGCCTTGTCCGGAGATCATTAAAAGCACTGGGAATGCTAATATTGGCTTAATGAGTTCAGCTCTAGGTATATGTTGTCAAGAGAACCATAAATGCTTTACGAGCCTTGGGAAGGTTGCCTCTATCCCAACGGTGCATAGCAGGGGGTGTCACCTGTTAGCAAGTTGTGTGGTTTTATCGTGGGCTCTGTGGTATTTTGAATTCATACGCAAGCTCAGAGTCAACTATGTGTGGTTTAGTGAGAATCCCAAACTTTCTTTTTTTTTTTTAAGGAGATTTTCTTCCCCCTCAGTGGTAGAAAGAGAGCTGGAAATGCAGTCTCGAAGCCCAGGGAAAAAAAAAAAAAAAAGTACTATTTTTAAGGTAGTCTCAGGGCTTCTTGTACTTCCTCATCAGTCTTGAATTCTTGTCCTTGCTTGCTGAACCTTTGCTCTGCAGCCGCTCTTCCTGAGCTTTGCTTGCTCACTCCTCGTAACAGTGCTGCATTATAACTTGATTTATCCTGCATGTCCCTGTTTTATGGTCATCCAGGGTAACTACAAAGAATAGAAATGCATAAAGGTCCCTAAATGAAGCCTGTATTTAAAGCAGAGAAAAGTAAGCTGTGGAAATGCAGGTTCATGGGCCCAGTGCAAGCATCCAACTTAACAGAAATCTGTTGATTGTAGATTGGGCCCTGCGTGCAATTGTCCCATTCTCTTTAAGTCTGAACCTCGATAAAGTGCTTTGACACGAATACGTTTTGGGAAATAAACAGCAGCTTCCCAGTACAAGGCAGATTTTCCAGTACTGCACGAGTAGTGGAGAAGCTGCTTCCCATTACTTTGGCCAGGACTTGCTCTGAGAGTGCACAAAGAAGATGAAGAGCCAAAGGAGAGTGAAGCTGAACGGAAGCTTGCTCCAATTAGCAGAAGGCATTTATTAAGGCCAGGCTGGGCGTGTGAGGGGTTAGCTCCATTCTCGCCTTTCCTGTCTCACAGTTACATAAGAAGTATTTGGAAAAATAACTTTGCTTGGCAGAACACGGTGTATGGAAAATTAACTCATTTCTCACGATGATGTAGATGCCACAAGATTATGGTGTTAAGACTCTTGTTTTAGAGGGTTGTAGACTTTTAACAGAGATCACAAGGAACATCCTGCTTCAGGATTTAACGTTTATTCATTCAGTTCATCAAGTACTGATATGCGCATAGTACTTTGTTGCAGGCATCACACTGCTGATAGTAGCCCGAGGTTATGAACAACGGGGTCTCTAGACAGTATAGAAAAGCTTGGCCTTGCATAGTTCCAACCAAGTCATCAAGTACTATTTCCTTAGATCTAACTTGCACGTTTTGTACTTTGAACAAATACATGTAGTGCTTTTCCTCACCCCCCGTTTTCCGTTTATAAAGGACTTTACCAATTGATTCTAGAAGCAGTTGTGAAATGGGTGATTTTTTTCCAGTGAGTTTCAGCCATACCAGGCCTGTGATAAAGTCACCGGAGCCCATCTGTTCTGAACGCTGAAAGCATCAAAATGAACCTCTCACTACTTTTAGCAGCAGTCTTTGAGTTAAAATTATTAAACATCTTCCATTCCTCAGGAAACATTAACCCAGCCTGGATCTCATTATTGCATAGATCATGCAGTAACCAGAGCAGACTTAGCTGAGCTCATAATGTCAGGATTTTACTGGCCTCTTTCTGAGGGGGAGGGAAGGGGGCATGACAAATGCAATATAATGTTATCAAAACCAATACTGATTGATTTCACTGAGGAATAATATTTCCATATGCATTTCCTCCTCCTTCTCTCTCCTTCTCCTTTTTTCTACTTTGGAAGACTTCATAAAGGGTTTTAAAACTTTTAGAAATGCTGTCGTTCTCTTCCAGAGCAGTGAAGAGCTTAATGTAAAAGTTCAAACAGAAAAGCTGAATTTTATTGGAATTCCTGAGTGTGGGTCAGGAAATTAGGAGAAGGAATTATCAGGAAAGAAGTTGGCCATGGTGACTCCCCAAATGTCCTCTGACAGGAGCCAGCTGCCTAGCTACATACAGCCCTGGCAGAGACCTAGTTATTCTCACTTTCCAACATATCTCTTCTCTTTCTATTCCCACAATGTCCCGTAATAGCCATCACACCTCTTCTCAACCTCTGTCTTAGGTCAAACAGGCCATGATCTCATTCAGTAGTTTCTTCGTTTCCATTTCCATAGCCATTTTTTTCAACCAGTCCTGCTGGATCCAGAAGTTACAATTACCTGAGCGTGGCTAGCCAGATCTGAGCGCAGCATTCAGATACTGGCACTAATATGTATCTTGTTCTCCCGTTGGAGAAATATGTCATCAGAAAAATCCCAAAGTTTTGTTGCTTACTGACAATCACACCACGGCCAGATTGGCTATGGTCTTTCCATCACTGCCTCAGTACCCTAGTGGTGTTGCTGTTCCTGTTGTATTTCTTATGATTTGAACATTGCCGCCACCATCTAAATTGGACTCTGAAGTCTAATCAAGAAACTGATGATAGCTGATGAGCTGGATGGCATCAGGCTTGCTCTCCATAAATGCTCTTTGTGACTATATTACACAGTGCCGGGATCTGCTGTACACAATGTGTTTTCATTTGTGCTAAGTGTTTTCTTTTTTTTTTTCCCCTCAGAACTCAGCTCTCCGTATTCACAGTAACTATTATCCTAAAAATCTTCATGAGAGGTTATTGCAGTTGTAAGTTAATTTGATGAAACGACACTCGTAATGCAATTATTCATGATAACAATGATCATAGAAATGAAGAAAATACATGTTGAAAAATTTATTATGAAACTGGTAAAAGCAATATTGCTTGCATTGTTGTTTAACAGCGCTCAATTGCTTTGCACTGCTTGTTCCATTGAAATCAATGGCCTTGTTCACTATTGTCTTTTTTCTATTTGTGTAAATATAATCTATGGTAATGAATATGATATTTGAGCACATCCAAACTGGTTTGTCTTGGAGACCACGAGGAACAGTTTATTTATAACCTCATTGGAAGCAGACCAACATCCAGGCCAAGTGTTTTTTCCTCTCCCTTTATTAAGGGAGCAGAATATCTTTCATACAGTGATATTTATGTTGGTGGAATAGAAATCATGTAGTGCTGGGAAGCTCATAGCACTGGATTACTCACTGTGTCACTAATGTTTTCAGCAGTGCTGCAAGCTAACCCCTTAGAAGTCAGTCAATGGTTTTTACTAAATGGTAGCATTTAATTTTTGAGTGCTTTTACAAAATCCACACAGTTGATGAAAGCAGATTAAAGGAGCATGAAATTAGTGGGGCTTACATCTCTTTATGGTTTGTGAGCTGAACTCTTATTGGTCTCCAGACCTGATTCTGAATCCCAATAAATGAAGGCCAAAGTTTCTTATATTTAGATTTTCTAAATAAAAGAGCTTTTAAATTACCTTCTTCACACCAGATGAACACCAAATCTCTAGCACATTTGTGTATGAAATTGCCCTCTGTCCTTTTCTTTAAGCTGTAACAAAAAAGAGCAAAGTGTTGAATGAACTAACACTTTGGCGTGAAATTTAAGGGCCAACAGTGATGATAAGGGCCTAGGGGGAAGCATTCCCTGGGGCCACCTTATTGCCTTGACGTCTAATGATGGGCTGGTGCTAACTACATTTAGGAATCAAATAACGCATCAGACTGTTAAACTCCCATTAAAATTGTGTTGTCTAATACATCTGTGGATCAGAGCTTGCGTTTCTGTATAAACCCCAGTTCAGAGTTAAAGAAGAAACGCTCTGTGGGAGCACCTATAAAGATCCGTGCTTGTCTCCTGACGCAGGTGGAGAGAAGACTATTTTATTATTTATTGTGATAATATCCATACTTTGTTAAGCTCCTTCTGGCTGAAAAAGAAGACCTAGAGAGTTCAAATTCTGAAAGTAGAAGGGTGAGTGAGTGGAGCCTCTAATTACAGAAAGGCGGCAGGATAGAGCCAAAGCTGTAAAAGTGGACTGCGGTCACACCACGGCGACGTAACTTCCCTGACTGTGCTGCTGAACTTGTTCTCTCCTGGACTATGCCACAAGATGATGTCCAGGAGAAGTGTGTCGAAGGATTATGGACTTTGTGGGTCTTGTAGCAAAGGCACAAAACTGTGGGTGGGGGGGGGTTAATAACATTTCTAAGAGCTAGAGAGATGAGAAGGGAGTGGGACTGACACCTGAGGACCAGAGGTCCCAGGGGGTTCAAACGTGGGGGAGCAGGGAAAAAGCATCGTGATGCTGCAGGAGGTGTGAGCGAGCCTGCTGGAGGAGGGGAGGGCTGGTCAGGACAGAGGTTTGAGAATGTTCCTGCTGGCAAAGAGCCTTGTTTGTGTTGGCGACGTTGGAGACTGGGGCTGTAGGACTGCATGGAAAATAAATAAAAAATTAGTTTCCTATAAGTAAAAGCTGTGCTGCCAAAACCACACCAGTGCTTAGATCATCCGATTTCTTGTCAAAATTAAAAAAAAAAAATCAGATACAATCAGAACCAGAACGATCAGTGATTCCTAGAAAGCTCAGCTAAGCAAGATTTCCAGAGGCTATTTCTTAGGAAAAAAAGAAGGGAAAGGAATGTTTTCTAGATGTGGTTGCACTTACACTGTGATTTCTGTTACTGCTTTCATTCTTAAAAACTTCTTCCAGTGGCTCAATCACAAGGAATCTGGTTTTAAGTGTGAGACACTTAACATAGATGAATTCTCAGCCACCCCCAGGTAGTTTTAGTTTGTGAATATAAAGGCCTTTATTCTTCTTGGCCCCTCACTGCAAGAAGGACATGGAGGTGCTTGAGCAAGTCCAGAGAAGGGCAACGAAGCTGGTGAGGGGTCTGGAGAACAAGTCTTACGAGGAGCGGCTGAGGGAGCTGGGGGTGTTCAGCCTGGAGAAGAGGAGGCTCAGGGGCGACCTTACCGCACTCCACAGGTACCTTAAAGGAGGCTGTAGCAAGGTGGGGGTTGGTCTGTTCTCCCACGTGCCTGGTGACAGGACGAGGGGGAATGGGCTAAAGTTGTGCCAGGGGAGGTTTAGGTTGGATATTAGGAAAAACTTCTTTACTGAAAGGGTTGTTAGTCACTGGAATAGGCTGCCCAGGGAAGTGGTTGAGTCACCATCCCTGGAGGTCTTTAAAAGACGTTTAGATGTAGAGCATAGGGATATGGTTTAGTGGAGGGCTTGTTAGTGTTAGGTCAGAGGTTGGACTAGGTGATCTTGGAGGCCTCTTCCAACCTAGGTGATTCTGTGATTCTGCCTGTCTCTAGTTAGAGTTGTGCAGTTATTATCTTGTAAGAAAATAAATACTTTTTCATCTTCATTGTCTGGAGAGGTACACATGTGCAAGTCCTACTGGCATCACCACGTTGGGACTACAGCTGCGCTAGGAAAATATGTTGCACAGAATTGGATCCCAGATATTTCTCATATGAGAAAAATGCCAACTGAATTGCTGCTTATGCCTGTTCACTTACTCTCAACCCAGCAGCGGCATCAGTATGTCCTAACAGCTGGGGTGGCAGGAGGTGTTGTCATTAAGAGAAAGCCTTGAAAATATCAGTTAGTTTCAGCGAGTGTGACACCATTGTAATGGATAGAGCCACCTAAGTTAGAAGTTTGAGCTCTTCCACAAACAATACAAACGTTTTCATACAATCACAGAATGGTTTAGGTTGGAAGGGACCTTAAAGTCCATCCAGTTCTGACCCCCTGCCGTGGGCAGGAACACCTTCTTTCGGATCAGGCTGCCCAAAGCCCCATCCAGCCTGGCCTTGAACATTTCCAGAGATGGGGCAGCCACAGCTTCTCTGGGCAACTTCTTCCCGTGCCTCTCCAACCTCATTTTAATTTAAAACAGAAGCTTTGGCATTGAAAGACATGCCTTGGTTAAAAACGGACTTTTTTATTGAAGAAAAATGATGAATTTTCAGTCCAGTTTAGTTTCCTAATGATTTAATTTTCCATCCATCCATCCAACACATCAGCTGTCTGTGTTGCTTTCGGTTGGTGCATTCAGGTTTGGGCTTGAGTGTAAAGAGCCAAATATCTGAAGGCAGCTGTCTGGGCTGCTTTTAGTGGGCAAAGCCCGAGCATCATCCATTCCCTCTACCAGGCCTAAAACTGCTGTTGTGGAGAGCTGGAAGGTGAACCAGCAACACAAACAAGCAATCTGCACAGCACAGAGTTTCACCCGAAGGCTTTTGTGTGTTCCTTTTTTATGTGCTGGGTTATTGCTGAGTTATTGCACTCATACCAAGGTACATAAATGTTGGTGGTTTTTTTTTTCTCCTTCTCCAAACACACAGCTGTAAAACCCTCCTTGCTGGGAGAAAACACAGTCCTAACAGCTACATTTTCTTCAATCTCTTTTCGTTTCCTGTTTGGTCGCATCTAGCTGGAAAACGTTTCAGTCATCACAAGTTTCATCCAAACTAAGAGTGTGCGCACATCCCTCAGTTTTCAGCAGGAACTTCCTTTCCCAAACCATTTTTGTTAATACTAACATCAGGTTTTAGATTCTGAGTTTGGATGACAGAGGAGACCTTTGAATATAGCTTGGCTTCATCTCCTGCATACTTAAGCATCCTCAGGTATTTCGAGGCAGCGAGCGAAATCCAGCCCTGTGGCCACAGTGTTACGCCTGGGGTGGGGGACGTGGAGCAAGGCCAAGACACGTCCTCCAAGGAGATCTCACAAAACAGGCAGGGCACCATGATATTATGCAGTATCACAGGGAAATGAATCTGAATGAATCCTTTTAATCAAATAAAGATCAGAGTATTAAGACCAGAAGATAGGATTTTCATCTGCAGGAAATGAATTCGCAGATGAGAAATTCTTGACGGATATTCACAAACATATGCTCACTTCCAGCTGATGTAAGAGCAAAGATCAGGTTTACCGTTTCACCTGCAAACAATTAAACAAGGGAGAACTCAAAGAACCATCTATTAATAATGTTATGAAGTGTGAAAACGTGAAATTCTGGCAAATTCGATGTGAACCTCAGTTCCATTAAGTTCTCATTAGCACTGCAAGTTTGATGTTGGCACCCGGAAAAAGTAACTGTTGGCAAAAGACAATATAATGTGCTAAGTGTTACAAGTGGCGAAGCTATCCCATGCTTTGCGTAGTATTTAATGAATTACCAGAAGATGGATCCTATAAGCAAGGTGCGAGGTGCATTGGTAACAGCTGAGATCTTCCTGGCTGGCAGAGGAGCTCTCTGATTCGTTCTGCCTGAGAAATTGCCCCAGCTTCTCCGAGACTGATTTATTTTGCTTTTGGTTTAGAGTACTGGATTTTTTGAGGGCAGGCTACCAGAGGCTGTTGCGACTTACTTATCTAATAACCTGCGGAAGAAAGGCAAAATAGAGAGCTTTCTAAAAGGTCGGTCATAGTACCTCGCTTACCTGATCAGATCAGCGCTCAACAAGGTATGTGGGCAATGGGCTGGGGGGGTTCCCTGTCCTAATCTGGTACGTGAAGGTCAGAGCATGCAGAGGTTAACAAAAAAACCTCCATTGATTTTGGTAGATCATGGCTGTGATTCCCAAGGTTTGTTGACCTGTCTAATTTTTGTATCAGGTAGCGGCGATGCTACACATGTTCACCACCTAGTAGTACCTGATGGGTTAGTGCACGTGGGCAATATTCAAGATCTCGGTGGAAGATTATACGTGCCTTTGGGATTTCTGGTTTTCCATTCCTCTTGTTGCAAGTACCATTTGTAACCAAGATTAAATTCTGCATTTTATTTGTAATGAGTTGTCTAACAAACAAATGAAAACACAGATCATCGCTTGTCTGAGTGAGCAGCCTGAAAGCGTTGGTTTAAAAGAAATGGATAGGCCAAGGTAAACTCAAACAAAGGCAGGCATGGCAAATAAAATGCAAATTGTATGTGACCTACTTGTCATTTTTTCAGCTGAAGATCTGTACCCCAGTGTTCATATCTGAGGACAGGAAAAGCGGTACAAAGAACACGGAGTTCATGTTGTACTAATTGTATTAAACTCTGCAAGTTTAATACAATTTCATGAATTCTTTAAAAGTCATGTTTGACTTGCAAGTGATTTTCCATTGTGTTGCACAGGGATATGTTCCTACTATGCAATTAATTGTATCTCTGATCTGATGGATTAACGGAGCGGCGTCCCTTTATTACTTAAGTAATCCATGTATCAATTCCTATTAGAGCCCATAGCAGTCTGATGCAACAGTTGTGTATTTAATCTTAAATCCTTCTGTTTCAAAGTCCAAGACTATATATACTGCAAGTTATCACAAAGTTCCCAACCAATATTACACCTTACAAAGTACTGAAGGATGCTGCTAAGCTGAATTTATCACCTATCTGTGAAGGTCCTTTTGCGAAAGGTATGAAGTTTGTGGTGGTCCTAGTTTGGAAGTCAGTCTGGAAGAAGGTGTATTGAACTTTCTAGGCTCCAGATGAGCACGGTGATTGTAGGTGTGGTCTTTCCTGTGATTCTAGAGAGAGAGACTAGTGCATCTGTTGACTCACCTGATGTCTCCCAGTCCTGTTTTTCTAAGAGAAAAATTTTTGATTTCTCGAACAGTGGGAGTAGCAATTTGGGATTTTCTCTTTGGGTCCAGTACCAGACTGTTGCTGTTACATGATTGTAAAGGCCACTGTAAGGGGAGAGGTGCTGACTTTCAGACAAAACATCATTAACTTGTGGTCATTAGAAAATCCCATGATACTTTTTGAAAAAGTGGAGTAGTTAACCTTGGTGGCTTGGCCAGACTCCAACTTCTGTAATTGCATCCTGCCTAACTAAAATTGCATCACACACACTCAATTGGATGGGGTATTCTTCACCTTTTACCCTGAGCTGCTGAGTAGTTCTGCTCAATATTTGCTACATTTCAACCCAGAAATGTCCTTATTCAGCGTTATTTGTTTTGAATGATCGTTCATAAAGTGCTTTGAAATCCTCCTGGCTGAAAGTTGCTGTCTACCATAAATGTAAATTTTCTTTGTTGCCAGCTGTAAAATCATACCGGGTTTGACATCAAAAGATCCACGTCTCGCACCATTATGATTTGGCTTAAAGAGCTCCTGAAAACTGAGGCACAGCATTCGTTTAGCGTAGCCATTTTCTGCAAGGATGCTGCGAGCGAGTGCGTATCTCCCAGAGCCAAGCAACTAACATAATCTACCCGTGGATCAATAGTACGCCCTTCAGGGACACTGATACTCGGAGGCAGTCGGGGAATTAGCTGCACGGTGTGCAAATACTGTGCTGATAATGGTGGCGTTAGCTTTGAGAGATGGTGGCCATCCTCGAAGTAGTGTAAGAGGTTAAAATCCATCACCCCGGTAGACTGCTGGTTTGTCTGCAGTGTAACTTCTGAAGGCAACCAAGGGGAGCCTTTGCTTGTTTGCGCTGAAATCTGTTGGGCGTTTGGAGTGGACTGTGGTCTAAATAGAGCCGTGATTTCTTTTCTAAGCAAATCGTACATTTTTTGACAGCAGTCCTCCTTCCACGCATCAAAGGAGGTGCGCTTCAAGGGACTCTATCTGTGCAGATAAGGCTATGTGATACAGGAATTAGGAAAGGAATAAAGCTGGAATTAGTGCTAAATCCACAGTAATATTCTGCTGTGAGACACCCCGACCTGTAGCTCTTTCAAGTTGTACTGTGTGCACCGCTAGCTGGCTGTATGTGCTTGTAATGAAACATTAAGAAAGTTGCAGGCCCCTGAGGAGAAGATCACCTATTTATTGTCTGCTGAGGAAAATCTGCTGTGGCAGCCGAAACCTGCCCGCATCCCCAAGAAGTAAGCGAAGAATTCAAGGGTGAACGTGAAAGAGGAAAGAGAAGATTTGCCCAGGGAGAGGGGTAACAAAAACAAAGCTTCGTGCTTTGCCCGAGTGTAAATTCAGGATTACTTTCCCTGGGGATAATTCTCCGCGTTTCTCCTTGATGTTTTTCGTGCGGGGTGCAGGCAGGCTACGCCACACCGGCGATGTCGTTCTGGGGTTGGCTTCTGTGGCTGGGTCCAAAGCTGACCCAGGGCAGCGCAGCGCTGCCGTGGACTGCGGGGAGTTTCAGAGGAGAAAGCTCCAACCGTGCCTGTCTTCTGCCAGGCCCCTCTGAGGGAAGTCACTTGCTTAAAAAAGCCTTTCATCCCAGACGTCTGAAAGTTTCCACGCCTCACGTGGTCACCCTTTCCTACCTTGAGCCAGCGGCCCCTCTTCACAGGCATGTAGCCTGTTTGGGACTTGATGTGTCCAAGCTGCGTCTCTTTCTGTAGGGCTTGCGTGGAGCTCAGCAAACCTGCTGTCTGCTGGAGGGGTGCGGGCGTTTTCCCGATATGCTGGAGGATCACAAACAGTATCAGCTCCTGTCTAGCAGAGGGCTGCTGCTCCGATCACCTGGCAGCACAGCTGCAAACCTGATTTCAGGTCATTTTCCAGTATATGTGGTGGCAGCTAGGTTTTCTTCACACGCAGCCAAACTCCCTTCCGTGATGCGGTGACTTTCCTTCCCTTCTCGAGGTATCGTCATTTGTACAAATGGGCAAGCTGAGCCCACAGGGCTTATTTACTCAGCGATATGCCTAGCCTCACGAAATGCTGAGGTCTATAAAATGAGTCATAGACAGAGGAGGGGTTTGTTTGTTTATTTTTTAAAGGCTGGAGTTAACTCTTGTTCTTGCCCCCTTAGTAGCCGCTTGGATTCAGAACCGCTACCCAGACCGCTCTGTATTGGCCGTATGTTAAATTGCTGCAGTGCCCTGAATTGCCTGAAAAATAAGACATTTGTGAACTTTATAGCTGAAGTGAGTAAGTCTGTGTCTTTAAAAGACGCAGATGTGGTCTTGTTTGGGTGGGCAAGGCACAAATTTTGGCATCGCTGGCATTGTTCTTCCAAAACTCGGTGGTGGAGGCCCTGGTGTTGTGTCTGTACGCTGCTTTCTGCGTGTTCTAGCAGGAGAGGCCGAGTCTGTACTGCTTCACCATGCCCTACCTGCCAGAAAGCCTTCTGCTCCGGGCCGAGATGCTGAACTGAGGAACGCTGCCTGGCAGTGAGAGCATTGGCTTCCCCTTTTGTAAGTCTGAGTTCAACTCGTAATCCCTGAGCCCTTGAGGAGAGTGGCCAGTCTCTCGCGGGCTGTCCCCGTCCCTTCCCATTGCCTTCAGCATCACACAACCACCGCTCCTCTGTGCTGAGCCTCCCTCTTCCTCCAGCTCAGGAGTCCCCCAGCTGAAGGTTAACGTGTATGGGAGTGTTTCCCCGATGCTCTTGGGGGGTTCTCCTCCAGTGTTCAGCAGCTTAGAGAGCAGAGGACTTGTAAATGAGAGTCTGGTAGCTATCCTGTGGTTATGGTAGTCATCCCGGCATCCTTGGGGTCAGACCTTCAAAGCTTACCAGTGCCTGCCCATTCCTAGGAACAACATTTTTAGCACTTAAAATCCCAAACCTGATGAAGGGGGTGGGTGCTGGATATGTAGAGAGAAGAAAAATGCATTAGGAATAGCATGAACACACTGTCTCCAGCCCACAGCCTGCTCTGCACAGGCAGTGTACAAAATTGCTGTGAATTATAAGTGTACTTAAGAGGTCTGAAAAAATGGATCTGCAACAAATACCTTGTTCTGAGTAGTCGGTGGAGGTTGTGGTTCACTCCTTCCCATCTAACTCCAAAGAAAGAGGCGATAGCGATGTTTAAAATTTGTGGAAGCAATTAAGGAAGAAGCCGCGGTGTCACGAGGCCAATTCGGGACTGCAGAAGTGTTTTATGGACTCAGCGAAGAGCGCGGGCAGACAGGGAGGCTGGCAGCCGCTCAGCGAGAGCAGCACAGAGAGGGCGAATAGGAAGGAGTTTGGCCTTCTGCACGCCGCGCGCAGCAAGCGGCGCGTTGGGGCGGCCTGGAGACGGCAGGGAGCGTCTGCTGGCACGGCGCCGGCTGCAGAAGGTAAAGAAAAAATGGCACAGCGTGCCCAAGGACTGCTCGGGAATAAATCACTGAACTGTGGGCAAGTCCCTGGGCTCTCAAGCCAGGCTAGTGATGAGAATAGATGGGAACACCTGGATTTTGCATAGGCTACGGGAAATTGAATGTCTCCTAGAAGGACCTGCCTCGCTTTGTCCATTCGTTAATCCTTTGACGTGACGTAGAGCGCAGCGGATTTAACATTTAGATCCATCCGTTTGGGTATTGGGAGCAAGAGGGAAGAACGGCTCACAGAGACGTGGTGTTTATGACCTGGCAAGGATTTGTGGAGGTGGTTACAACATTTTTCAACTGTTTAATGCCCTTGCTGGTTTTGAAAGGGTTCTGAACCAGACGTTGGAGAGGCAGGCAAAGAGCAGGTGCACCATCTTACCTTGCCAACATTGAAGGAGCACAAGCAATTTGGGACGGCTTTTACACGTACACCTAGGTTTGTCACTGTTTTAGAAGGATCAGAAGTAATGGGATTCAAAGCCAAAGTTAAAGCTGTAGTCCTACTGGATAAATAGTAATATATTTCAGCCTCAGATCCTGTATTTGAATAGCGATGAGTTCAGAACAAGGCTAAACTATTCTGGACCTGACAGGAGAGGGGAGACTGTCAGTAGGTGTAGATGGTGCTGGCCAAAAGGGGGAACAGGTACGTACCTCTCCCACGGGCACACCTGACCAGAAGGTGAGATGAAGCTTTCTGACATGCAGCAGTTGCTGTGAATCTATCTGTGTTGTCAATAGAAAGTACCCATTGTAAAAAAAAACTGTGCTTCCGGAGGGGAAATAGATGCTCCGTAAAGGTTAAAATCCAGAATCAAGTTTACATATGGACTTGAGTTTGTAAATACATTTTATAAGGGGTGGTAAACCAAATGAATAAGAAAAAAATGTGGAAGCCAGTAGCAAACAATGCTGTTCTATTTATTTTTCCTTTGCTTCTTCTAAATAATGATGGCGTGGTAGAATAGCTTTATAGAAGTTTTCCTTTGATCAGATGTAAATCCAAGAACAAAACCGAATGCACTTAAGTAGGATATGTGTATATGCCTTACAGGTCACCTGCTGCAGGCGGTATTGTAGTAAACCTGACCACCCGACCCCAGACACTCCTTCTGATAGCAGGGAGTGCCTAACGCACGCTGTTCTTCAGGGTGATTACCAGGAAACGCAGAGGGATCAATCACGCTTGATGCGCTCAGCAATTATATTTTATCCCCTGAAAAGTCTTTTACTGTGCAGGGGATGCGAAGTGTGTGAATTTTATTTTCGTGGGGAAATGCTGCTAGGAAAGCAGCTGCGCTAACCAAGCAGGGAGGCACGCCGGAGCTCCCGCTGGCTGAGCACCCCTTGTGCGGGCACCTCAGCGACCGGTGCCGGGCCGCCGGAGGTCTCTGCTCCCGCGGAGCATCTTCCTCAGAGGTAGCGCAGCGCCTGGCCGGGATTTTCCCCCTCTGGCCTCATTAGCTCTTTGATTAAGCTACCTGCGATAGGAAGGCTGTGAGAGAGGATTTCTGTTTCTGTCAATAAGGCGGTAACACAGCCCAGGAAGGAGTGTCTGGTGGATGTGTGCTGGCCTCCCGCTCGCTGCCCACCAGCCTTCTCCCAGCGTCAGCAGCCACCCGTGGAGGCCGACCTCACCTCGCACCTGAGTGATGGAGGGCAGGGGAAGTGTTCTGCAGACTTCGTACATCCACCGTTACCTTTTCAATCCCGTGCAGCAAAGCTAAAAAAAAAAAAAAAAAAGCCGTTGTCTCTGAATGCTCCTATGCGGATGTTCAGGCTGGAAAGAAACTCGAAAAATGAATCAAAACTTTTAAGAGCTTTTGTTCCACCAATGTAACCAGAAGGGTGATGCTCCACAGCCAGCACCAGAGTTTGTTGTTGTTGTTGTTCTGTGGTTTTTTTTTTTCCTAAAATCCTGGAATGAAAAACGTGACACAGACACACAGCTTTGTTAAGCTGAAAGAAACCTTATCAGTCAGTGGGCTGGAGATGCCGTGGGTTGGATTAATCGCCTCTGTCTGGGGGGCTGCGGGAGGGACGGACCAGCTCACCCCGCAGAGAGGGGCTGAAGCAGTCCCCAGCTCTCGGGGCAAAGCCTGAACGAGCCGTGTCTGCTCAGTGCTATCGCCTTGACGTTTGTTTACTATCCACACTGCCAGTGGTGTTATTTAACCAACATTTCTTTCTGCTTCTTTTTTTTTTTTCCCTTCTGTTTTTGCTCTTTGAAGTTTGTCTTTATGAGGTTCATGATGGGGCATCTTAAAGGCTCCTCCTCTTGCCTCCGGCAGGCAGGACTGGGGGGGCTTTGCGTAGCCCTGCCTGATGCCGAATGATAACAGAAGATGCAAAATTCCCATTAAAAGAATTCATTACAAACATATCTGCAAAGCACGCAGGTGCTAAGCAATTGGGCAGGCGCAGAGCCCCTGTGAGCGCTATTAAGCGAACAACCATGCCTGCGGGGCTTTCTGTAAACCAGCTCATACATGTTGCACAAAATCAGAGCCCGTGTTTATTCCTCACCCCATCAGTCTATTACCGGGATTCTGCTCGCACCCAAAATGGAAAAGCAGCGTTAAAAGACGTTTGGAAAATAAAGCAGGCAAGTAATCATGCCACAGAGAAGATGTGTCTATTTTTGAAGTGCATCCACAAGTTAATTCAGGTAGGAAATTATTCTGACAGGTACACAGTCAAGTTTATTCCCATGGGATATTTGTGCTTTATTTAGGGCTTAAATGAAGCGCAAAAGCTCATGAAAATCCTTCAACGTGAAAGGCAACCCTCTGGACTTGAAATACGGATAATCCCGCGCCGCCTTCCCCCAGAACATCTGTAATTGTCACCCCACAGCAGCGGGGGGGAGCAGCTCCTCCCGACGTACCTTTTAACCCAAGGCAGCGGCATGCCCAGGGACCGCCTTCTCCATTCCGTCTCCATCCCCAACACCATCACCTCTCCTTTTCTCCTTACCCATGAACGGGTAAGGAGAGTTTCAACCTTGCCTTTGCACGCCCTGGGGGTGCCGGGCTCCCAGGGAGGATGAGCGCCCTTTAGAGGCACCAGGGGTTGTTTATAAAACCTTGCACTGCTGGCAGCAGGGCTCTAAGCAAAGGCAGGCGCCCAGCCTGAATTATGACAGCCCCGGACCTGGCAGAGAGTTTAGTGCATGTTTTTCCCCTCAAATGAGTAGTCTTCTGTTCTTCCTACAGTTAAAACGCGGACATGAGCTGTGCACCTTGTGCTTACATTTTAATGTGGAAATATTATTGCGGAGCCTGAGGTAATTACCCGGTTGTTCCTTTTACTGCGTGTAATTACAACAAAATACTACGGGGGTAGTTTATGGCAACTCAGTGTAAAATAAGGTACATGAAAGCAGTGGTTAAATTAGGTGATGTTTACCCTTCTTCCGCTCCAAAAAGGCTTTGGCAAAGAGACATACCCATCTGACATAGGCTTAAAGGACGTGGCTGCCTTCTGTATGTTTTTTTCCATCATTATCTAAGAGGTTTTGGAAGGAAAAGTTGCATCTTAAAAAGAGACTGCCTGGTTGAGATTTGTTCGGCTCACCGTTGCCTGACTCCTGCTGTGCCCCCTTGCACTAACAAGGTTAAAGAGGGCGAGTTCCCCCAGAGCTAAGTGAAGAGAAAATGTGAAGGTACCTGGAAGTTTGCATGTCACATTCTCAATTGTTCTGTGCATCGAAATACATGTCATGCATTTCTGGCTGAAAATTGCCCATTCAGCTTTTGCAGCTAATTACTGGAGTGACCAGGCATTCACATGGCACATGCATGCTTATTGGATGTGACAGATGGCTGTGTCTGGACCTCTGATTCATCAGTTTACTTCTCCTTTCTGAAAGGCACTGTGCAAATCAACCATATCGCTGTGCAAACAAACCGTAATTCTGCTCTGGGCCTGACAAAGGAAAAGGGAGGGGAGAAACCCATGCCCGTGTGCACCTTGGCAGCTCAACGGTGCGGGCACTGGCTGCGAGCACCAGCACCTGAGGAAGCTTTGAAGACGGGATTTGCTACAAACGGCTGTGTTTGCTCCGGGGACAGGCGATGCAGCACAGCTCCGAGATGCTCAGCTCTGCGTCCCGCAGGTTCGGAGCCGGCAGATCCCTCCACCACCTCCACATGGGGACACAGCCGCCACCAGGTCCATGATGGGTGGCATCAGATAGGCGTTGGGGTGGCCCACTGCTGGGCAGGACCCCCACCCCGAGCAGGAGCAGCCCCTGGGTTTTATATCCCCAGAGGCAAGCCAAGAGATAGCACTGGAAATGCATCGCTGACCGCTCAGGGAAGTGCGGTGCACTACCTGTACTGCTATACTAACGTAGATTTTGCAACCCATTTAACAAAATTTTTTAGAATGTTTTCCATTAAGAGAGTTCTATGCCTTTTCTCTAAAAGGTACTTGATTGTAATGGAACTAAAAAGTTGGTCAGCCAGAACAGACATTTTCAAATTATGTCAAAAAAAAACACTTCAGGGGGAGCTCCCCTGCATTTTCAGGATCAGAAGAGGGGGAGGCTTGTTCATAAGGTCCTAGGCATTACCTGGTCCTCTGAATTTGCAGGAGTCAGGAACTCGTGGAGATTATGCAAATATACCTACTGGCCCCGTTCTTGGGCAGACATCACACACCCAGCCAACGGGAAGACGTTTGAACAAAATTACCAAAAAATGCCCCTTGACTTCAATGGGAATTTGTACAAGTAAAGACTCAGACATGCATAGTACACAGGTAGCCCTTGCCTAACCTGCAGAAAATGGATCATGAAGTAGTAGATAGATAGTTCTGGAAGTGGCTTCGCCTGATCAGCTAATCCATCTTTCTCAAGTCTGCTGTTTCTCGGCTCTGTTCCTTGCTGAGCTCTGCACAGCCCGGTCTCAGAAGAGCAGTGCACACCGGCTTTGTTCCTCTGCATCCTCGCCCAGTACCTGATAGTTCTTAGAAGTTGGAAAGACTTTTCTCCTAATATCTCTCTTAAATCTCCTTTGCCATAAATTAAACCAATTATCTCTTGTCTCAGAAATGCTGGATGTGGAGAACAATTGATTGTCCTTCTTTTTATAGCAGCCTTTTTAACGTTCCTTTTTATATCAGATGACTAGTCGCTTCTCAATCTTCTCTTTCCCAAAGCGAAAAATTTCCATTCCCCTGAGCTCACCGTGGAAGTCGTGTGTTCTGAGTCACCTCACCCTCGTGGCTGTCCCTTGGACTCTGCTTCAGTGGCTGCCCCTTCTTAAATGCTCAGCTGCATTGCTCTATATGAAACCACACCGGTGTCAAGCAGAGCAGGGTGAGAATGCCCTATAAACAAGTCAGAACGGGAGGGAATCACCAGACATTGGACTAGCCAAAATGTTGGGTTTTTTTTTGAAAGTGCAAAATAAAATGGAGGACGGAGTTTCTTCTGCATTACGCTTTTTTTTTTTTTTCTGCCAGTTGTCCTCTTTTGACCCAACTTGTCCCCAGGAGCAGACTGACGGCTTCTGTCATATCAAAACAAGGTCCTAGTTCAGCAGTGAGCAGGGCTCCCAGTCTCTACCTGGCTACATGTCTGAATTTCCTCCTCTAAAGGGTTCGTGCATTTTCTGGTTTGATGCTCAGCCACGCCGTTAATAAAACTTCAGAGAAAACCGCTTACCCTCTCTGTCAAAGGCTAGTGTCTTGCGAGTCCCACACTCTTGTAGGTCTGAGTTTCCCCTAACTGATTGTTCTTACTCTGCCTTGGATTTCAATTAAAAAAAACACCTTAACCCGATATTCTCAGCACTGACGGCAGTAGACCATTGATAGGATTTTACGTCCTCGGGGTAAATAGCTTGTTCCCTTCACTGTTCATTAAAAACAAATACAGCTTGCACCCTTTGTCTGTTCGCTCAGAAAAAAAAAAAGCTCTGCTACATTGCCTGCCAGCGAACATTTCATTATTTATTGTTTAATTGCCGTCTCATACGTGGCATAAAAGATGTAAAATAGGATGTGAATACTAGAGGGCTAATTGTTAGTAGCGAACAGGAGAAGAAGACCCAGAGCACCAGCGCCGGTGGCGATGCCATTCCTCATCCCGCGGCGTGGCGGATCATTAGCCGTGGTAGCAAACCCTCCCCGCCGGCGTGGTGAACCCTCGCGCCGTGAAGCTCTCGTAATCGCTCCTCCGTGGCCCGGCACTACGGCAAGATACCATTTTCTAACTCGTTCCTATTGTTTTGGAATGAGATCTACGGTTTGTGGACACGACCTCTTGAAAGGAGCGTCGTGCTCGATCGCCCTCGTCGTATTTAACTGGGGCTTCTAGCATCCGCTGGTGCGTACTGACACAGCGGGGGAGAAGATAGAGGATTAATCTTCTATCACATTCCCTTCTGTAGAGAAATTTCCTAATTAAACATAGCAGAAAATTACTTTAAAAGTAGCGGGAGGAGGAAAAAAAATAAAATAATCTTTCCTCTGTTGTGGGCCTGGGCGGTATGAATTGAAAAAGAGTAATTTATGCGGGGCAAGCTTCTAGCCGCCCCTCGTGCCCACAGTGGTTTTTCCAGCATGAAACTAGCCTTGCCCCCAGTGAGGGCTTGTGTTAGGAAAACAGACGAACATACTATAATTACTGTTTTGCTTCTGGTTGGTTTGCTCCAGCTTTTCTGTTCGTGTTTCTCTGCGTTTCCGAAGTTCAGCAAAATCCCTTGATAATTGCCTCTTCTGTAAGATCTCCTCGCTGTAGGAGTTGCCACACACTCCGAGAATTTCCCGGTTTAACACTCCGGTCTATTAGCTGCTGAGAGCATAGATAAGATAACGAGAAATGGAAGTCCCCCGTTCAAGAGGTTTTGTTTTAAAACGACAACTTTAAATGCATTACTTTATTTCGAAAGAAAAAGCGGAGTGGAAGGCATTGTGGGTAATGATATGTAAATGACCATTCAGGCATGGAAATCAGGGCCGCAGTTGAATGTATTAAGCAGTGACTGATACAATCATTATTTGGGGCTTTGCATCTGAAGAGGGGGATTGCAGATACCAAGTCAATTGCGTATTTAAAGAAAACATCCGTGTGCGTGCGGAACAGTGGTTTCAACATTTTTGTGTTAAATATCCTAGTGTTAAACTGTTTGGGCTTAAATAAGGTCAATATGCTGGTTTTATGCTTTTCACATTATCTCTGGCTTTCACTTTGGCAGATCCTCCCTCTCGCTGTTTGTGCAGCGTGACATCGAAGTGCCAAGTTTGTAATGTCAACTCTTTTCAGCTCCCTTTAATGCTTTTATCTCCAGAAAGCTGCTTACTGCTTACATGGGGAGAGAGCTCAGGGAAAGCCAGCTGCTAGGACGTTAAAAAAAAAAAAAAAAAAGATGTAAAAATTCATCATCGCTGCATTTCCTTTGTCGATCTCGTGCTTACTTGAGCTTCCCATGCTAGCAGGGTGGTGTGGTGGTTCACAGAAGTTAGCGCCGCGGTTTTCACAAGAAAGGTTTGGGCTGGAAGGGACCTTAAAGCCCACCCAGTGCCAACCCCTACCATGGGCAGGGACACCTCCCACTGAGTCGGGCTGCCCCCAGCCCCATCCAGCCGCAGCCCCGTGGCCCTCCTGCTCTCATCTGGGCTCTGACAGCCAGGGCTGGACGAAGAAAAGGGCGTGGTATCGGTGGGTCTTCGAGACAAGGATGCTTTCTTCTCCCCTTTCATTCTGTATCGTGAACTATTTCAAAAAAAAAAAAAAAAAGAAAAAAAACACTCACTTTTGGAACAGGAGAAAAATAAGCCTTTGTTCTACAATACCTACCTTAATGGATTCCTGCTATCAAAGGTGGAAAATAGCAGTGTTACTAAATATAATTAATGCATCTGGAGTTTGGAGAACATTATGCTAAATGTGCATGATACATTCTCTGTCCCCTTCGGCAGTAGCATGTGATCAATTTTGCTACTCTGGCCTTACCTAATTATTGCTGTCGCTAATGAAGGGAAGTAGAAAAAACATGTCTTAGTAGGTTAATAAGCCATCCAGAAAATTATATTAGCATGATCAATCCTTAATGATTATGGTTTCTCATAATATTAGATCACCTGAAAGGTGGTTTTTGTAGGAGATGGGAGGGGAGGGAGGCATCATTTCCTAGCCATTCTTCCAGCTGAACTCAGCTGATCTGGGGAGAGAAGAGCAGTCCAGCTGCCTGCTCCTCGGGAGTTTTGACTGCTCTTGCAAACATCCCTATACTTAGCAGAGCTGATTTATTTTGTCACGTAAGCATCTAGAATGGCAGCACGAACAGGAGTTTTTCTCCCTGCCCTCCTCCCACAGATACCCGTGGCATTAGCTTTCTCTCGGACTGGCGAAGCGCAATCTGTGCTGCTTTTCCCAAGGTTTTGTGAGCAAGCCTTCAGTCTCCCATCAGTCTGAGCAGCTTCCAGCTGGCATTGCCCCTTTCCTCACTCACTGATGGTACACGTTCATTTGCAATCTAGTATCTGGTTTAGCACATCAGGATTTCTTTCATTTGTTTGGGTTTTGTCTTGACGCTTCTTTATGTACCTGCCTGTCAGTACTGCAACGTACTCAGGATGTGTTGCTTCTTATAAAAGCACCTCTCCTAAAGCATGTCCAGGGCACGGAAATGAATACCAAAGGGGAATGATCCTCAAACACCAGACTCGTTTTTTTAAATAAAGATTTCCCCCAAATTAAACTGGATCACAGTCCTCCCTTTTAATTTGTTAATTACACTTCTGCAATGGTAATGCAATCAGCGAATATAGCTAAAGTGTTTGTGTGCGTGAATCAATATTAATGAGAAAGAGCGTATTTGCAAAGCCTGACACCTACCAGCCATTTGCTCGGCGGTCTTCTGCCGCTGCGAGGCTGCTCCGGACCCAACCTGTGCGGTGCCAAGAAGCGCGGTTGCTGGAGGAGATGTGGAAGGAAAGTCTCTCCAGACCGTTCCCTCTCCACGGCCCCTTCTACGCCGGCTGTGCCTGGGGGAAGGTGGGGAGCAGGGTGCCATGCTGGGGGTGGATAGCCCCGTGTTTTGGGCTCACGCCGTCCCCCAGCCCGCGACGAGCTCGAGCTCAGCAGCTGCTGTGCTCTAGAGCAGAAATTTCAGGGCTTCACACCCTCCCTGGCCTGAATGACTTTGCAGATGACAAAACTCTGGGTGAGCTCAGAGAGGTTAATCACGACTAAGTGAGAATGAAATCTGGCATTTTCCTGCTGGGCTTCCAAATTTCTGTATATGCAGCATATTAAAACAAAGTGAAATCAAATGTTTAAAGCTTTCATGCCATATGGCTCCCCCCTATCATAAACACATCTGTAAAATTACACTCGGGGGGCAATGTCGTTCTGGCGTAAATGGGTTTGCAGCCCCTGCTCTCTGCTTCTCGTATCAGGGCCGAGATTGACAAGTCGCACTCGTCCTGCTTGCCCTGTTTGTAGGGGTGGTGTTTTTTTCCTGGATGCAGTTACGTAAATCCTAGTTGGCGGCACAAAAATGGCACCCCTCAATTCATCCACACACCTGGCTCGGGGAGGCTACTTCTCCTAAACCTTTGCCACCCTTCCAGCAGAGACTGTGCCACTCAGGAGATCCCTTCCCTTTCTGCTCAGGCTGCCAGCACACGGTTCTGCTGATTTTTCCCATTTATCCTGAAGGGCCATCTTAGTGCTGGACGTTTTCACGCCGTTAACTGCTGTAACATGTATTTGTATTTGTTGAAGGACAAGGTTACCTAAAAGATGGGATCTGTGTTGCATAAATACTGTCTCCTGCAGCACTCAGAAACTCTGCCGTCCCCCTCATACTACCTTCACTTACAGCGGACGAGCGAACACAGGGATGAGCCCTGGTTGTGAAAGTTGAGAGATTCAGCTCAGAGGTGAAAACGAAGGAGCAGGGAGCTTGCCTGCAGAAATCTGGAATTATTCTGGGCCAGGCACTGGACTAGGGGGGATTGGGGCCTGCTGTCTGCATACAGGCTGAGCATGGAGGTGCTGGGGGAAGAAGCAGCTGAAACCCATCTCTGCTGGCTCCCATCCGAGAGGGTACAGCCTTGCTGAGCACAGTTTTTGGCTGCTGGTTTCCTTCTGAGGCCCCATTATGGAGTGTGAGTCTCCTCCGCTGCTCAGCCCCCGGGCTACGCGTGCCTAACCTGCCCGAGCACCACAGAGACATGCAGAAATTAATATAAATGAGAAGAAAAGTGGAGCGGATGAAGAAAACCACTCTCTTCTTGAGTACAGTGAAAGGTAGGCCCAGCTCATTTTTACCTTAGATCCACTTTACACCACCCCGATTATGTAAACGAGCCTAAAATAAATTGGACTTTCGCTCGCTCTGACACCACCTTCCACTGCCAGTGATTTACAGAAGCCTTTGTGTAAGTTAGAACCAGGCCCAGCTTCTCTGGGCCGCATTTTAGGATTTAAAACCCAAGATAATTGTGGTGCAGTCAAGACTGGAAGCAGCTTTGTAGAACTGGTTAATACCCAGATTTGGGTTTCTTCAGTGGCTTAAATGGAGTGGCATATTATCTCCTCTGTACTCTGCCTAAAAGATAGATTTGATGTCTGCGAGCAAAGACATGAAATTGCTATAGGCTTCCGCTCTTATAGCCTGCCACCTATTTGATTTATGTGATAAGTGATCTCAGATGACCCTCCAAGGCACTGAACCATTAGAGAGTTATGTTGCACAGTGATAAGAAATCTTCAGAGATGCCTAAATCTTCTTTTACCACTGGGAGTTTCATCTGTTCTGGAATAAAGAACATTTTTATGTATGATGTTGCTATCTTGCTAGCCATACTAATATTCAAAAGGATACACAGACTTAAATCAATAGCATAGCAACGAAGACCTTAAAACTGAAGTAGTCACCAAGTGAATGGTAGACAGCTCTTTTAGGCTTTATCTTTGTTCCTTTCATTTGGATTCTTGAAAGCTGAGTAGCTATGCAGTTTCAAATTCAAGTCTTCTGTTAATCTTTCCACCAGGCAGGAAGCTGGCAAAAGCACTTCTCAGTGCAAGAAGTCCTGGAAAGTCACATCACCCATTTTGGGCTTCCTTATTATAGGCTTTGTGAAACCATGGGTTGGATCCTTCCTTTTTTTTTTTTCCTTTTTTTTTTTTCTCCGCCAAGTTTCTTTAAATTCAGAGATCCAGGTTCCTCCCTGCCTAGAATGAGTAAGTATTTAGGATCTCAGGTGGGACTTGAGTTTTTGACTGGGGTCAGGGAAAGCACGGGCGGGTAGTTTCGGTGGTTTACGTCCAACATCTTCCCGCGCAGAAGAAGGCACTGCTGATTCGTGCTCGTCCAACTGAACTGGTGTCTGCTGCTCACTGGGAATTGCTGCAAGGGCAGTTGCAGAAAGGATGTTTGGGGCCACCTTGGCAATCTGTAGAAGGGGTGAAGCGGGTTTGGAGCCTGGCCGGCTCCCTTCCCTTCTGGCACATAGGGCCAGTTGGCCTCAAAAAGCTCAGGCTTGATCCTCCTTCTGGGTGGCTTCTGAGGGATATTTTCCTGACAATAAGAAAGGTGTTATCATATTGGGTATGTTCCTGAACCGCAGCTTCCCATCTCCCTTGACACAGCGCCGGGGTTTAATGATCTGTGCAGCCAGGCTAGTCTACCTGAGGGAGGAATCAGACATCTTTTTCTGTTTCTCCTCAATTCTGATGGATCACCTGGTCCTTGCAATTAGGACTATAGTAATCTCCTCCCAGGCCCTTTAATAACAGCCTTGATTGGTGACCCGTCGTATTGCATCCATCCAGCTGTGGGCACGTCCACTCGGTTGCTTTGTTCGCGCTGTTGGGCATATTGGCATACATGAGAGCAGGGACTGATGCCACAAAAGCTTTGGCAGCATCGCAGGCGTGTTTACAACAAGCAGCATCTATTCCTTAAATTCTCCTGCAAGGAAGTGATATCTCTTTAAAATTAAATTAATGCAAGGCAAAGATGAATAGTCCCCACGTGCTATTTGGCTTTTTGCTCAATGCTGTTTACGAGAGGAAGCTCTTGGCAAAATTAAATGAACCTCCTCTTCCTCAAGCTGGCAAATGCTGTCAGTGCTGGTCATCGTACACCTTCATAAATCTGAGATGTTGGCATCCCACATGCACCAGGCGAACATCAAATTTTGTAGGGGGACCGCACAAGGGTGCAATAATCACAGCTGTTTCATGTCAGCATTCAGAAAGCTTACAGTAGGATTTTATTCAATGAGCCATTCCTTTTGAAATGTCATTAGAGATATTTGCTAGGAGAAACTGGCCTCAACTAATCGTATTTAATTTTTTATCAAATGCACTGTGGGAGCAGCAGGGATATGCATGAGACAGAAACAAGCAAATACTGTTTATTTAGAATAAATAAACTTTGAGTAAGAGTTGAATGCATTCCCTCCTGGCAACAGTTGTGCAAATACAGGCAAGTCCCTACAGAGGGGGTCGTGTCCTGACCCAGGTGCTCTTGGAGACCTCCAGTTGCGCCCCTTGAAAGGAGAGAATTGCAATCAGATAGATGCAGAGCAGCAATTCTGCTCCTCTGAAACCAAGTATGTGTATTGTTAAGCCATTTTCTTATTATTCAGTGTAGAGGAGGTGGAGTGGAAGTTGTAAATCGTAATTCTCCCATTATTTCATCAGACTCCTTTGTTCGAGTCGCTAAGCTCAGACAGGCACGTGTAAATAAAAGGAAAAGCCAAAGATGAGTTTACTCGGGATCATCCCAAACTGGGGTTTGGTCAGCAGTGAGGTTCCCGGGTAGGTGCCCAAAGCCTGATAATAACCTTGAGTGTCCTGTCCTCTCGTGTCCGGTCATCTCACGAAGTGGGCAGCCAGCAGAAGGCCACCAGAGGCTTTACTCCTCGGCATTAGCCAAAGGACACCTTGTGTTGAGCTCATGGGAGGTAGCTGGGGAGCGGCTGGGCGCTTGTCTCTGGTTTTCTCTGAATGCTTTTTGTGTCATTTAGTGAAAATCTTAGAGATTGCAGCTTAGTTTCTATATCGAAAGGAAACTGAAAAGTTGGGGAAAGGAAGGAAGCCGAAAGATGATGGGAAGAAAGGCATGACAGAAAGCAAGGTAGGAGGTAAAAAATAAAGATGGAACCAGAGAGAGCAGCAGTGCTCAGAGATAATGCAAAGCAATTTTTACACTAGTTATTGACTGAACCCGAGGCACATCTCAGGCTCTGTTTTCTTGTACAAATTATACTGTATCCATGGTAGACTCGGAGCTGGTAGCACAAAGTGCAGGGGAACTCAGCACAGCGCGAGCTCTGGTTCAGAAGTGCTTTTTTCCTGTTCAGCATAAACGCAGCATTGCACATGACTGCAAAGACGTGAATCAGCCCCATAAAAATAATGAGTTTCAAGAATGATAAACTTGGTAGTTTCTGGTATTTATTATGCTCACAAGCTTTTTCTCCACAGCCCTAAAGCTTAGTCATACCTTTCAAAACAAATACGTGTAGAAACTGAGATCTTTCTACGTTGAGATAATCCACCAGCTGTGAGTTTAAGAAAATATATAACCTGAGAGTCACAGCAGATGTATGAGAGCTGGAAAACGCTGCAAATTGAATCTGACTGGCGTCAAAGCAGTGCCTGGCTGTATCTGCATGGTCTTTAGCAAAAAGATAAGAACAGGCTTTATCAGCAGTCCAAGCTGGCTGCGTACATCTAGTTCCACCCTGACAACCTCGCTAGGTATGTGCATCGTGCTGAACTCAGCCCACCCGCCTTTCCCAGCTGGGAATGGCAACGTGGAGGCACCCAAAGCAGGGCCCAAAGCAGCATAAGCCCTGCAGAGCACGATCGGGTTTTCTGGGCAGCCAGCTCAGCCATGGCACAAGCTTGGCACTGCCTAAATAACCTGCCCATCGATGGTGGAGAGGTGATTTCAAGGAGTGACCCTTGGTGGCATGGAGAAACCGATGCAGTCAGCGCCTGTTGACGTGGGGGAGAATATCTCGGGTCTCCTTGAGAAGTTCTGAGTCAGGTCCTGAGCCGGGCAGCGACGCTGTTT
The DNA here is from genome assembly GCA_011074415.1 of Stictonetta naevosa. Lineage (NCBI taxonomy): Eukaryota > Metazoa > Chordata > Aves > Anseriformes > Anatidae > Stictonetta > Stictonetta naevosa. The sequence goes on from CM021703.1 coordinate 3,412,810, forward strand.
CCTCATGCGATAAGTAATTTCCCCAGCGTGTTTTTGTGTGTGAAAGAGAGATAGTAAATTTGTATTTATTGAGATGGAGCCAGACAGCAGGAGTAAAGCAGAACAAGACGTGTCGGAGCTGGGATTTATTACTGACACAGTAGACCATTTTCTTTTCATTTTGACCATAATGTCGTTCTGAGCCTCTGCCAGGCTTCGAGAGCAGAGCCATTCGTGAGTCCGCCCCCTGCTTCACACCCTTCATTTTTCTCACTTTGCAGGTTTTGACTGAGCTAATGCTTTCAGGAAAAAAGACTTATTGATTAGAAAGAAGTCACTTGCAGCATCTGGGCTTTTATTGGCCTCGTCCGTGAGGTGTTTTTAGCTGTTTGGTGGAGGTGCAGGTAGTGTTTGTTCTAACACATTTAGTAAATTCTCCTGGTTCCCTGCCCTTGTTTCTCAGAGCTTTCTCACGTTGTCTGCTCTTCCTTGTCACCTGTCCAGAGCAATCCCGTTCAGCCTGCAGCATGTGAGAGGATCACCTCAGCTGCTCTGGAGATTATCATCCTGCTCCTCCTCCACATTTTAATTTGCACATTGTCTTCCGTTCCAAGACACAAAAGCAGCCATTGCCCCTCATCTCCATGTGATTCTTGTTATTACCTAGATTTTATGGCTAAGAACCAGTGGATATCCTGTTGGAGTGATCTGGAGCAATTTCATTTGAAGCTCTTCTTTCAGCAAGAGCAAAGACATCCCGCTGTGCCTAGTCTAGCAGTCAAGTATTAATTCTGTCGTAATTTCTGCACGTGACCAGACTGCTAACAGTTGTTACTTAGAATTGCCGTAGCGCAAAGTTAATCTGTAGAAACCCGCCCTGACAGGAGACTTTTTTGCAGTTAGGGAAAGGGAGGTTGCGATGGACTGGGCTGTCCTTACAGCTGCTTGCTGGTTGGGTTGCGTACAGAGATGTGCAGCACGTGGACTGCAGTGGGCATAAAAACCTGACTTAGGGTGTCTTTGCGTAGACATGATCCTGCAGATCATGCAGGAATCCTGCTCCGGGATTGCGATCAGCTCACATCTGATCGCATCAATCAAAGAAATCCTGCATAACACCAAAACAGAAATCGTAACAATTTTTATACTCATGTTTTTGTATATTCAAGCGTGTGATGGTGATGTTTAATACTTTTTGTTGTTGTTGTTCTCCAGTAAAGTTAAAATATATTGAATAAGGATTATTGTAATAATAGTAGTAGTCCTACAGAGGACTACGAAAACTGAACTAAGGCTCCCCTGAGTTTCCCTGTTGCCTTCAGAGGCATGTATGTGGAAGGGTTTTAGCCAAGCGAGATGAGTGTTCAGCTGAGGGTGCCACCCAAGTGCCTCGCTCCCTCATGGCTCACCAACTCCTCGTTCCTCTTCAACTCCTCACAGTATGATTGATCAGGCAAGTTGTGAGTGTGTCCTTGTGTCATTTAGGAAATAGGTGCCGCCGTGTGTCTCAGACCAAGGCCGTGAACTGCTCTGCATTGTCCCCATGACCCCATTTGAGCGCCTATTCTGGAACTGGCTAAGAGTTTAATTCCATTCCACCTTGGACGTCCCTGGAGTGTCTTGGAAAGGCACTGGGCGAGTTTGTCCGGCAGCACCAGCACAGATATTCTGGTGTCCTTTTGTTAAAACAGATAAGCCACCAGTTCCTAGCAGAGTGTGTGTCTGGGAAGCCGTGCCTATAGCCAGGGTTGCAGCACCTACAGAAGACTCTTGACTCAAAGAGATGGAAGTGTGAAGAGAAAAAAGAGGTACCTACAGGGGTGGCCAGGCTGAGGCTTCTGGATTTCTCCCGACACTACAGGAGATAATCAGAGTCAGAGCGATGTACCAATGATACTTTCAATCTAGTTTTTCACCCACAGAAACAAAGCAACACCTCTCAAAGGCAGTTTCTTTCTTGTACGGCTTGCAAGCAATACAGATGTTTCGGAAATCACAACTATCTGATCTGAGTGCAGTGAGAATGCCAGAAAAGGACCAAATGATTTAAACGGGAGCTGTTGTGGTTACCACAGCCCATTGACTCTGTAAAGTGTGTCCCAGCTAAAGAATTTGTATTGCTTAGCAGAGTGAGATCGTCTCTGAAGTGACTTTCAGATAATGTTAGTGACCTGCTAACCCATGTTAGCGCATTCCCTTGAACTCTGCAAGTTGCTAATCTTGCTAAGACAAATAGGAACTTACAGCTTAACATGTCTCAGCTACGTGAGTAATAAGCAGCGGGCTTCAGCAATTAGCTCCCCGGGAGCCTGCCACGTTCAGGCAGGGTCCTGGTGTTAAACCTCAACAGTTGCTACTATGAGAACTTTTTAACTTGTGTGAGAACATCGAATCGTACTGGTTTTATTTTTAGCAAGAGAAATCCAGAATCTGTATTATTCCCACTAACATTTTTTTTATTTCCAGTTGAGATATGAAAGCAAGTGCAAATCAGCAAGTGCAGCCAGGAATAAAAAAGGAAAAAGACTCACCTTAGAAAATAAGCATCCACTAGTCCTCAAGCTAAGAAGCAGCAGGGAATATTGGGAAAATAGCTCTAAGATGCCCAGATTTATCAAAGCACTTACCTGCACAGCATGCAGAAAACAAACCTCTGCATCTGCCGGTCTGTGGCTGGGGGCTCTCAGGCGGGTATGTATGTTTGCGTAGGAAGAGAAAACACACCTTAAGGAAATGTAAATAATAATATTATCTGTAGATACTGAGGACAGAGGAGGGAGAGAGAAACAGCTGTTTTTTTAATGAAGGCTGCTGCATGCTTGGGCATGTAATGACAGCCTGTACATTGGCATGCTGGATGCTTCTTTATAAAACATGGGGGGGTTACCTGGTATTTTCTCGTGGAAATTCTGAACTGCATTGTGCCTTAGTTTGGATGTTCCCTTGGAAATCAGTTCCTTCCATTCAGACTGCTGAATCTTTCAAATTACATATTTTAATGACTTAAGTTGCTATTTTGCTCAGTTAGCGATGCGGACTTGTGTGAAGTCCCAGGTCAAACCAACCCTGCTTGGTTATTATAAGTAGAAGCATTACAGGGAGAAAAAAATAGGGCGCCTGCTTTTAATTAAAAGGAAGTGGTTTTAATTATATGTTTTTAATTATGAGGGAAGTGATTTGCAGAATAACAAAATAAGGAAATGATTGCTCCTTTCCTTAAGAACATGTTTGCGTGGATTGGAGCAGTTGTCATATTCCTGGTAGGTAAGGAGTGCCTGGCTGTCACAAGAAGTCTTCTGCCCATGGGCCCCTTTGTACAGTTACTCATTGCAGCTCCCAGAGTGTCTGCCAAATACTCTGTTCCCCTTAGATAGAGAAGCAACGTGTCTTGATAAATCCAGATCGTGTTTCCTGCCTAATATCTTAACCACTGGAAATCCTCTGCCAAGAAGGGCTGTCAAAGTTGTCTCTCCAGAAAAAGATTTCTATATATATTTTTTTTTAAAAAAAAAAAGAGGAAAAGAGGGGAGGGGGGAATCAATGAAAAACCCCGGCATGGACGCAGCTGCAGAGAAGTGGGGAGGAGCTGTACGGCAGCAGCAGCGTGAGCTCCCCAGTGCAGTAGGTTCAGGGTCACACACACGGCCGTGGAGATGCTAATGGTGTGAGGCAATGGCACTCAGACACCCTGTCCGCTCTTGTACATCGTCTCGTACAAGATGCGAGCCTAGCAAGTTCCTCAGTCACTGAAGGACGGAGAAAACACACATCTCCGACCCTCCCTACAAAGCCTGCAGTAGAACACAAATCCAAAGTGTGCCTTCTGAGTTTCCCCTTTTCGTTCTGCAGGTGAACGTTATGGATGTAAAGATGAGCAGACTTCTACAAATAGGGCAAAACCTCTTCTTTTTTCCTTTTATGATCATCAGAAAATGTCATTTTCTCCCATTTTACAAAGCAGGGAACAGGGCAGAGGCTAAATAACCCGCCCCGGGTATGAAAGCAGGTGTGTTGGAAAATGGGGACTGGGGTCACAGTTTCTCTTTTAGAGGCAAAAACCCTTTCTCCTCCAAATGCTTTGTGAAAGCTTGTGCCTCTGGTTCTTTCCTGGGTACCTATCATAAGCAGCCGATTCAATTCAGAGCACTCCAACCCAAAAGTCTCCGGTTAATGCTCTCCTGCAGTAAACACACATCAGGCAGGCAGTTTGTCCCATCGGTGCCACTGGTGACCAACACGCTTCAGTGTGTCCACAGCTTCAGCAGGCTGGGCCAAAACGTGCAGTAAACCCACGCTGCAGTGCTGACCCCAAATGGAAGAGAGGCATGAAAGGGTGACGCTGCAGGGAACGTGTCTGCAGATAACAGCATCCATCAAAGCCAATGGAGACCTGAAGTCTGGGCTGGCGTAATTATTCTGGGAGGATAGCGCTAGCTAGAGTCTTGATAGAAAGCAGCCCCGTTTGAAAGACACCAAAAGGTGCTTGTACACTTGTGTACCAGTGTAGATAACGCCTCTTGAGGCTCTTTGAGCAAACCCTCTTCTTGGTGCCCTTAGATGCAGAATTCAGGTGGGCTGTTCCTGCTTGTCAAAGGTTACGCCGCCGCAGCAGCGGGGCCGCCTGCTTTTAGGTGCTCTTTGCAATTAGGCTGGGAGCACCAGAAGCAAAGCCCAGCAGCACCGGATGGCAAAAGCCAGTCAGGGACTTGTGGGATTCACTCGGTTTGTTGGTTTTTTGCTAAAAGTCACCACATCTCGCCTGCCTCGTGCCATGGTCAGCATGCAGGGCTCTCCACGTGGTGCGCGGAGCAAGGACGCTGCTCCATGGAGCTTTGTCTCTGCACTGCTTGGGACTTCTGGAGAGCATTGTGCTGCAGGGGCCTTTGGAAAAATAACGATGCTTCGGAAGTGAAAGGAGGTTTGGATAGATTTCCTTACCCGTGCTGGAGATTGTCCCCTCCTCCGGACAGCACTAAATCTTTCCTGCCAGGGATAACTGCTCCTCGGGGCTCGTAGCAATACTTCTGGAGAGAAAAACGTTTTGTCTTTGGAGTGGAGAAAATTGTACCAGGCGGCCGGCGCTTTCAAAACATTTTTGAGGAAAGCATTCCCGTGGGTGCCTCTCAAGGCCTTCACCTGTAAAGGACACAAGGCAGCGGGTGATGCTGTCAGGGCGCCTCAATTATTTTCCCGGGAACAAGGCGGCGAGGCTTGGTGGTGATGCGGACCTCCAAAGCTGCAGCTGGAAGGAGTCAGTGTTTGAAGGGAGAAGGAAGAGGAAGGGCTTTTCTCCGCTGTTCCTTTTCACTCTATAACCCAGGGAATTTCTCACAGGCCAACAAGCAAATCTCTGTGTAGGTCCCATTCAGAAACGCTGTCTGTTGGCCAAGCATCAGCTTTGTGAGCAGCGCACTAAGCTAACGCGGTGAATAGATTTTTCTAGAGAGAGAGAAGTGCTTTGCTACGATGCTGTCTTTACTAATGTATGTTCTTCTGCTTTCCATCAAACAGTCAATGAAGGCTCAGGTGAAACCAATCAAAAAGAGACATCGACCTGTGACATTTGCCAGTTTGGGGCAGAGTGTGACGAAGATGCAGAGGATGTTTGGTACAGTAACTTGGTCTACTCTTCTATTTTAATGAATGTTGTATTATTGAAATATGAGTTAGAAAGCATTTAAAATATTGGATATTCAATTTTCTGCACCCAGAGATTCATCTGACAGTGACTGAGGCGGTTATTACTCTAAAAAAATATCCTCTATAAAAAAAATACTCTATAAAACAGATTGGTTTATAATTCTGGAACATGCACGGTTTAGAAAAAGTCCAGAAACACTGTTATCCATTTTGTTGCAGTTACAACTTATGTTACTCCATCTGGGGTTTTACAGCTTTATTCTTTGATAAAAATAGAATTGGGAAAACTAATTGACCTGCAGCTTTTCTGGTTAAAAAATTATCATTAATATTATCATCATGTTAAGTCATGTGTGACATTAGAAATGTGGAAAATCTGTCTCGCTTTTTTTCTAGTTGCTGGAGTCAAAGATCTAACCCCCAAACGTTTGAAGTAAATAGAGTGTACATTCAAACATTTTCTCAATGGAGATTTATTTTTTGTTTTTAAAAGGAGGTTTGTGAAATCTTCTTGTTTGTTCATTTGTTTTAAACCTTAAATACACAAGCTGAAGGGAAATAATTTTGTCTACTCAGAATATTTTTCTGAATTTTTCATTTTGCCTAGATACTATGCAAATACTTCATAGTAAGTCAACTTTAAACTAATCATTTCATCGTGATTTTGGAACAGCCAGTGTAGATCAAAAAGCAGCTATTCACAGAGCTGTACTTCTAACGCTGCCTTTATAGCAAGGCTCCTATTTCTAAGTAATTAATAGAAACTTAGAGAGACAACAAGATAATCATGCAAATGTTAGAGCTTTTGATCTGAATGATGCTTCTGAAGCTGAGGGCTGACAGCAGTTAAAGGATGGATAGAGAAACTGGGCCGTGAGATATCAGTAAGGCACTATTGCCCAAACTTCAACTTGGACAGTAGGAATGGAGCAGAGGGGAGCGAACGAACGAACGAACGAATGAATGAATGATGAACATCGTAACTGGGACCCGTGTTGGGCAGCTGGCCTCATCCAGACAGGGCGCCCATGAGATGTTGGTCAGGCATGACATTCTAAACATTTCTGCTAGTCCGTGAAGCAGCTTAGGAATATGGTGATCCGTTTGTGCTCGTTTTGGTTTGGTCTTGCTAGGCTTCTAATAACCTCTTGTTCTAGTCTTTAAAAAATACCAAGCGAACAAGCCACAGAAGTCTTGCTCTGTTTCCAGTTACCAAAAGAAATTGTTGTGCTAAAAAACAGGAACAAGATGCATCTTGGTTACAGGTTTGCAATAACGCAAAGAGATTTGCACGGATGAAAGTGCTTAATTTTGACTTTGTTTAAGGAAATTACTTCTGGTGTCAGGATTTTTGCTGTCTCCTTGACCAGTTATCCTTGAGAGTTTGGTGGTGCGGTGTTGAAACAAAATGATGGTTAAATTAATAGATCAAAATCCACAGTCTGATGCTCATGTTTTCATAATTAAGTGCACTTTCAAGTTGGAAGGCAGCAGAAGAGAGGGGCGAGGAGTAAAATTAGCTACCAGATAACGTTATTAATCACAAGTACCGTATAGCAGTGTTTATTTTTTTCCTGAAATAGCTCCATAAAAGAGCCGGATCCAACATACCCCAGTAACATTCCCACTACAGCTTCTGCGGCTAATTCCTCCCCTTTGAAACAGCGTGGCTTATACAGAGCAGCGGAATAACTGCAGGAGCTGAAGTTCTCAATCTGTATTGACAGGCAGTCGTTCTGCAGGAGAAGATGCTTCTCGGGGCGGGAAGCAGGGAAGGGCATTTGCTGGGAAGATGTTAAAAGGCAGTAAAGCAGCTTTCCAACCAGAAGTAAAAAGACCGTGCAAAGCCTGTTAAAGGTCCGCTTTGAAGTAAACAACTTCATACGCCACAACAGAGCTCTGCTTTCCTGTCCCTGCCCCCTGATTAGTCGTGGATAAGCGTCTTTCTAAAAAATGAGCCTTCCGGGTGTTAGTTCTTTGTTATTCCTATTTCTGGAATAAAAGCAGGCCATGTATGGGGAGCCTAGATCCCTCTTTCAAATGTACATTAATTGAATTGCCGTGTTTGGCACCAGATAGTTATGTCCTGGTGCACTTCCCCCCTCTCCCTGCAAAGATTCAGTGTGCAGAAAATGCCCTTAAATTAAATGGGAAACGAAATTCCGGTTTATTATTCAATCGATGCTTTTACACCTGTCTAATTTCAGATGTAAGCAGGGCTCCTCTGGTTATCTCGGCCGACTGATGAGGTTTCTAAAAGTCCCCATGAGGTCAGGGTTCCCGGCAGCCCCAGAGCTGCTGTTACGGGGTGAGAAGCCCACAGTGGTGGTGTTCCCTATCCGTCAGGGGGGTGCAGGATCCGTGCCCAGTCCACTCTGGGTAATGGGGATGCACACTTGGCAGCAGAGCCAGACCTTAGAGAGCTGGAGATGAGAGGCTGGCTGTTTGCCTCATATTTCTAGGGTGTCAGAGTAGATCAGAGGAGAGAGCACAGGTGTGATAGCAGATGTGGTTGGGCTGCTGATGATTTACAGCGACAATTAACATTATTCTGCATTGCCACAGTCTGTTATTTTGCAGCCCCGTGTCTCTGGTTTAACTCTTTTTTTGTTGTTATTCATTGCCAATTGTCACTCAGCTGAATTGTGCTATTGTAGTGTGTCACCATTATTTTAAAATCGTTTTATTTGCTTAAAACCGACGTGTTAATGGCTAGACTCCTGGGATTTCGGTAGGGTTTTGCCACATAAAAGACATCTCAAAGGGCTAAGATAGGTGTGTGAACATTTTCTGGAAAGTACGAAGAAAAGGCAGAAAACCGTCTGTAATAACAGGTTTTCTGAGGCATGGTAAAACACACATATATTATTATCCTATTCCGCAGTCTAATATCACAAGAGTGAATGCAATTTGGCATTCCATTAGTGAATCTCTTTCTCTGGGTTAAAAACAAAGACTGTTCAGTTGAAAGTCTTTAACATCTTGCTACTTTAATATGTGAAAGCTTCTTGTCACTAAGAAGATCGTGTATTACTGGCATTATTCCCACCTTTAATGCATTTTGCACCAGTGAGCTTCATGAATATTTAAAGCAGGGCAGTGGCTATGCTCTTTAGCACTGGATTGCAATCTATTGGTAAATCAGACATTTGGTGTTGCTTACTTTGGGTTTTATTTCTGAGTTGCCTAAGGAATAATTGATTTTGTAAGACAGGGCTACTCAACATAACACCCCGAGAGATATACTTAAAAGGAAATGAAGAATGAAGCGGAACGCTCTGAACAGTGGTGTGTTTCTAAGATCTTCCAAAAAGCATCCATGAAATACTCACTCACTGTATATAAATAGTACTCACCAAATGGAGTGCCTGCTCATCTGCTAAAGTGGCTTAGTGTCAGTACATAACCACGTCAAAAACCTAGACTCCAGTATCAATCTCCTCGTTACGAGCCACCGAGGAAATAAGAGCACTCCACACTGGGCAAGCTGTGGTTTGGATGGATACTGGGCAGCTATTCCAGAGGCCCATGGTATGTGCAAGTGGAGGGAGATAAATAATAGCAAAAACCCCTCTGTTGAATTTCCTTTTGGAAGACACAGAGAAGAGAGGACAGGAGTGTTTTCTTAAAACAAGATTAAAGCCTACAAACCTCTGACTTGTAGAGTTAATCAAAATCAGAATGATGAATTGGGGTTAGATATGCGTGCTTTTCCTTTGAATTTCAAAATCAGAAGGTCAGCCAGCAGCAGAGACTCAAAGTGCAGGATTGCCCGGGATGAGATGCAGTTTGCTCACAGTAAGGAGACGCAGAGATGTCCAACGTGCTCAAGAGAGAGTGCCCTGCAGCCTGGCAGTGTCCAAGGAGGCCATCCCTACAGATTTCTCCTCTGTCTTCCCCGCTGGAGGAGGAGGAGAGGCAGCAGCGTGCCTGGCCACAGGTGCCTGACCTCGAACTGCACAGGGCTCTGCAGCATGGCACACGCGATGCCTAGGGCAGAGGAGGCAAGTCCCTCAGATCCCACTTCCTCCACCCTCGGATCCGGGGAGGGCAGCAGCTTTCCTGAAGTGTTTGATGCCTGGCCCAGAAGGGCAGAAAGGATGGCAGCCTTCCTGAGATGCTGAGGATGGTGAAGGAAGGGACGAGGCTCTCCTGCGTGACGTGCAGCCAGGTGGTATTCCCAAGGGAGGCGGTGGAGTTGCAGCACGTCCCTTGCGTCCTATGCTTCCTTCCGCATGGCTGAGACAATAAACTCCACTTACCCACAGCAAACAGACGCTCAAGATGTATTAAGAAGATGAACTGTTCCAGTCTTTTGTTTCATATCTTGCTGCTAATCACTGAGGAATATATATATATATATATAGTGGGTGCATGCTCCTGTACAACAGGCAGGCAATCCACAACACCTGAGGATGGTGAAACTGCTTTCTCATGCAAGTAGACTGCACTGCACATGAAAGATATCTGTGCAAATCATGCAGCTGCCATCAACCACTACCCCTGTAATCAATACTGCTCCAACAATCAATATTTATCTTTATTATAGTATAGAAAGAAAACACATAAAAGAAACGAATGATTTTGCCAGCTTCTCAATCCACCCAGCAATTAGGTCAGTCAGCTTTGGGTCCCTTCCCCCTTCCATCAGTTGCTCTCATCGAAAGCATCTGCAAACAAGATGCTGTACTACTATAAAGTACTAAAAGGTAGTTTGAAAGCTCACATACATCACACGGGTATTGGCTGCTTCATGTTCAGCAGTGTGTATAATAACTGTGTGTGACCTACTTGTTCCAGATGCAGAAACAACGAGCTACTTTAACATCTGCAATGTCCCGTGCATTATACAGTGGCTATATGGCAGTTTCCTGCTGCTTGCCTTTCTCTTCTAGAGAAAGTGGTAGGTCTTAAAACATAGTGGTTGGATTCATGGTTCAAATAAACACAGAAATGGAATTAAATAATTAAAATCCGCAATCTTGCAAAGGCTAACGTTTCTGCTTAACTTGAGATCATACCTAAGGCATAAAACACGGTTGCTGCTGCATAGATCTTCATGGGGAGCACGGTAGTCACGTCTAGTAACAGGAAAGCAAAGGCACTGCAGCATGCAGTCTTTGCCTTGCACAACAGGAGACGACCGAGCAGCTTACACCCTCTGAGGATCTTAGCCCTGGCCTAGTAGCAGAGCTGCCTCCGCTGTCTGCCACGATTCCTCTCAGGTTCCTCGCTGGCAAGCTACTGAGGTATTGTAGGTATCTTTCAGCAGACAGTTTGAACTTAAAACCAGCCCAGGTTAGTGCCCAACCACGTCCAGAGAAAGATTCCCCCAGGCTTTAAAAGGGCCTTAGATCAAGACGTGATTTTCTCCTTTCTCAGTGATGAATCCGTAGAAAGAGCGAGGGAAGATACGGGGAACAAGAAGTTATGTTTATCTTCAGAGAGCATTTCTCTAAAAGCAGCTTATGGTCCAGTCTTTTCTGAGGAGTGGGAGGCAGGAACGAGCACGTTGTATTTCTAAGTTGAATGCACTAGCGGCTTGGCCAGAAAGAAGTAATGCTTGGAAAATTGATGGCTTGTTTGGACATCTGCTGAAATTGTTTTACTCTGCATACATTTTGTTTGGTTTTAGTCTAAAGCAGCCATTTTTTCCCAGTCAGGTAAGTTTCCAAAAATCAGCTTACCATCTTTACATCCTATATCCTGTGCCAAAGTATCCTATTTAATTTGGAAGTGAGACTTTGGTCCCTAACTCCCACAGGCTGGTACTTTGGGGAATTTGACCTTTCCATCCACTGTGTGACCACAGCACTTCAGACCATTACGCTCACTTGACAAGCTCCTGCCTTTCCAGATTCTCAAGATTTATTTTCTTAATAACATCCTTTAAAAAAAAAATGGTTTTAACATAAGCCAAGATTGTCTAGAGTTACTTATACTTCATAGTGTTTTATTAGCAATACACTTTGGAGCGGTCTGGTAAATAATTCAGCCTACCTAAAGAAATCGACTGTATTTTCTCTATGCATCAAGGAAGTCTGTCATATAGACTATATATCATGGCTCTAAATGTTCTCAGATAAATGCAAAACTGCATTGTGTTCCATCTGTACTATTCACCCAAGCAGGTCTTTTAGGGACCCTGTATGATACATGCGTTTTTTATCTTTTGCAATTATAGCAAAACTCGCCATGTGTCCAGGGGATAGCATTCTACGCAGCCATAAAGCTTATAGATTTTTATCCTTTCAGATGCTTGGTCCAGACTTGGTTTTCAGTTTCAGAGGGTGAACTTCCAGCTGATGGAAGTCAATGAAAGTTATTCCACTGACTTCAAAGAGGCAAATATTCTCTCCCAGTATCGTAAACATGGAATAATTTCTTGGTAGCCAATGAAGCCTTTCACTGGCAGAAGGGAGAAGAGACTCCATACACACTTGTTCACAGAGTGCAAACTTGGAAATTGTGATGATAAAAGCAGAATTTGGCTTACTGACTGCTTCAGTTGCTTCAGAGGAAATATTGATTTGTGAAAAGCCAAAAATAGCTTCTGATATTTCTTTGTTTTGTTTCCTTGTCTTATCATCTTTCAATGCTCCTGTACTAGCAAGACACAAATTCTTCTGAAATTTAAGGGGGGAATAGCTTATAAGGCATGTAGAGCTGTTGCCTGTCTTTACAATGATTAGTTTTTTCAACTTAAAGTAAAAGTAAAAATCTGCAGTTTTAAAGCGTGGCTCAAAATAGCCAAGTTTTCGTGTCAGGTTTACACGGCCAAGGGGCCCACCGCTGCTGGGGACGGACTGGGAAAGGACAGAAGGCTGCGGAAGTAGGGAGACAACCTAAAGCTGGCTCCCAGCCGCTCTGCTTAGCTGTTTGCTGGGCATCACGGAGGAGCCACCGTGGATTTTGGAGGCTTTACATGCAGACAGTGCAGAGGTCCTCTTCTCCGGTGCTTGCTCTGCCTGAGCCTCCCCAGGCAGCGTGTGGCAGGCGCATTAAACATGTTCACAATTTTTCTTCACGTTTCTCCCACAAGCTGTGACTGCGTCTTTCAGTCCTTGGTAGGAAAGCGTAGCAGCGTTCTGAGTGCACACCTTTATTTGCATTTGAAGGAAAGGTTTTGGCAGTCTATTTCGTGCTCTCGCTGTAATGCAGGGCGTCGTGCAGACCGTGCCCAGCCCTGCTGCTTTGGGTGCGGCACACAAAAGGGCCCCGTCTGACTTTGCAGAGCTGTGCACAGGTGCTCCTGGTCAAAGCCACCGCCTGGTCGTGCAACCCCATGTCTGGGAGACCCTGGGCTCACCAGATTGCGAGAGTGCACATAAGGGATAATACAATAATGCACATCAAATATTAATGTGCATTGACACATAATCACCTGTGTACATCAGGGCATTACTGCATGAGAGAACAAGTGCACAGACCTGGAGGAGCAAGGCATTTTTGCACCTTTTTCATATTTCCTGTTTACTGCTGCCTTTTTTGTTACTTAAAAATAAGCTTTCTTTGCTCCCCAGCCCCACATTTAGCCAAAGCCATGCCCTGGTAGTAAACTGCAAGGTGCCTTCATGACAGCCTATTTAGTCTCAATAAAAAGCCGATTGGCTTAATGCGCAATCAAGAAAGGAGTGACATTTATTGCTTCAGTTTTATGATGCTGTGAACTGAGCAAGATTTGGAGTCTTACAGTGCCTTCAGGGGGCAGGAGATCACCAGCAATGAATTGTATTTATATCTTTTCCAATTTCCTACTAGCATTTTAGCAATAAATAGGCTGTGTTGTTATTGGGTTTTATGTAAGTATGTTTACGAAAGCAGGGATACAACTTTGTAGTTCAGAATTACAAGTGTCGGCTAAATAGATCAGCAGAGAGAATAACTACGTAAAGCACTGGGAAAGCACTTTCCAATTTATTATCAAATGTCTTAATAGAACACTTCATCTCTTCCGTCCCACTTTATGTTAACTATTAAATCAAAACTACATCCATCGCAGAAGGTCGGCGGCTCCTTCACACGCCCATGTTAGAACATCAAGGCCATGATGTGTTCACACATCCGAGCCATTAAAAATACATCCCATGCATTAAATATCAGCCTGGCGAAAGCTCAGTACCAGCCGAAGCACAGGGCTGACCTCAGGCTGGCAGGTGTCCCTTCCCCACAGCAGCCATCTCCTGCCCCGCTCCTCGGGGAGCCCACCGCGACGCCGGTCCTTCCCCACGTGTGCTTGCAGGATGCGGGCGGTTCTCTAGAAAGCAAATCGCAGCTAAAAGCCTGTGTGGGATGCACCCAGACACAAAGACTTAATTGCTGTCTCTCGGTCTGCCGGTTTTGTAACGAAGGCCTCCCACGCTGAGGTGCTCCCTGGGACAGGTGTCCCTCTGGGAGGTGCAGGTGGGTGGCACTGCTCCGTGTCCCACACCTGAAGAGGGTTGCTTCTACAGCAGCTTGCAGCTACAGAAAAAGAGGGTTTCTTAAAAAAAAAAAAAAAAAAAAAAGCGGGTTAGCAGCGCTCTCTCCTTCTTGTACATGTGAAGCGATTTTCTCCAAGTCGGACAGGTCCCGGTCTCATACCTGTGGGCTGCACCAAGATCTCATTTCACCACTGTACGGGATGACACGAGGTTATCTTGTGTTATTTCCATCAGCACAGGAGGTGCAAAGCCCGGAGGAGAGCCTGCAGTACCTTCCTAAAATTTCATTAAATAGCTAGACTGGATTTTATTTTGTAATTGAAGTCAGCCTACTTGCCGAGCAGCCAGTTCAGATGGTCCTGCCTCGGGCAGGTCTCCTCAGAAGCGGGAGGCACGGGTCTTTGAGGACACAGAGCAGTCTGTGGGGAGGGTTAGTCTGATGCTGCACGTGTGAAGGAAGCCTTTACAAGGAGGAATTAGTTTACCATGGTTTTCATCTCACTGGTGATGCAAAGGTCACTCATAGGTCTTGCCTTCCCCACTGGCAGCGGATGTCTCACATGCTGTGTGGGATGGGGCTTGTGACACAAGGGCATTCATCCTTTTAGTCTCTCTCTCATAAATGAAGGCCCCCTTTCAGAAATAACTTCTAGTGTCGTTAACAAAGCTGTTAGGTGGAAGCGTAAACCAGAAATTTGCCACGGGTGCCAGCCCAGCTGGTGCCACACTTCTTGGTGAGCAGACGGAGCCTTCCTGCGTGGCCAGGCCCGTGCCAGGACCTGCAGCGAGGCCGCTGTCCCCTGCCTCCCGACGGGCCTCGCAGGCCGGGGTGAAAGGCGGGGGCTCGTTGGAACGACTCCCGTTTTAGTGTTGGCTGCACAACTGGAGCCGGCGGTATCAGCAGTTGGAGCACACAGCGGTAAGACGTTGGTGAAGGACAGCCTCAAATGTTTACAGAGGGAGAGAAAGAGTCGGCAAAGCTTTGTTTTAACACAGACTGTAGAGACGTGAAGGACACCAAGTGAAGGCACGCCGTAAGAACGCGTTTGTTTTATTCTTCGTGCTTTAAATAAACTTCACATATTAGATATCTGCAGACACTTGAAT
Organism: Stictonetta naevosa; assembly: GCA_011074415.1. Classification (NCBI taxonomy): domain Eukaryota; kingdom Metazoa; phylum Chordata; class Aves; order Anseriformes; family Anatidae; genus Stictonetta; species Stictonetta naevosa. Next base: position 3,427,959 of record CM021703.1, read on the forward strand.
TGGCAATGAACAGAATTAGAAATTTCTTCTCTAGTCACACAGGGTGAGGATTTTTCCATTGCACTTCAAACCCAGTGATCAACCTTATAATTCTCTGTTTAAAGCATCCAGTCTAGCAAAGACTATGGTGCTCAACTTAGTTCCTTGTAAAGGGAAACAATAGTAACAAAAAAGAATAAGTGAAACATTTATTTTGCCCTAAAGGTGTTAGTATACAATTCAATGTGCTGTTGAGGGCACCAGAGACATCGGGAAGCCAGATGAAGGTCATATTATAATTGGTGCTTTGAATTGTAAGAGGGAAGCAAAGGTGAAGTTTGTGATGTTTCCTACAGAAAACTTAGTAAAGAAAGTTATGATAAAGAAAGAAAAGAAAGGAGGATTAGGAATCTGCTTGCAGCGTCTCACGCAGCAAATGAAGGCAGCCGTTTCACAAGCTCCAGCCACCAGGCTGAAGCCTTGGAAAACGATGGAGTGTGGGACCAGCTCCTCACCGGGGCAGGCTGGTCCAGCACGGTGGAGGAGCTGGCACCCAGACGGCACTCACGAAACCTTTTGAAACAACCTCCATGAGCTGTCATCGTGGCAATTTCAGAGCAAACGTGCTCTGAAAAATGCCTCCCTTTATTGAGCATTGCCGGTCACTCCCTGCTCTCCAGCAGCGGCGTGGCAGCTGTACAGCGATTACCCCGGCTCCTGGCTCCATGCTCCAGCTAGGCTCACAAAATATGTTGCATTTGGTATGCAGGGAAGGACAGCAATAAATATATTCTCCACTTTAGTGCATTTTAGCTTGACATATGTCCAGTAAACAACATTTCGGGCTCTTGCAGTCCAACAACAACAAAAAAACCACCTGATTATTCAGCGCTTCCTTCTGTTATGATGCTTTGGGGTCCTTCAAATCATTTTCATTATGCACTACATAATAATAAAACTCTCTATGCAGGATGCTGATAATTCCTTGCATGGTCTCTGTGATTTCTAATTGTTTGAATAACAGCGTGCTATTGAAATGCCATGCAGAAACATTGCATCACCCTGAGGGAATCAAGGTTTTCTGCTTTTACTTGGGGTGAAGATAAACATTTGAACAGTCGAAATAGGTAAAATATCCTAGGGAAGCCACTGTGAGAAGTAGACGTGCTCAGAGCAGAAGCCAGGCTGCAAAGGACAAAAAGGAAAAATAAATAAATAACTAGATAACACTGAATGGAAGGCACTCAAAGAAAGCCACGCTTTTTTTTTCTCTTGTGATCTTAAAGCAGAAGAGAAGCACCAGCAGACCCAGGAAAGTAATATCGCATGCTATTTTTGTGCTGCCATTATAAAATATGTATTGTTTATTGTTCTGCACTGCAGCTAAAGTTTTGCATCTGCCTCAAAAATAAAGTTTGTTTTGAAGTAGACTTGCAGCATCTCTACACTCTCAGCCTTTCAATGATGTTTCTAAGAGTGCAGTAATAGGATTTCAATCTTCCAGCATGCACAGGCAGGTGTTAAGGTATAATTCATAGAATGAGGTAAAAATTGTGTCTGTGCATTCTGAATACATGCTTTACATACTGTTTTATATGGATGTATGTGTGTGTACATGATATTCAGCCTGCCTCGGTTTTGCCTTCTTCCTGGAGCACAGCTTCGGTGCCATCTTCTTGGGCTGTGTTCTGTAAGCTGCAGAGACCACTGTAGTTCACTTGAGCTTGGCCAAGCCACCAGAAGTCCGTATGGACTCAACATCGAGGCTTCCAGGACATTGGGGTATGATTTACCTCGCTGCAAAATGTACGTAATAACACCAAATCATGGCGGCTCTAGGTCTGTATGAGATCAGTGGTCCACTGATGGCCTGCTACTGAAATGGGGTGCGCACAGGCCCCCCAGAGGAATCCAACTGCTGAGCTGCCCTGATGTGGTGGTGAGGCGGGTGACCTGTAAAGGGCTCTGTCAGGCGCTGTGTTTTAACAAGGCACGGTGCAACAGCACAGAGCTGGTCTGAACAGCGGAGGCAGTTGAGGCGTGTGAGCACGGACCTGGTTAACCTCGGCAGCCCCTGCTCAGAACTGGTGGAAGTATCTCCACGTGGGATTGTGTTGAGATGTATTCAACACGCCCAAAGCTGCCCGGGTAAGTGAGCACTCCTGCCTGCCTCCTGACACCCAGCTGAACCACGCTGCAATGCCTCTTGGGGTGTGGAGGCATAATGTTCAGCCTGGCTTCGTTTCAACTAGCCTGCTGGTAATGTCAACAAAGGTGCCCTGTCTACCAGAAAGAAAAACCTTGCAGGAATCCAAATGATGGAGAAAGCATTTGGGAGTGATTGCAGGGCTCTCAGTGCAGGCATACACTGCCAGGTTAGCTTCAAATGGCCCTTTAATGTCCGATTTGGAGGGGCAGGGGCTTGGAGAGGAAACTGCTGGTATCCGACCAGAAATTTGAGTTTCTGATCACTGCTTTCTAGTCAGAACAGAGGAGGGCAAGAAATCTCACTGGTGGAAATATCATAAATGTACAACAAGCGTGTTTTTATTTATACACTGTTTTATGGCAAAGGGAAGGCTTTGGGCTTTTTTATGCTGCAAAATGTTGTTGTTTTTTTCCTTGTTTTTTTTATTTTTGCCTGGAGAAAATATACGACATGTTTAAAATGACTGCAGAATGGAACATCGCTTTCCCTGTAAAATAGCGTGCACTGAGACATGGCTGGATCTCGCACTTGACCAAATTAGCATATGCACTCAAATATCAGAGCTCTGACTAGTAAAAATAACAGTGGATTTGCATTTTCACATTTTTAGCTCCCGCTTCCCTGTCTGTTTGGTTTTATGCCTTTTTTCTTGACTGACAATTCTCTTTGTGGCAGATTTATTGCTGTTCTGCTGTTTGGACCCTGTAATCAACTAGACACTTGGCTGAAGACGTTAGTCATTTCATTAAGTACTTTTTGCAGATATCTCAGACACAATTTTCTGTTGCTCTGGTTCCAAAAAGCAAATGACCCATGGCCAGCGAAGTCTGAATATGAATCTTTAATAAACAGAGGTAGCACCAACAATGCTCTCAGGTTTCCAAACTACGGCGGGCTAATTAAAATATGTTGAATAGGGAAGAGCTGCCATTGCCATCTCTCTCTGACAAAAACATTCCTGCATCTGTTCCCAGTAAAACCGCTCTTTTAGAAGCATGGTCACAGTCATCCTTCTTGCTTCCTATCAAGCTACATACGAAACCTCCCTCATGCTATGTACAGATAGAGCGTAGTAATTTTTTTAAATTATTTTTCAGTGGTACATTGCTGAAAACAAACACTGAATAGTTGTCTTAGGAGCGGAGATAAAGTGTGGAGTGGGCTTCTTTTTATCATCGCTGTGTCACTAATGATTATACTATACTCATGAACTAAGGAAGTATAATTATAGCATTCTCCTGCACTTTATGAGCGAGGAACTATTCTCTCTTTCTATTGAGACACCTCCTTAAAATGCTGTTCCTCACTCCAGGGACAGTCCTTCATAGCTGTGAATCCTCTCTTCAGCAGCATTCTCTCCGCAGGCAAAGCTTCTCTTTGTGCTCAGAGAACAATACCATATGCTATTTGCAGGAGAGTGGGGAGGTGGGAGACCAGGCGCTCGCTGCTGTACTCACCCAGGGCCGGTTCACTGACCCCATTAATTTTTACAGAGACCAGTTCAGTACAAAGCCAAGTTGGCTCATCCGGCTGGCCAAGCAGCATTGCCGTCACTTCTGATTCTTTTTCATGGTCCAGATCTGGATAGGAATAGGCAGCCTCATGGGTTTCTCCATCAGGTCACCAGTCCCACCCCCCTACAGAGACCTTCCAGTTGTGCCTTGACGCGATGTCCTCATTGCAGGGTCTAGCAATGCCACAAAGAAGCTGTGCCACAAGAGGTACAAAGGCGATCAGCTCCAAATCGCCCAAGGAGGAGCCCAGGCTTGCCAGTTTTCTTAGTTTGTTTTGTTTTTATGCTTTTGTGATCAGCAAAATAACTGAGTGGAGTGTTGAGCTCCTCCAAGGGTGTAGAGCTCCTCCAAGATTTTAATCGTATGAAGTGGCATAGAATAGAGCAGATAAAAGAAACAGAATTCATCAGAGACTATCATAATGACCCGGAAGAATAAATGTAAGAAATGGAGCCTTGTTTAATGATTGTTTACAGTGACAGCCCAAATTTTAATCAATGAACGTGTGAGCCCCATTGCTTGCAGGATGCACTGGGCCTGTGGGACAGCATTCAGTATTCTTTCCTTTCTCGGGGGAGCTGCAGGGTATCGGCTGACATCTTAGAAGCACTCCTTCCACACAAATGCTTTTAAAGCTGCTTTTTCTTCCCCTGCAGAAAGCATGGGTAAACCTCACACATGTATTTTGCGTATGCTCTTGGGTACGGTTTCATCCCGTGACCCTTAGGAGACCTCATTAACCTTCTCACAGATTCTTGAGCCCGAGGAAAAAAACAGCCAGCCTTTGTGCTGCCGAGCTTTCTGCAGTGCTACCCTTAGGAATACGGAAACCAAATGGATTTATTGATGTAACTATAATCGGAAGTCAAAGCCAGGATGATAAAATGGTGAAATGGCCAAATTACTTAAAATCAGAGACGTAGTACAGGATCTGAAGGACTGAAGGGGGTCTCGCCTGGCCTGGCACCTCACGCTGGAACCCAAGCAGGGACATCACAGCTTGGTTCTCCTCGTCCAGCAGGAGATGGTCGTCATGCTTCAAGAAGTGAAGGCAGCTTTGCCTCCAGCGATAGGATTTCATTAAATGGAGTATGCGAAGTGCCACTCACTTTGTATTTATTCCGTAAGCGATGGCTCCAGCTCCAGGACCATGTGTGCCCTGTGGCGGTGCGTGCCTGGACGCGCACGGTTGCAGTAAACGCTTCACCTTCTTCCCTGTAATTTGCTCTTCTTGATTTTGTGGGCATGGCTGAAATGGCAGCCTGCTTGTTCCTCTAGTCTGAAAAAATGTGCTTTAATATACTGTCATTTTCCCTGATAAGATGAACACTATAAATTAAACAGAGTCAGCAACCCAGTACATTAATCTTACTGATGAAATCCTACCTTTAGCTTTTCCTGACATACATTTAATGTTGTCTTAATTGTGCAGCCTTTAAATAGGATTTGTGTGTACAAGTGCAGAAGCCGTAAGAAGCCCCAGATGCAAGCCAGAAGCTCTCCTCTCGGAGCTGTGCGAGAGGCGGATGACACACAGGCCTCGCGGTCAGGAGATCCTGCTGACAAGTGTGTTGCAGTGCTTTTTCATCCCCGATCTAGTCAACCCCAAAACGCAGGCTTCATGCAGGGGTTCCCATAAGACTCCAGCACATAGTGTCACGCAGCAGTTGTCCCCTTCTGGTGTCCCGAGCATCCTGCCATCTGCACCAGTAGCGCGTGCTTCATCCTGCTCATACTGGGCAGCTGTAGGCTTCCTGCCTGGTAGGGCTCGCAATTAAGGTTTGAGGTTTAGAAAATCTTTGTTTTCTTCTCACTTTTACTGAGAGAGGTCAGAAAAGTCGTTGGGGAACCTTTTCTTTTTTTTTTTTTTTTTGGAAGGTATCAAAAGATGCAAACGAATGCCTAATGAGCTCTAAAATGGTCTTTGAAGTCAGCGAGAGAGAGGTCTCTGAGATTTCAGAAATCCCACACAAAATGTTTGCATGCATCTTTAAGCATCTAAACACCTTTAAAAATACGTCTCTTAAGTGCCTCACTCTAAGATTAGCTTCGTACGTCCCCTGGGTGTTTTTAAATTGCATCCCAAGTTGCTTAGATTTCCCCTAAAGAGTATCCCTTTGTTTTAATTTTCTCATTGGCTTTATTTTCTCTTGACTTGAGACATAATATATATTAACCCACACTCATTTTTTGTAGCTAGGTGTTGAGTATTGAAGCTGTTTCTTAGCTGGTTTATTACCAAAAAAAAAGAGCATATGGCTGATTGTGTCCCATCTGAAATGCAAATGGTAGAGCAACGTGGAAAAAATCCTGATTACTCGAGCAGTAAACGGTTCCTAATGAAGTGAGCTTGACTAAGGTGGGAAGCTGGAAATGACTGCGGGAAGAAATGACGACCGTTAATACTGTGGGGGAGCAGAACATCCTTATTCCACTGATAAGGAGGTTCTTAGGAGAGGGACTGGATGCTTTCTTATATTCTGTGTATTCATCAGTGTGGTGAAATTGCTACACGGGGAGCCAGACTCCCATTTCTACTAGTTAGGAAACCATTTAATTTAATTTATAGCCTTGGCTTTTCACCTTTGGCCTCTCTTTGAGCTGAAGTTTTCTGTATTCAGTGATCTACCTAATGTAAAGTAAGCCTAAGTGTATACGAGCCGTGGTTCCCTAGATTTTCATGTCACTGGGCACACTTGCAGAAGCCAGAGACTAAGGGGGGTGATGGAAGAAATCTGACCCACGCCGTCTGATTCCCTGTGATTCCTCTTTCCAAGCCCCTGCCCCCAGAGTCTTTCTGTTGCTGCACTTCCCGTGGCTGGAGGTGTCCGAATGCATGATACGAATGGAAGGGGAACTGACTTTTAAACGCTTTCTGAAGTCAAGCAGTGAGGCTGGCAGGCTGGCATTTCCATTACCTCACTTCGAAAAGGCAGAGCCGCGGAGCAGGCACTGTGAGGCTGAGTGCGACCAGCGGGCTGGAGATGGAGCGGCGCTGGCATTGCTCTACCTTAAATGTCAGAAGGAGCCAGCAAGAGTTTAGATAGCAGCGTGTGCACAATTACATGCTCAGAAGAGCCGAAGCAGCTGCCAGGTTAGACCTCTGGCTTTGTCCCCGAGCAGGATGGCCTCGGTGTTAATGTAAGCCTCGCCGAGGCTGAGCTGCCTCGTACAGGGGGCGGAGGATGGAAGATCAGCATGGCTTTCCTCCGCCGATGCCCGAGGGTGGCTGACATCACTAACGGTAACGGAACAGGAGAAACCTAAAGAAAAAAGGCTGCGGTGGAAGGTGGTGGAAGTAATTAGGCTTCTCCAACTTCTGAGCAATGGGCAAGGCTCACTAGGGTGAGGATGTGTCCACGTTAGCATGTTACTTGAGATCCAGACCATGCTTTTGAAGCAAGACCCCCAGTTGTCCTCACCATGCTTTTGGTTCACGTCCTGTAGCAGCCCACGAGCTCAGGAGCTGGGTCATGGCCCTGGAGATGCACCTGATGCCTCGCTGATGCCACCCTCTCCGTTTTGGCACGGGGGTCATCCCTGTAGGATGAAATGTGGTTTCAACATCGCTTCTTGTACTATGATCAGAACGCCTATAGCTGCCGTATTACCTGATCCTAAATTGATATAATTAATGGATAACGCTGATTCTGTGTTACATACCCATGCTGTGTGGGCAGCACCTCAACAGAGGTAAATGTTGTGGTTTCTTTAATCAAAGAGGGTACAGCAACGTAAATTACTCACACATATGCCGGGATGTTCTTTGGTTTACAAGGAATTGCAGTTGGTAATGCTGTTATCTGGTTTTCCATCTGTAACTCTTTTTAACGTGTCCTTTTTCTTGCTTTTGTTTTCTGTGTCTCTCCTCTTTCCCTGCATTCATTTCCATCCAGAAATACAAATGACCTTTCAAGAGAATTTTCTGCTTTCATTTGGTTGATTTGCATTGTTCAGTCAGGAAAATACAAACACTTTTCTTTCTGAGATGCATTTATGATGTCACGAAAGAACTTTCTGATATTAGCCTCTTCTTTTTTCTCTCTTCTGTCTCTTCAGGTGTGTGTGCAACATTGACTGTTCTCAAACCAACTTCAATCCTCTTTGTGCTTCCGATGGGAAATCTTATGATAATGCATGTCAAATCAAAGAGGCATCATGCCAGAAACAGGAGAAAATTGAAGTCATGTCTTTGGGTCGATGTCAAGGTAACGCTCATAACAAAACTCATTTCAAAGAATGTTTTCAATTTTCGTTCAGGGAGGGAAAAAAAAGAGAGAGAGAGAGAGAGAGAGAACTGGGGTTGGCTTCTTATTTGGCACTTCTCGCATTTCCATTAGACTCCTGTAATGTGTATGGTACGCAGTGCTGGTGCGTGTTTCTCATCTGCTGGGCTCATGGGATGCCAGCAGTGCCTGGAAGGAAATTTTGTTAATACCACATTGAGACTAGCTGTGTTTGCCACGAGTATCATGCTGCTCTGTGCCCAGCTCCCGGGGTGCTGTATCACCTGTGTGACCCTTGAATTGACTTTAAAAACTCTGGTCTGTTCGGAAATAAAAATGAAGGAAATTTGCCTTTAAATAGCTCCTGTAAATAAAGTGTCTACTGGGGCTCGGGCAGTTAATAGCTTTTTCCCCCTTAGCTTCTGACCTATAAATCCTCAGTACATCTACTTACAAGGCCATACTATACCTGTCTATTAAACGCATTCTCATTTATTCCCATTTCTTTAAAGGTAACTGCCCTACGTGACAGTTCATTTCAGGGTACATATTAAAACTCCCCAATTACTTCAAGTAGAGCAGAAATGACAAGTCCTGCTTTACGCTGATAGATTTATCCCAGCTGCAATCTGTTGTCACATATTGTTAGAAAAAATGTGTTTTCTTAATGGAAGATATTTCGTGTTTCATTCCAAAAAGCCCGCTCCTGCTGTTTTCACCTGGCAAGCCCAGGGGAGCCCTGCAGCCAGCAGCGGTGCTGTGCGTGGAAGGGATGCTATGTTTGCATGGGCACTGGGGCGGATTCAATAGGAAGTGGAGGCTCCCCAAGCAACTCAACGTATTTCTTTTAACACAGATAATACCACAGCAACTACAAAATCTGAAGATGGGCATTACGCACGGACAGATTATGCAGGTATGGTTCCTATTCCGTGAGAATCACAGTTGGCAAGAACATGTAAGTCGCTTTTCTCCTCTGTTTACGGAGGTGATGTGTCCTCATCTTCTGCTATGGTTTTGTTCGTTTGCTTAAAAAACCCTGTGTTATTACTTTGTTTTGCTAGGAGCTATCTCCTTAACAAACGGGCTTCTTCCATTTTTATCGATGTACAGATACTCTGAACATAAAGCGCCTGTTCCAGCAGTGGAAATAATGAACGTGGTAAAACCGTTTGCCAGAATTAACAGACATTGATGAAAATTATTGAATTACTATGCATAGAGTATGCCTGTTCTTTTCATGATATATACAGGCTTAAGAAAGTGAAAATCCAGAGCCTAGCACAGCTGTGATATGATGAAGCATTTCCATAATAGATAAGATTATCTGTCTGTGTTTTACTGTTAAGTTAACAAGGTTCTTGAAATGTTTTTTTACAGTGATAAACGGTTTTAATATATTTAGAAGCTACAGTAAAACATAATGGCCAAATAGCCTTATATGGTATTAGAAATTAAAAGCATGAAAATACTAGTGAGGTTTGGGAGGTATTTGCTTTACACCCTTTGCCTCGGAGGATTGATTTAGAAATTGAGTGTGTGCGGGGGTGTGGGTGCGCATGCACTCACACAAATGTTCACAGCTCGTGCTGAGAATTCAGGCATTTAGGAAGGTATGGTGCAAATGTGTCAGGTGTTGTATTCACAGCTTAGGTTTGTGAGAGTTTTGTATTTCAAAAGGAGATCTTTCAAGAGAATAGATGCCAATTGCTGGGTTTACCTGAGCAGCTCGCTGCATGGCTTAGGTGAGATCCAGCTGATGTTTCACGGGTCTTTATATCTCTTACCATGAGATTACTTCAGCGTTACTGAGTTTGTCTGGTCACCCCTTGTGAGGGCTCTGTGTGCACGATGGCCCTGTGTTGATATAACACCCAACCACTAGAAACTGATTGTTCTGATCCTACTTTAAAAATGGTGCATGATGATTAAAAGATAGAGTTATGAATAAATGAAGGCTCGATGAGCCAGAGGAGCTCGAGGTGTCAGGGTGGCTGCAGGACAAAGCAGCGAAGGAAGACATTTCTACAGAAAGTGAATGCTGGCAGTACTTTCCAAAAGATCAAAGACGTGCCATGGTCCAGATATTTCCTGCTGCCAAGGAGCCCTTCCACAGGTGAAGAGAGTCATGCACAGAAAGAAAAGTCTGCAGTCAGTTTTCTTAAAAGGCTGGAAGGGCTGAGGTTGTTTCCTGGGGAGGGCAGAAATTATGGCAAACTAGACCAAAATGATTTATTTTGTGTCAGAAATAAGGACAAGAAATAGAGCTGTGTTAGATCCTTTCTCTTCCTTGCTGGAGAGCTGGGGAGGTTACTGGAGTCCCCAAATGAGACTGAAGGTCTGCAGCCCCTCGCTGAATTTTGTGCAACCAGTCCTCCTCTGCTCCTGCCTGGTAACTGAGCTCCCAGCTGGCAGTGACCCACATCACCCACAGAGAGGAGACAGCATGTTTAAGCATGAAGCAACTGAGTTGTAACAAAATGGGAGGAAAGGCAGCGTGAAGACGAGGGAGGAGGAGGAAATAATAGCAATGAGATGAGAAAGCAAAGTCATGGGTCATGGAGGAAGAGGAGCACAGAAGGCACCTTCAGCTCAGAAGTGGGCAGGAGGAGAACAGCTCCGGTTTAGCAGACAGATGATATTTCAGCCCACACTTGAAAGGAGAGATGGTGGGTAGCAGTCCTGAGGAGAAATTTGGTTGCAGCAAAGCTTCGTGGAAGTCGGAAGTCGAGCAGGGAACACAAGAAGAAAATCGGGTTATTGGGCAGGGAAGGCAGAGCTATGGCTACTCGCGTTCCTTAAGTGCAGAAAAGTTCAATTATGGTTAGTATAAGAATAATAAGTGGGAATAATTGATGTAGAAGTGTTTTAGTAAGCCAAGTTGACAGTTGGACCTAATGATCTTGAAGGTCTTTTCCGACCTAAATGAGTCTATGAGTCCATGTTGTCTGTTACACTAATGCAGTGGTGCCAAATGCTCGTCGTAAAAATGACAGTAACCAAACAGGACAGGTAGCAACCAAACAGCCCATCAGAACCTACGCAGCCTAATCTCGGGGTCCCAGGCAGGCAGTTCCTTTGCAGACAATCCAACAGCCAGTGGACTTTTTTCATTATGAACCATTCACACTGTTGAATCAATGTCTTTGCTCCCTCCTGTTCTTCTTTGAAGCCCATTGATCCTGGCTAATGAACGCGTAAATCTTTCAGTCTGCAAAGCTGAGAGCACTCATTCCTTTGGAACGTAAATCTTTACATTAAGTGGGCATAGCCTTGTGTTTTTTAAGTGCTCTTTCTTCATGCAGGCAAGATTTACTTTTGAGTTGGAAATGCCTTAGACACACAGAAGGCAGCGTGCCCCGTGCCTGTGTGCGCAACACGTGTCAGCGCAATGTCTGTAGATCCGTGTGTCCATGCCTCTACTTCGACCATTCTGGCCCCTCGCATTCTTCTGACACCCCGAAGAATTTATCAGACTTTGGGGGATTTTCGCTCTATTCAGCAAATACCAGCTTGTTGATGTTGTTTGAGTTTGTGAGATGGCATTCAGTTTTAGCCAATAAATGAATGGGCAGCGTTTTTCTTCAAATCCAGTAGAAATGTACTTGATCTCACAACCTCTGTGGAAGAATATTTGTAAGCATTTTAAGTGTGATGCATGTTTTAGAAAGTAGTGTCTGAAAGTCCTGTGAAGGATGTTTTCTTGGATAAGTTTGTTTTTCTTTCTCTGCATAAAGAAGTTGGCTGTTTCAGTGGCGTTTTTGCATTAGATAGTCTGAGCAGTCAAGGAGTTTTCATCTTGTTTATTCATTTGTCTTTTTTTATTATTATTATTATTTAATGCTTATATTCCCTTCTTAAGATCTGGATATTAGCGATTATACCCCTTACTGATTTTATCCTTTTTCATTATCAAATTAAAAAGATTTTTTTTCCAAGCCATTTTAAGGACTAAAAAGAATAAATGGGCATGGATGAGCCATGTTTCAATGTTATATATTCATGAAAATTGCCAGTGAAGACACTGACAAATTTGATAGACCTACTCAATAATACGATCTTGCAGGCCAGACAAAACTCTCTCCATGAGCATTGATTAGATCAAGTCTCAGCAGCCAAACTCCAGCCACGCAGCAAAGATGATGAAAACAGGGAAAAAAAAAAAAAGGCATTTTTAGCCATGATAGTCTCTTTTGGTGGAAAATTCACATCCACAAATGGTTGTTTTGAGCTGTATTTTTGGGTTGCTCACTAGCAGATGGCTGCGTTGTCGAAGCAAACTGAATGCTCCACCAAAAAGGGCAAAACCCATCTGTGTCAACACACCGTCTGGGCCAAATCTGTGGCACAGAGGCCAGAGGAACTACCGCGGACTATGCACTCCGGGGATAAAGTCTTGGACCATGCCTTTTCCAGAATAAATACAGCATAACATGGATGTTTGAAAAGAGAACTATCCTCAAACTTGGAGAAACCCCATCGTTCTGCGTCATTAACTTCTAATCTCTTTGACTGGGGGAAGAAGCCATGCTTCTCAAAGAAACTTGAGAGTGACCCGCTGATCCAGAACGTGTAGGAAGCACCAGTGGGTGATGCATGCCTTTCTTCACAGCCTTGATGCCAACCCCGCTGACTTCAGCCACAGTCGTCTTCATCATCCATACTAGTCCCTGGGTGGGGCCCAAGAATCAGATCAGCGGCACCGAATTTCTCTACAAAGTGTGAGGTTTTTTCTTGCAATTCCAGGAATAAAATAAGAAATTCAGAGTGGATTCCTTCTCCAGATTATAAAACTTTCCAAGTAGGTTGTTTTGAGTGTAAACCACTAGACATTGCCCCTTAAAATTCATTTTTGTCAGACATATATTAAACTGGTGAAGGATAATAAAGCCCCAGAGCTTAGCTATGGCATATAAACCATTGTGCAATTCTGCTCTGCCTTTGTGAACCAGACTTTCCTTTCTTCCTAATGGAATTAGCAAGTGAGACATAGAGCTGAACACCGTGCATCCATCACAGAGAGAGAGAAACCATTTCTCATCTTCAGCTTTGTAAAAGCGCTAGGAAAATTGCATCCTTACGTATGCAGATTTGCTTGGCTTTCAATTTAGTCAGGCTCTAAGTCAGAGGTTGTCACACTAAACAAATAGATTAGTTAGGAAATGTGGCTGCTTTTCCATTGAATTGCTTAAAATTTGAAAAAAAAAAAATTTACTATTTTGACAGCTGTGTGGCAGCAGGAATGCTGTCTCTGTGTGGCTGCCACCCGCATTCACGCACATTCCTGACATTTGTGAATACAAGTATAATACAATTTATACATTTCTTAAAAACGTAAAGCTGCGATTGTTAGCTGCATTTACAAGTGCAAGATTTTATTAAAACTCACTTAAGGTTTATTCGCAGTGAAAATCCACAAAAACAGTGAAAGAGCTCCCTCCACACAGACTGTATTTCAGGCCACACATTTCAGATATTTTGGCCTGTGACTTGGGGAAAGCAATGAGGGCATTTCCCTCCAGGAGATACAACTGTATCATGCCCCATGTGCCTGGATACCCTTTAAGATGTCCGATTGTTCAGAAATGTAAATGTCTACAAACAACTGAAGCTTGGGGCTTATAAATTCAATATGATGTAAGAACAGAGCTGGTCTTAACTGAAAAAAATACTTTCTTAATAGTCAGCTGGAGAAGGCATTTTTGTCTTCTCAATCCAGGCAATCCTGAGAGTTTTCCACGTTTTCCAAGAAGTAAAGCAGAGGAAACGTCTCAGTTCTCTGGCTGGGATCTGGAGGCTTCCAAAATCAAGCTCACAGAAAGCAGTATGGCATTGACTCAGAACTAATGACCATGTGTAGCTTAGTTTAATTTATGTAGCACTATAAAACACATAAGAAAACTATTCCTATTCAGGAGCTCTTTGAATGATTTTCAAAGGCAAAAGAGAGATTATCATGTTCTGATAGCACCATGGTCTCTAGCCCCTCTGCTGCCTTTCAGCTCCTCCACGGTTGGTGATATCCAGAAGAAAATAAAAAATGTAAAGATAGAGTCTGCTTGGTAGGTTAATAAATCTCACTGTCAGCTACTTCTGAACTAAAGTCTGAGTAGCCAGCAATGTCAGCTTGGTCCCCGAACCTTCACTTGTCCTGCAAGCTTTTTTTAAATGAAAAATTGCAGCTGCTTCTTTTCGTCATTTAACTCCTCGATTTCAAAAGGTGCAGCGCAGAAAGTCCCACTCTGGCATTTTTCTGTGTCATCAGGTGGACCAGATGTTTTCCTTCTGAAACAGGAAAAACCAGAGCATTAATGTAATTGTGCAGGTGTGGGAATTGCTGCCTAGGCTATCCCAAGACTAGCAGTAGTTCAATGGAGTGCTTTTCTGACACAGAACAGTCTTAAATTTATCTTTAGATCCTGAGAGGTCTCCTTTAACTTTGAATTGCATATGGTAAGCTTGGTAAAATGTGCCTCATTATTTTGGATTTTTGTTTTTGTGTGTGCGTGTCGTTTTATAATGAGAGAAATTGTGCCTTTTCATTACTTACGATTTCCCGGTGTCATGCTCATGGAACCTGTAATTGTTAGCATTAAAACTTAAATTGGGTCTCAGGTGAACTGCTAGACATCTCTTTATGGAGACTTATGTAGCTCGGGAAATAAAGAGCATTTCCATTTGTGCCTTTAAAGCTTAGCCCTTAATTTAGTCACTAATGAATGTGAATCAGAAGTTGCGAATCAGTTTATGCTTTTACCCCTAATAAACAAATTCAGTAATGTCGTGAATGAACTTTTATAATAAAAGCTATTTCATTTGGGCACAAGCACGGTAACCTGAAAATACATTATGTCCAGGCTAAGAATTTGATCTGCAGGGAATGAACAGGAAAAGCAAACACCGCCGTGCAGCACCAAGACTGGCATGGGCAGCCTGAAACCGTAAAGTTGGACTAGGCTGTTCTGCTGTTACCAGCTTCCCTGAAATATTTCAGTCCTGAAAATGAATTCAGTTGTCAAGCTTCATCAAGGTTTGGGGGCAGGGGTGGAGTTCGTAATACAAGTATATTCTTCTATCAGTTTACTTCCAAACTGTTCAAGATTCGTGAATTTTGCTCCACGCACTGTCTCCCACTTCTTGCTTCCCCAGGACTGTGTACCTTATGTGTTGTTATTTTCTTACACCATTGTGTAACCAGTCTTCTCTAACATTTTGCTTTGTTAAAGGTTATGGATAAAAACAGAATTGTATGTGCTATAGGGATGAGCAGACCAGGGCTCATGTAGGCATTCCTACAGGTTCTTCCATTTGTGTCCCAGTCCATCAACATGTTATCGTTCTCAGTGTTTTGTTGTATTTAAAATACAGAAATCCACCTTCCTGGGCAAATAGAAACCTGCTTATCTTTTGTCCTCTGTTCCGTATTTTGGTCAGAGGCGTGAATAAACTCCCAGGGAGGTAGAGCCTGCAGGAAAAAGAAAAGAGGCCTTGCTGCTTACACATGAAAATGTGATCCCTAAAACTCAACACAGCTTGAAGTAGGCCTGATTCCTTGAGTTGTTCTTAACCAGACACCTTCCTTCTAAATAGGATCACTTCAGGCAAGGGATACACAGAAAAAACAAATGCAGGAGGGGACCCTCAGAAAAACAGCATCATGGTTGTCAGTCATGCGGTTATGCTCTACTTAAAACCAGTCACAGGATCTCTTTCTTCCCAGCCTTTCTTTTCAGAGGGTTTTGGAAATGAAGAACCAGCAACACGATCTACAACCCCCCTAGAAAGCTGCCCTGAACATCTGGAATACCTGCCGTAATGCATGGCCCCTCAGAGCACGTGGGTGCTGTCATTGCGGCAGGACTTGGGGTTATCAAGGAAAAGGTTATTTTATATCTGACTAAATCCCGTTGTGCCGCCAAGTCAATACTGTGTCTTTGCCAGTTCTGAGCTAAGATAGCTCCAGGTACAGCCCCTGATGGGAGGAGCACCAGCGTTAACGCCATCCAACAATGCAGGAAGCCACAAAATGGCTTCCACAGACCATATTTCAAGTTACCGCAGGTGGGCCCAGACCCAATTGGTGTCAGGTTTGTCGGCATTTTGGGAGGAATTTCTCTCACCCTCGGTTTCACCCTTCCTCTGGGCTCCATGTGCTCTGATTAGCTCAAGAGCTGTCCTTGACGGATGCTGCTCAAGATGGTGCCCAGCAGCTGTTTGCCATCCACAACAGTAATTTGAATTAGTTAATGGGAATTGAGGAGTACCGTGGTATATTTTTATGCCTAGCAGCTCTATTTTGGGCCTCATCTCTGAAAATCTGCTCTTAGGAATTCTTCCCAAGGATTTGAGAGTTAAAGTTGTAATGAGGTGCTGGAATATCCATTTTCAGGAAACATCAACATTTAAATATTCGTGTTTGATCTAGTCTGAAATGTAAAAAAATATTTTGAAATATTCATGGAGCTGAATTTCTTCAGAATTTTGTTTCATGGGTATTTTGGCATTCTTTATGAAATGTTAGATGTCAAAATATCATGAGATGAAAGTATATGACAGTTGTAATAAATAAGTTGTATATTAAGGAAAGTTGCTACTCAGAACTGACTAAAACATCTTTTATAGAAGGAGTATCATCATGTCAAATTACAATACAAACATGAGATAATTTGCTCGTTCCGACACCTGAACTGGTAACCTAATCCTAAAGATAAGTAAGGAGTTAGCCTAGGCACAGGAATTACAAATGCGTCTGGTGGAATGAAAAGAAATTTGGCTGGGGAAGAGAAGGAACTGGGAGACCTTCAGAAATAGGCTATATGGGGAAAAGTAGCAGTTTTTGCCTAGCTTAGTATAATTTGGTAAAGAAAGTAAAGAGAGAGAAATACTACTTTAACTTTGCTTACTTCACTTGTGAATGGTTCCGCTTGTTTTCATCGAACATGCGTGCTAAAACACGCACCTTGCACTGATTGGCCAAGCAATGCAACTTAGCTATTCTTTTCATGTTCCCTAACATTTTGTGTATTAGACACTGAAACCGCTGGTGACAAAAATTTGTGACATAAGAAAAAAGGATTGTGCTTATAGGAAGTAGGCAACGCTGTGGGAGATGCAGCATTTGAATGCCAGCTTTCCTTTCTCCACTGCTTCTTGCCAAAGGAGCATTCCTCTGGACTCAGAAGAAGCCCAGCTGTGGAGTTTCCAGACACACATCTGTACCACCGAGCAGGAGGAAGCGCTGTTACAAACTGAGGTTCAAAAGCAGCATCTACCTGCTTAGCAAGGTGACTTCTCCCCCCCTCGGGCTGTCATTTTAGCGTGTACCCAGCAGTGTTAGGGTAGCGTGACGCTCCCCTCCTGTAAATGCAGCAGCTGCAGCCCAAATGTGCTGTTATGTAATCGGTGGCAGCGCATTCCATAATTTTGTCAACGCTGAATTGAAATGCATTTCTTTGCCCGCTGCTGCTCTGACCAGCCTTATCCATTTTAGACAGCATTACATAACGGGAAAATATTTTTTAGATGGGGAAAAAAAAAAATTAAAACCTTCCCTATGGTTTTAATCTCCCTCTTTCATCTGTGGTTTAAAGCTGTGTCAGGTGTACACCAAAAACACCCCCTCCCCAGGGTATTTCATTTACGATTTCATTTAATAATGGAAGCCTGCTTCCAGCAAGCTGGGATGGGAAAGGATTAGGTGAAAAAATATCGTTCTGAAATCAAGTAGCATCAGTCTATCCTGTCTGTGTGCTCTGCAAATGAAGGAGCCGTGGAAGGGCTTGCTGTCGGTCGATAATACCAAAACTGATAAACTATCAGTGTTTTGTCAGGCATAATGTATGCTAAACATCTTCCTCTGCAGCTTGCCTCAACGGGAACTCTGACTGTTTTTAGACACATCTGGCACTGCAGATTTTTTTGTCTACCCTGAATTTCAGTGATTTACAGGGCCTTGGCTGGGCAGAAGGATGTCAGCTGTTTGGTTTAAAATACGGTTAGAAGAGGGGATAAGATTTAAAAAGGCAGTAGGTAAAATCCGGGCCTCATTGAGGCTAGCTGGAGAATGGCCACTGAATTTAAATGGCTTCCTGATTTCTCTGGAAACGTTTTCATCCATCTTCATTCTTAGTAAATTTTCCATTTCCAGAAATTGCCCTTTTTTCCCATTCGGCTTCTTTCCAGCTTGAGGCATGGGAAAGGAAGCATAGTGAACTCCTCACTACTGAGTGGGAATTTCTAACATACAGTCTGCTAAAAAACAAGCCTCTCAGGTTTTGCAAAAGCTTTTAACAACAACTGGGCAGATACAGAAAGCAAAGCTGTAGGCCACTACCATCAGTTTTATGATGCAGTCCTCAGGGGAGGCAGGTGAATAAAATCGAGGCCAGCAAACTGAGCAGGAGTCATCCCTTCAAAAGTGCAGTGCTTTGCTCAGTGCAGAGGAATGATCACAGTTGAGCAACATGCCAATAAAATGTATTTACTTTTCTGTATAATCTGAACAAAAGCAGTGACAAGCTAGGTTGAAGCCATGCTTGTTAGTCAACATCAGTCAACATCACCTCTCTTGAATAGTCTTGGGCCATTCAGGGTCATGTTCTGGTAACTAAAATAACCAAGGGTTGCGCAAGGGATTTGCAAGGCATGTGGTTCAAGACGCCTTCAAAATACCATGAATAGGAGCTGGGCATTTTTACTTCAGTCTCCTATTTTCTTACAAATTTACAGCTCTTTCTTCAGTTTCCTGGGTTAATTCTCTCGGGAACTATGTTCTTACAAGCACAGATGCTACCTTAGAAAAGAAGAAAAAGGAGGGAAGGGAGCTGATAGGTGTCACACTGAAGCTCTTGGAAGCCCCTTACAGACACACCCCCACCTCCTCAAAAAAAAGAAAAAAAAAAAAGATTGTTTTTAGTAATCAAAATGGAATATAAAGTTAGTGCAAAAATAGGGCGGTGAAACCTTCAGATTGTCAAAAGGATTGAAGGAGATGCCCTGCAGGTAAAATGACGTTGCTTGTCCGGTCTGTCACGTACCTGGGCTAACCTTTCCGTCTCCGTGCCTGCCATCAGACCTCTCTGGCAGGTTTGCCATTCATACTCGCTCTCAGCTGTAATTTTTTGAGTTTGCTTGAAGCGTGCAACCAAACACTAACCTCTTGTAACATCATGCTGGCAGGCCTAAAAATAAGTTGGAGACCTTTTCAAATACTGCTTCATGCCATCCATTGATCTCAGCAGAAAACAATCCATTCAGACCTGGAGTTCCTATTGGAAATGAGGGGACAGCCTGGTAATTGGATTAGGGTGTGCTTTTATTTGCAGCAGTGTCTCAAAATGAAGCTCCTGCTTTGTTTCATTGATTGTCTGCCTGATCTTTCTGCCAGTAAAAGCCACTCACATCGCTGAAGAGACAGGGTGAGGATTGATGGAAAATGCAGGATCTTGTTATATAATGTATGTGTGTTCCTATGAATATAATCAGGTAAATACAGATGATAAGTACATCTCCATGCAAACATGAAAATGTGCTTTGTTAATCCACAGTTAAATTGCTTAAAAGCAATTTTCATCAACATGGTACTTAAATATTGGAAGAGTCACCAGTTGCATCAATGTGAAAATTCCTGCCAGCCACCTTCATGGGTGCCAAAGAGGGAATAGCTTGAGGACATTGGGATTTGTGTGTGAATCTGTGGCCCTTCAAGTAAACATTATTGAAGGGCTTGGAAGGGAGAGAAAAAAGCAAGTTTGACTTACATATTTTCAGAGGCGGGTCAGAAATCCTGAAGTGAATTTAGGATTGCAGTGTTGCAAGGCACGTAAGGCACTACCGTGCTCCTTTTCATTAATCCCCCACAACAGCTCTGCACAGAATTGGTGTTTATAGCTCTTACCCAATGTATCGTTTTCTTCCATCCAAAGCAGGCTGCATATTTGACCCCGTTATGTTTATGAAATACATCTAATTTCCATGTAGTCCTTCAGACCATGCAGAAGTCACAGCTGGTAAGAGCCCCATGCCAGCCCACCAAGCCAAGTCCCACCGGGCACTGAGAGCACTGGCACCGTGCCTCTCCCCTTCCATCATCCCCGTGGAGGAAAACGTACGTCCTCGGTGGGCAAAGCTGCCATTGCAACCAGAATCCTTTATTTCTGCATGGGCACCAACGGCACAGCCCCCTGGCCCCCTCCCCACGCATGTTCCTGGGCGAGGGAAGCATCGTTCGTCACGCAGCCATCCCCCCTGGCAGAGCCGGCCAAATGATCCAGCTCCCTCCACACATCAATAGTCTTGACACCCGTCTTAAAACTTAGCTCGTGCATATCCATCTACTGCTGGAAAAGTGTCAGAAGGGTACAAATATCCCACCGTTTGTAGAGTTGTATCAAAAGTATTTATCAGCTTTCTGGCCCCTCATCCCATTTGTCACATCGATGCTGTCCGCCAGTCAGGGAGGTGAAGTCCTTTAGAAACACAGTTGCAAATGGGTGGAACTGTAAGCCATGATGAACAGGACTGCAGCCATGGTTAAAGGCGACTTCTGGGGGTTGCTGTGCCTGTTGTTATAATCAGAAAGCTCCTGTTGTCGTCACCCGGAAGCAGGCTGAGTTCAGGAGGTGGTTCCTCCTCACCTCGGCAGGGTGGGAGGACTTGGGGGCTGTCTTCTTGCCACCGTGGAGCTGAGTTGAGTCACAAGTGAGAGTCCCAGCTGATTCCTGGTTACTCCACAACCTGCTGCAAGTGCCACCAGCACTCCCACACCTTCTGGTGACTCCCAGGTGCCACATCCTCCAGCTGCACCCTCAGCCATTCATCCCAGTGCCAGTGTTCACAAAGTGGAGGTGTCGGGAGTCTGGTTTCTCCACAGACACATTACTGGTGGGAAGCTCTTCTAGCTCCGTGATCCCACATAGGGCAGCAGAGAAGCAGCTCTTTAATGTGCAGGTAACGTTCAGCTGCCTCATGCTCCGAAACTGGGATGCCTCCCTAGCACTGCTGTTTTTTAGAAGGCAATGTATTCAGGTTGAAACTTTGCCCACGTACCATCTGCTCCAGCATTATCGTTCTTTGACAAGAAAGCTGAATATGTAATGTCCAGTTGGCTCTCGTGGTGGTACGGAAGGTTGTGGTTTCTGTTGGTATTTTGCAGTTTTGGAGATCCCAAGCAGCTCTTGCAACAATCTCCTGGTCTTGTTCAGACGTGGAAGATCAGCAACAAAAATCAATGCTGTCTTCATAGCGGTAATGGGCATGACCCACCACCTTTTTTAGGATGGCCACAAGTTCCATCAGGTATCTGAGGCCTATTTGCAAATCCTGATTTATATTGCAGATTGTCTTCAGGCGTTTCATAGGAACTCTTAAAGGCCTTGCAGTTCTGCTCTCCGTGCACTCTGTTTGGTATCAAAGGTAGAGCTGTAAAGCAGAAGACCTGCCCATAGACTGTATTGATAGCTAAGGCTGCCAAGTTATGAAAATGAGTTGTTTCGGGGCTTTTTAGCCTCTTAAGGAGGATGGTTCTGAGAAAGCTCTATTTTATTGAAGGCATTGCTTCGGAGTCACAGCAGACTGTTTACTCAAAGGGGAAAAAAAAAGTGGAACCTTCATATGCAAATGTATGGCATTTGGAAATGTCATATAGCTGCATCTACATATAAATAAGCTGCTCTCCAGTGCTGCACTAGCAAGGCAGCTTTGATATAGAAATTGCATGGTAGCACACAAAGCAGAAACAGCGGGACACCACTCGGTCAAGTTCGAGGAGTTTTGTTCCTTAATCACCACTTAGCTAAGTTAACTAACGTTGATCTGTTGCTGCATGTTGGAATAGCTGCTGTCTGAGTTTGCTCTAGAGGAGACGTGGGTGTCGTTAAGTGCTGCATGGGGCTGCACGACAGGGACAAAGGGCTGGGTCCTGAACCCAGGTGCTTCCCCTGTTGCACGCACAGTGCAAAGAACCCATTCTCTGGAGGTGCACTAAAATTTGGGCCCTGAAAGACAGTGCTGAACGTAGAGGGTGGTATGGTATTTGGTTCCTAGGTCATCATCCTTCTTAGCCACCTCGTGCCTCGCTCTGCAGATCCATGCCTGTTTGCTGGGGAGGACACACGATTTGGTCATGTAAAGAAGCATCTTCTGCCAGTAACAACCACAAACTGCGATGGTGTTTCCATCTCTCTTTAACCTGGCGTTAAAGAGTAAGTTGCAACTCCCAGACATAGTTCTTCAGAGGAGAGGATGCACAGAGAGAAGCCTTGGTCCTTATGACCACGTCCAGCACTGGCATTACCAAGAAGCTTGAGGAGAGGTGGAGGGGCAGGAAGGCGAGCCATGCTCTCAGCCATGGAGAGGGCTGTCTCGCTGAAGCGGTGTGATCCGCTCCACCCATGCCGCGCCACGTGTGATGGATGCAGCCTTCGCCGCTGCCTTCGGGCACGCAGCCTAATTGGAGGGAACCTTACAAATCTCTACACCGACAGCAACTTTCTTTCCACACAGCATTACAGTAATAATAAGGTTAACTCATCCTCTAAGGGCTCTGTCATGAGCTGCCTAAGGAGATCATACAGGCGGAGAAAAACCGCTGTGTTATTCCTTTACAAGATCTGGCTGCTCGGCTGGTTCCCGAACGGGGAGGAAGCGGCTCCTGGGGGGCCCGCCTCGCCTCTCTCGTACGGGGGGACCTGAGTGACGGGGACATCAGTGGCGTGCCAAAACCAAAGATTAGCTGAGTTAGCACAAAGGAGGATTTCATCTATTCTAGGAACGGTGTTAACGCAGATTTATTCAATCCTGGAACAATAGAAGAAAGCACGGACTGTCAGGTCCCCTCTACCCAGGGCTTTGATACATCCACAATAAGGCCTCGCGTCGTTTAATTACATCCACAGAAATGATCGCAGGCCCTAAGATTACAGTGGTGATCTTAAAAAGTCCAGTTTGTCCCCAAAAGCGGGGGGAGGTGTCTTGAGGACAGCTGACACAGAGACATTATGGGGAGCCGAAGACGTTCTCGGTTTAGTGGTGAAAAGCAGGCCCCAGAAGCCAGGCTGACCCTGGCCCCAAACACGCAGTGATACACTGCTCTGTGGAGCTGCTGCAGGAGGCGGTCAGGTTGTCGTCTCTTGGCGGCCTCGAACCAAGCGTGGATATATTTTTGCAAGTCCACTCCTACCGAGGGCCGCCATAGGGGTAAGTGGATGAAACATGGTGGTGGGGAGGTAGAGGCCAAAG
This sequence comes from Stictonetta naevosa, assembly GCA_011074415.1. Taxonomy (NCBI): domain Eukaryota; kingdom Metazoa; phylum Chordata; class Aves; order Anseriformes; family Anatidae; genus Stictonetta; species Stictonetta naevosa. Next base: position 3,451,124 of record CM021703.1, read on the forward strand.
CGAGATGGCAGCCCACCCTGGTCATTGTGTCCCTGAATGAAACAGTGGCTCCAGAGAGGACGTGTGTCTGGAGTGAGCACCTGACTGCTGAGGACAGGAGGTTTGAAGAAGCGCCTTAGCCCACACGGCATTTTTCCTTCTCCCCTTGAGCCTGGTTGATGCTGCAGGGTGTTCTTGTCCAGGGGGGTGAGCAGTGGTTGTTGGCGTGGACTTGTGTGGGTGCGCTGGTGTGGGGTTGCACCGTCCTTGCACCACCGTAGCTGCTCGTGTGGGTAGGGCCTCAAGTGCTGGGGGTCTCTACAGTCTCTAGGATGAGGCATCTGTGCCTAGCCAGTGGAAATGGATGGGCTCTGGCCAGTGAAAAAAAATGATAATAATAAAAGAGGGTTAAAAAAAAAAAAAGTTACAGTTACTTTTGAATTGACAAATAGACTTGTTGTGTACTGGAAGCAGATTAACAGGTTGCCCGATGTCAAGCAGTCATCTCAAACAGGGAGGAAGCATTCACAGGCGTCAGTGAAAGTACTCTTGAATTGCTAAAGTTCCGAGATAGCTTTAACATATACGCCATAGCCCATAGATATCTGCCTACAGGCTTCCAGCGTTTTGTTGTCCATTTGAACGTCTGTGATTATTAGTGTCTTAATTCATTAGTTTCTATTACTAATTGGCAGCAGGTCGAATAATTGAGACACACTGCTGCAGAAGATGGAGCACAATATTTTTTTTCCAAGTGTATCAGGACATCTTACCATCATCTCAAATGTGAAAAGCACTAGATTATTTTTAAAAAGGAAAGTGGATGTTAGCTTATTCCAGGAAACTCATTTGCATGGGGACATTTAAAATTAATAAATTACTGTGTTGAGCAAGCCTATTTTCTGCCTGAGAAAAGGAGTGAATGTAATTTAATTCATAAGGTTCCATTTCTTTTTTTTTTTCCCTCTTGGTGAAGTAGCTAATACGGGGATGGTATTTTTTTGTGTGTTTTATGCAGAAAGATTAGCTTGAAATGTGTACTTGGGTGGCTGCAGGATGCAATTTGCCTAGGGCTACAGCATACTGGTGCCAGACATTTTCAGCTGCCATTTGGTGTCTCACCTCCACCAGCTTGCAGGGAGAGTGGGCTGGTGAATCCCCTCTCGAGTGGCAGCGAGCACTTCCTCCTAAATTTCCAGTCCAATGCCTACCCAAGCGGTAATTTTCAGGCAGGTTGCTTGCGCATCTTTTCTTCCGTGTAAGGAGACGCTCTGTTCGCAAGATCGTGAGCAACAAGGTGCTCACAAGGTTTTCAACGAAAGGAACATACTGGATCAGGATAATTAATAGGTCAGGCCGGAGCAGCTGCGAATGGCAAGGCAGGGCTGTGCTGGTGGACAGCAGAGCCAGGATTTCTCAGTACGCTTCTTCATTGCAGGTACGGAGGAAGCCTGCTGCAGGGCTTCACCCTCATAAGTTGCTGTAGGGCCTCAGTTCCTGGTGGATGAGACCAGAGAGGGGAAGGTACCAGAAAGCCTGCTAAAGCGGTTCTGCGCTTTCAGATGTGACACCATTTTCACTTCATTCCTCCTGATCTCACCGCGGCACCTTTGAATTTCAGCAGGCACTGCAAATGTTGCCGAGCCCCCTTTCCCCAAAAAGAGCAGCAGGTGCTTACTGTGCGAGGACTGCAGACGAGCAGCATGACCTGTCCCTCGGCTCAGCCGCGGGATACGGGCTCCCACCCGCAGCCAGTCACTCCGACAAACCTCAGGGCATCCTCTGCTTTTGTGCCACAGGGCAGCACCCTCTGGACCTTTATTTTGATTTCAGATAAGAATTGTCTCACCGAGTCTCTCATACAGATCAGAAGAGCTTTGTTAAATAAGTTTCCAGTGCAATGCTCTGGGCAGTGTCCTTTTGGGAGAGCTGCCAAGGATGTAGAAGGGGGGGAACAGACTTCCAAAAGGGGTTGAGAAGGTTAAGGATGTATATTTAACCTAAGAATCCCTTCCCCCTTTATAAATCCTCTGAAAATGTGATGTGTAAGGAGTCAGTACCTCAATAGCAGTGAGAGCTTTTGGCTGCCAATGTGACTGACCTCAGCAAGCAGCATTAAAAGATTTAAATTATTAAGTCAATTCTCCTTAACCACAGTCTCCAATGAGACAGGTGTCAAAATATTTTTCACTGCACATCAATTACCATCTCCTCCTTTATTTGATAAAATATATGTGTATATATGTATTTGCAGGACCTCTCTCATCCTGTGATGACTGTACACAAGGTATTAGCACCGTACTTGAGCCAGTATTTTATCAGATGGACATAACCGATCAGTTAGCATTTCCATAAGCTCCACAGCATTGTAAATGCTAACGTGAGAGTTTACAGGCTGTGGCCCTCCACTTTGCTTGCCTGAAGCCATCTGGAAAGTCTCCCTGACTCAAACGTGAAGAACAACAGAATTAATAGCCCTGCACAATTGATTGTTAAGTGCCTGGCAGTCAGTTGTTGGACATAAGAATCCTATTTTTGCCTAGATTTTTATCTACTTTCTCCAAAGTGGATTGCAGGGACTTAGGCCTGGGAGGAATTTGCTGTGCACTTCAGGCAGTACTTCATGTAATCCTCATCAAGGGCACTAATGGATTTATTCCTTTGTCAGTGGAGCTGCTCCAAACATTCAGTTGTGTAACAGAAGCTCCACACTTCTGCCTTCTTGCCTAGTTTGGCTGTCTTGTTTTCATCACTTGCAAAGTCAGGTCCCACAGCTGGACACACTGCTTCATGGTTTGATTTTCAGCCTTCACTGAGAGGCTTACCTGAGAATCCTCACGGTGCACATTCGGTTTCCAAAAACCTTGAAAGGAAGGCATATAGTTAAACCAGAAATTAAAATAGTACAAAGCATATTTGAAACAATTCTTCTTCTTTTTTTTTTTTTTTTTTTTTTTTTTTTAAGGAGAGGAGAGGAACAGCCCCATGTGTTAAGGAATTTAGTCTAGATAGCTTTAAATAATTTGTATAACTTCTCAGAAGATAATCCACCAGGAGAATGAAGATCAGTCACACCGGATAATTTCCAGGACCCAATTTCCTACCCCAGCAAAATAGCTCATCGTCTCAGCATGTCCCTGCCATCCAAAAAAAAAGGTTGGAGAGCAATGTTCAACTAGGAGACTCTTCTAGTAGTCAAGATGATAAGCTGCTTCAGTCTACACAAAGTAGCATCTGGCCTCAATGCATTTAAAAATAATCTGTTTTGACTAGTATATCTCATATGATAGGCTATCATGTCATGTTCTGACAGTAACAAAAGATGTGCACAATATGAAATGTCATGTTAGGCTAAAGACGCAAAAAAAAAAAAATGTTGCAGAAATGCAAAGATGTTGGTTTCATCACACTGGCATTTTCTGTCAGGGAAACGCTCCCAGAAAAAAGTTCCTGAATACTGTTATCTGGAGGGTGAGGGTGTACTTCTCTTTAAAATCAAGAGGAGAAGCATTTTGAGGATTGTGGCAGGAATTACATTTGTCCAGAGATAGGAAAGACTGGTCGAGTCGGTCCAATTTCATCTTTAGGCTTTACACCTTTCTGTCTCAAATCCTGGCCATCAGAAAAACATACGAATTCGTCCTTCTGGTGCACACAGTTGCCAGTAACAGCGCCGCAAGCCTGATGTTTGAGGAGTTGCTACTGAATTTAGCACTACTGCACCCTGGCTAGCTGTGCCTTTGGTCCGTATCATTGCTCGGTGAGCGTGTGGCAGAAAGTGGGCAACTTCGTATTTAGGCTCTGCTCTTTGTAGGCATAAGGCTGGTGGTGTGGTAGAGGGGCTCCTTAGTTCAGTGGTGCTGCGACCTGGTTAATTCCAGCAGGGAATGTATAAGTGATCCAAAATTATAATAAGGTGGGGGGTTGTAATTTATTTGACATAATGCCTAGTTTTCATTTCTTGAACTTTGTCAAGTTCTTCCGTCATTCATATTTGAAGCGTGCTTTCCCTCATGTCCTCCCTTTTTAGAAACGATTTACGGTTCTTGTTCCGCGGTTGGTACCACCAGTGCAGACCCTGGGATGTGTTGATGACAGTTGCTGTCTGCTCGATGGCTGTATTACTGAACAGTGCCCAGCGCCCCCAGGCAGCTCAGTGTGAAGGAACTTCTAAAGCCCGCCTCAGCGTTCGGATCTCAGTTCTGAGTCTGAGAAGATGTTTTGTGTAATGAGAAAAATAACCTGCTTGGAGGCTGGGGAAAGATTTTGGGGGAATTCAAAATGTGCCCGAAGAGGAGGGGCACTTCTTAGTCTGAACTAAACGGTACCTTTATAGTGGTCTGCTTCTGAATGACTGAAATGGCAGATCGAACTAAAAAATAAGCTTTCCCACCCTCTCTGCCTTTATGTTCAATTTCTAACTGCTCTAGAAGAGTCAGCAGTCGAAACAAGAATCTGCGGACAACTCGTGTGTGAATTTTGTGGTTTGTTCCTAGCCAGGTGATGTGTTACCAAGTGTTTCTCCTGCTCAAGAGCTAGCAAGGCCTAAGGCCATTTCGTTTTAATTCAGCAAAGCGTTTTTTCCATCCTACCATTACACTGTAGGTGTAATTACAAGTTCTGTGGGATCCTAGATTTGCTTAAAAGTGTGCTAGAGACCCTTTTAAGGAAGACACAGTTTCTACCCACACGACTGTGGGAAGAGGGAAAATCGTTCCTCTCTTTACCAGCCTACACACGGTGGGGAGCATCTGCATCCCCCTCTCAGGTCCGGGCGGATCGGGCTGTCCTGAAAGTATCAATTTCCCTCACCACCTTGAAGCATGCCTTTAAAAAAACTGAAACCAAATGGCTGGCTAATGTGAGGGAGGAGGGATCCTCACGCCGGCTGGTACTGCTGCGCAGGCGCCACACAGACGTCGTGGTACCTGGGAGCGAAGGGCCCGACACACGGGCACACGCAGAGCACTCTCTTGCTCTGCAGAAAGGAAGCAAACTTCCACCAGAGGAAGATGGGAAGGAAACAAGTAGAAGGAAAAAAAAAAAAGGCAGGTTAGTAAGGATCCCTTATTTCTTTCTTTTTTCAGGACAGAATCCTAGAGTCATTAAGGTTGGAAAAGACCTCCAAGATAACCGGTCCAGCCATCACCCTACCACTGATACCACCCACCAAACCATGTCCCTAAGCACCCTGTCCAACCTTTCCTTAAACATACTTGAATGTGGACCATAGCGGAGGTCCAGCGCAGCCAGCGACCATCAGGCACGATGCACTGCATGTGGATGGAGCCCAGCAAGTCCCAGGACACCAGCAGACTTTCTGGGGAAGTCCATTGGTGGCTGGCACTTGGCACACACAGTGTTGGTAGGACAGAGGCAGCCTCATAGGAAGCTGACAGGTTCTCCTCGAGACCCGTGCTACTAGCTCGGTGTCTGCTTGTACCTCCCTGGGGACCCGCAGGCTGGAGTATCTCATGGAAGCGTAGGAACTGAGTCCCTTCTGTTTAATAAAAAAGGTGGAAATTCAGTACTGTTGGTTCAGATTATGACTTCATGGGCTCTGCTTTTGTGTTTGCTGCAGATTTCTTCTTGAGGTTAAGAGAAAACAGCCAGGGCTGTGGAATAAGTCTAGCACTGCTTCCTCCCATCCCTTCAACCCTATTCTTTCATCTCTCCCAAAGAGGAGAATGTCATGCTTGATCCTGAAATGTCCTGAAAGTCCTGGAGATGAAAGAGCAGTTTGTGCTCTCTAAAGGGATGTGGAGGGTGCCCCGTCATTCGTGTTTTCTGGGAGTTTGTCCTTGTCTGTCTTAACATAAGGACAACATCTCCTACTTTATTAGTGCAAGTTGTCAGAGACTCTTAAAACTCTCCTTGGACAGCAGCAACAGGAAAGGAATTCCTTCTGAAAATCCAAGTCTTGGAGCTGCCGCACACGCTTTTCCCACCGGTGGGAGGATGCCTGGGCATGCCAAGTGGCTGAGGGGCACAGCACCGACTGCAGCTGGGCCTTAGCACCCAGGGACTTCGCTGGGAGGATGCAAGTGCCTCAGCTCACTGGTGCGCAAATGGCGTTTCCTCAGACATCATTTTTTCAATAATCGTGGCTAGATGACGCTATCACAGGAAAAGGACTGTTATTGTTTGAGATACAATAAGCACTGGTTACATGGAAGAATTTGTTTCTGGTAACTGTGAAATATTGTGATTATGGCTTCTCCCAAATAGAAGAGGAGTGCATCCTAGATTACATTTCAAGCCAAAACAAGCCTTGCCTGGGGGTGAGGGGGCAATCTGTAGAGGGTAATGGAAATGACTGAGCATCTCTCATGTGCAGCTCTGTAACCAGTTTGGGAATAGTCAAATTTTGTTTTTCTGGCGTCTCATTTGCTGTAACTCGACAGGAATTAGCTATGCAGAAGGATGACAGAAAACCCTGCAAAGCTTTGCGTCTGCATCAGTTTATTTTTCTCCTGCCTGAGCACCTGTTTGAAGATGCCAAACCTTGTCTTCCTTCACATAAACAACATCTTCCGCATCTCCTCCTTTTGATTTTCCTCTCTTTCATACGTTGTGTTCTTCACCTTGCCCTGTGCTGTCAGGTTAACGTTGCCTTCACCTGTGTTCACAGAGAATGCAAATAAACTGGAAGAAAGTGCACGAGGGATCTACATCCCCTGTCCAGAGCATTACAACGGCTTCTGCATGCACGGCAAGTGTGAGCACTCCACTAACATGCTGGAGCCGTCCTGCAGGTAACCCTTGTCCTGCTGAGCAGGGAAAGCTACACGCACGGAAATACCGACTTACAAAAATGCTTACTCCTGATAAACTATGGAAAATGATGGTTACCTCGGCCCTTTGTGCTGCAAAATGGATTAGGATTTAATTATTCAACAAAGCCCCTGCTTTCTGTGGCAAAACGGTATTGAGTTATGCACGGTGTTAATTGATTGTAAAAACACTCGGTAACCTCCGGGTGTGTTTAAATATTTTTGAAAAAGCACAAAGTGCCCAGGCAGCCGCCCTCGGCCTGACGGAGAGGGGTGCCCCCAGGGCTCTGTCCCCGTGTGGCGGGGCAGCGAGATGGGGTTAAGGCGGTCCCCCTGGGTGGGAGGTGGCTTTGGAGGAGGGCAGGGCAGGAGGAGGAGTGGTGAAAGCACCATGGTTGCTGCTGCCGTTGACCAACTTTTGCTTCTTCCTGCATGGGCTTTTTAGTGGAAACAGAGCTAAAGGGGAAAGCCGCCTCCCGTTCCCCAGAATCACAGAGGGGAGGTGTGGGGCCGCGGGACGGGAACCGGTGAGCAGCACAGCGGGCAGCGCTGGGGTGGATGGTTGCAGCATCAACACGGGGTTTTTTATAGCAACCAGACAAAATGTAAATGATGTATCCACTTGCAGGAACATCTAATCACATTTCATATGGAGCTTGGATGATTGCTTATCACCTCCTTAGGGGTAATCTGCATAAGGAGCCACAACTAGATGGCTTTCAGCCCTCCCCCACCTCCCTAAAGAAAGGGAGAAATCTAAAATATGTTGTGCAAGGTACTAAATGGATTCTTTTCCTGACGCGCGAGTTCTTCCATGCGGTGCTGGATGAGTCTTGGTCCTTTGGGAACCTCCCAGCACTACCTCTGTGGTTTGCACCCACAGACCTCGGTGACACGGGTCTTGGAGCCTTCCCTATGAGACGTCCGAGAAGGCACCAGTGCTCTTGCTGGGGACCCATCCTGCAAAAAGAAAATGCATAAGCTTGCGCTTAAGCCACCGGTTGTTTATTTTTTTTCAGATATACTTTGTTTCAGAGTTGTTCAAAATTGGCAGGTGTAACTGGAAGAAGTATTTTTTGTTTCAGATGTGATGCCGGCTATACTGGACAACACTGTGAAAAAAAGGACTACAGCGTTTTATATGTGGTTCCAGGTCCAGTACGATTTCAGTATGTCTTAATAGCAGCTGTGATTGGAACTATCCAGATTGCTATCATCTGCGTTGTAGTCCTCTGTATTACAAGGTCAGTATCTCTGATACTTTGCAATAGAAAAGAAAAAGGCCATTTTCTTCCTGCTTTATTGCACTGATTATACAGATTTCTGCAGCGACACTTGTGATAACAGATACTGTTTAATTCACCAGCAAACAGGTGATAGCACCTGGTCCCACAAGCCAGTGCTCCTTTCTTGTTTCGACTGCATTTTTACTTCCTTTTTAATCAAACTTCGGTGGCGATGGTGCCTACAGCAAATGAAGGTTCCTATTTTGTATTCAGATGCTTGGACAAACATTGTTCATATAAATAAGGGGGATATAAATACAGCAGCTGGATCAACACTTAATAAAACTAATCATATCTCCATCTGGTTTCCTCAAGGGCCCATTCCCTTAGTCCTAATCAGGCAAAGCATACAAACTTCTAAGCCTGTTTGCAGTCCCATTGATTAAATGATTTCATTAGGCTTGTATACATGTTCAAAGGTACTGCACACGTCTAAGGTCTAAACTAGACGGCACACCAAACCATGTGTTATATTATTTTTTAATGAGGAGGAAGGGTTTATTTGAATGGAAACAACAGCCCCAAGGTGGCTCAGAAGGGAGGGATAAACACAATCCCTCCACGCGTGTTTCTCCTCTGAACTGTTGGATAGTCTCTGGGGGTCGGGGGTGAGTTCTGAACTTCAGAACTCAAAAAAAAAGATTCATAAATCCTCCTCTAGCCTAAAGGCATAAAACAAAACCATCTGATGAAACCGAGCTGGCTTTTTGGCTCAGCTGAGGCCATCAACTCGATGCTAGATGCTGGAAGAGGCAATGGGTAATATTGTGGTGGTACTTCAAACAACCAAAAAGGTAGTGCCTAGGAAAAAGAAGGTGGTGTCGTAACTGATAATGGAAAAAACGCTCGGTATCATTTTTTGGAGCGACTGTGGTTTTGGCACCTTCACGCAGTAAATCAAAGTACCTTATACTGAAGAGTGAAGACAGTATGCGCGGAGTGATCTGGCACTGCAATGCAAATTACCTATCGCCCTGTTTTCGTACATAGATGTTACCTCTTCCCGCAGACTTTGTAACCAAGTTAATTTATGATCTTTTGACTTTTCTCTGTAATGCGTGTAATTACTGCAGAGCATTCTCCATCCCGGCATAATAATTTGAGATACATTTGCAGAAGTGTACTCTTAAGTGGCTTAAGAGAAATCCATGTGACAGGAGAGTGTTGTGGCAGCATATGCATAAGTAATTGAGTTTTTGAAGTCATCTGCTTCAGAGAACCTGACTGCACTGGTTTGAACTCCCTGCCCTGAACTCTTGAAAATGCTAAAACCACCCTCAGAGCTTCCTGGGAGAAAGCCGCGAAACTGCACGCGGTCAGAGGCCAGTACAGCCACATCCTTCGCTGCTCTTTTCAGTGCAGCTTCACGTAATTAATTTATCAAAAGAGCTTGGTGCACTGTGTCCAAGCCCTGCACTTGAGCTGCATGAGAATACCGCGGTAAATTTTCTAGCTGTTGTTACTGCTCCTCAAATCTTACCTGTAAAATGGTGCACATTCAGGCGGTGGCCACCAGTGCTGGAAAGCCCTGATTTGGGCTTCAGGGGCTCTGCTCCTTGATGAGCTTGGCCCCCTGGCTACTCATCACTAGTGCCAGCAGAAGGAAGGCACTGGGGAAGGCGCTGGGGTGGAGGGATAGGGGACCAGGGAGCAAGAGGTACAGGGGGAAAGCGATGGAGCAGTGGGGCACGGGACTTTGAGCGCAGAGATAAGGCAAAGGGCAGGCAGTGATAGAAATGGAGGAGGATGGTAAATAACGTAGGTACAGCGCTGGCGTCATAATGATTCTCAGCAGTTTTCTTTATGGCTTTGCATTTCTTAGTGCTTCCCTAATGTTTAGTCACAGCAGCTTATTTATGTGAAGAAATAACTCGATTAAAAATGAATGCGTAATGCGTTTCACCTGCTATGAATCGCACTGTGAGTAAGTCACGCTTGCGAGCAAGCCCCAGTGGAGGGCAGGCGGGCAGCCTGTGCCCTGGTGCCTCGTTCACACTGCGGTGACTGCCGTGGTCGGAAGGGAGCGCATCTCCTCCGCCGAGCGCCCCAGAGGTCTTCTGGCAAAAGTTACGGCTGAGGAAAAGCTGTCACTCTGGTTTTAGTAAGTGATTACTAAATCACTGAGAGGCCGGTTAAATGCCAACACCCCTCTTAAGAATCCCAGACACAACATACTTGTAAGTCCAATAGCATTGCATTCAAGCAGTCGTGGTGTCAGAACCTGGCCCTGGTGCCTTTCCACAGTACATCTTTGCTTCCATCAATCGGTGCCATAGTGTGTTACGCAGTGAAAGCACGGGTATTTGGGGTTAAGAGATGCTTTCTCATCGCCTTAATTGGCGTAATCTCTATGTTTGAATCGATTGCTCTCAACCTCAGACTGAGTGGCCACGTAGGTACTGTCAGATTTTGGGGAAGCGCCTGCGAGGTGCATGTCTCCTTGCGTCCAGCTGGAGCACCCCGTATCCTCTGTGCTCCAGGAGCACACGGCCACATCCCCCGGGACTGCTGACCGTCCTGGCCATCCCCCAGCCACCCAGTTTCTTACAGAACCCCTCCAGTTTTCCCACCGGCCACATCAGCCGTGGCTTCCCGGCTGAAACTGCCACCAAAGGCTTTTCCCCCAACCCTGCCTTGCTTGGCTGGGGCAGACCTGGTTCAGATCCTCGTCATGGGGGACGTGGGAGGAAGCCCCGCTCACCCTGCCAGGTCCTGCCGTGCCACCGCTGGCAGGAGGGGCAGGAGAGGCCACCGGGGGACGTCGGGGCTGGGAGGCTGTCAGCACGCACGAGGCGTGGGGCTGCACGAATCAGCCCGGCGTCTGCTAACGACGGCTCCTCGACTTGCTCAGGGAAGGTTGGCGGCCTTTTGGGGAGCAGGCAGTGAACACTGAGTTTGTCGTGACATCACAAAGTAGCCCAAGTCTGCGTTAGTTTCACAATGAAAGCTCTGCCATAACCTCTGAGAGCGGTGGGAATGCTGGCTGATTTTTCCCGTAGTAATGATAGCAGCCTGCTTTCCTGCTTCCAAGCAAGGAAAGAGGCAAAATATAGCACACAGCTATACAGTTTCTCATGAGGGGGTGGTCCCGTTGGCTTATAAGTGCGACAAGTCAGGACAATCTGACCCATATTTCGTTAGACACTTATATAATTGTGTTTCAGCAATGTGAAATGCTTCAGAAGTCCTCATGCTCTTGCTCTTATTTAGCCTTTCAGTTGGAGTCATGAAACTGTAGCATCATTTCCATTCAACAGGGAAAAAAAAAAAAAAGCCCTAGCCTTTTTGATTGGAAAAGGTCGCTGAAATTTTCACTGCGTTTTGCTGCTAGAGAGTGACTTGACACGGAGCTGAAGGCAAGTGCCGTGAGCTCGCGTGGCACTGAGAAGGGGTGGGCGCCCCCCAGCATGACCCATAGGGCTTCACAAGGTGCCGCTGAAGGCAGCTTCATGGCACAGAAAAACAAGTTAGCTCCGTGCAGAGGGATTCTCCTCCATGTCAGCATGCTCCGGGGTGCTGCAGGGCTTTCCACCGCGCCGCTCCAGGAGGGTGTAACTCCTACTGAGCATCAGCTGGAGACAGGAGGAGCGTGGCTGCCTCAGGAGGAGCTTGTTCCTCGCCCTGTGCAAAATGCCAGCTAGGTCACCCCCATGAGGGACTGATCCTGTTGCTGGCTGGTTGTCTGTAGCTCACCATTTTCCTGCTGATCCCACAAATACAAGGAGTGCGAACGTCTTCAGAGGGTGTTGGTGTCACCCTGCTGCGGTTCTGCTCACCCGGCAGTTTCGGCTGTAACCCTTTGGCTTTCCGTCGCTTGTAACCTCCTGCGACTGTCACCAAGGGCCGGCCATCCCCACGCTTTCTGTCTAAGGGTGCCTCTCCGTGGAAGGAAACGTACCCCGTAGCCAGTGCTGCTTTGGGTGCAAGGTTGAAACATGCCCTTGCCGAGGAGCACCGTGAGGTTTGGTCCCAACGCGAAAGAGCTTTGCTCTTGCAGCCAGTCAGAAGAAAATAAGGCGTTGTCTTTCCAGTGCAGCTGCTGGGTAAGGAGTGTAGCATCCGCAGGGAAAGGTGCTGCTCACTCGTGTCCCAAGCATGGAGCATTTTGCTGGAACCTGACAGCGGTTGTAGATGCTCAGCTCTTCAGAAGGACAGTCAGCAGGAGCATCTACTGCTGCATCCGCTTTGTAAATACTTCCTGGGCCTGTGGTGCTGGGCAGGTGAGTGTGAGACCCTCCTAAATTGTCCAACAGCGCCTTGCTGAAAATAATCTCGTTATTTTAAATCGTTGCCCAACTACAGCTGAGCCCCACAGCACAGTAGGGGCTGTAGTAAGGAGCAGAAATCTTTAAAAGTTTCCCCTACCATGTGTTTGTTTATGGCTTGGTGTTTATGTCCCCCGACAATACGGGCTGAGGCACAGTCCCCTCGACATCGGCCAGCCCTTCCCATCGCCTCAGGGAGGACACCCAAGGAGGGTCAGAAGGTCCCTCTTTAGCGCTCACGTCCGCTGCTGCCCGTGGGCAGCGTCTGTGCAGCAGACGCCTTGTTGCGAACCGCGTGCTCTAACAACTCTCTTTTCCAGGAAATGTCCCAGGAGCAACAGAATCCACAGACAGAAGCAAAACACAGGGCACTACAGTTCAGACAACACGACGAGAGCATCGACAAGGTTAATTTAAAGAGCGCATGTTTCCACAATGGCAAAACTAACTGCAGAGAGCTTGGACTACAAAATACAGTATTATAGACAAAAGATTAAGACAAGATCTACACATGTTGCCTTGCATTTGTGGTAATCTACACCAATGAGAACATGTACTACAGCTATATTTGATTATGTATGGATATATTTGAAATAGTATACATTGTCTTGATGTTTTTCTGTAATGTAAATAAACTATTTATATCACACAATATAGTTTTTTCTTTTTCATGTATTTGTTATATATAATAAATACTCAGTGATGAGAAAAAAATTGGCTTTCTTAAATTTGCTGTATCTCATAGCTGTGTATAGTCTTGGGATATTGTACCTGGACACTAACAAATCTTCTTTTCTTTCTTTTTCCAGTTCTAGTGGCAATTTTGAGTCTACTGAACTCAGTAGTAGGGTTTTGAGTTGGTCCAAGATCAGCGACAATTATGGATGTGGGAAAGGTGAAGAATAATTTAACCTACATTGAGGAGGGATAAAATATTTCAGATCCGGACTCAACTACATTTCATCAGCTGCTTTCTCCCATACCAGCTATCTTTACTCTCCCATAGCTTAGAAAAATCCTTGCCTTCTAAATTAAGTCCTAACTGAAGGGGAAATGGAAATTCTTGGTAACTGCTTATGGGAGTGCCGGGGGTAATGTCTCAGTCTGGGAGGGAATTAGGTGTCCGTCAGGGCGAACCCCGCGAGAATGCATTGCAGCATCTCCAACTCTGGTCACTGGAGTGAGTGAAAAGTGCTTCCTACTGTTGATTGAAAATTATTAGGTTAAAAAAGTTAATAACATAATAACAGCTGAAATGCCAGCACCATTTGTACCTCGTGAACATGCTGATATAATTTATTTTTTCAAAGAGAAGGTGAAAACCACTCAGAAAACACCTTATGAATAACTTTATGGGTGACCCTACTCCATTAAATGTAACGAACTCCAATGTTGGCTATACCTCGGGAAAATAAGGGCATGTGTTTTGTCACATCCACATGATGGACAAGATGCAAAGTGATTTCTGCGGTAGCTGAAACTCTCCAAAACACTTTCTTTTGGGAAGCTAGTATTACTCGAGGTTGTGCCATGAATTTTGAAGGTGACAGAGTGACACTGAAGGGCAGAGAGTGGGCTCGTCACTCATGCTGGATCGCATCCACTCCACTGATTGACTGCTGGAGTACTGCTCACACTAAATAACGTAACTGAACTAAGAACCAAAACAACTTGTAGCATTACTCGTTGTGCTTCTCCTTGTCAAAGAGAATTTGCCTGGGCACAAACTACCCATGACAAACATCAGGAGTATTCTTCACCGTCACCTCCGTGTAAGAAATTGCATTTGGGGCTCAATCAGGTCTGGGGTTACCCGGGGTGATGGATCATGAGTGCGTTTCCATCTCCTGCCTTCAGCATTAGCCTGGTCACTCACAACAGTCGCCACCAGCCCTACCGGTGACAGCCCACCCGATACCTGGCCTTCAGACAGGGGTGAAGCAGTATTTCTACTCTAACACGGCTTTTGGTTCCCCACCATCCCACCCCAGCCTGCTTTAAAGTGAATCCATTGCATGATGTTCACATGGTCTCAGTTTTTGTCTTGTTGCGGGTTTCTTGAATTTTTGAAGGTAATAAAAGGCGATTGGCAAGAGATGCTTCCCGGCACCTGGTCTGTGCTGATTGATGGGCGTGGGAGTGCGGTGCCTGGGCAGGCAGCGGGCGGGAGGCATCTCGGCAGCATCACGCTGCGCCTCTGCAGCTTCCTCCACCAGCTGAAGGCGCCGCAGCGTTGGGTCGAGGATGGGGCCGGCGGGAGCGCTGCGCTGCAGCCTCCCCCCGTGCTTTGTGCTTTTCTGAGCGAGGTGTTGGAGGCCAGCCCTTGTCACACTCACATTTTTGAGCGGCATCCAAATGTCAACCCCCCCAGTGGGACTATCAGCTCTGGATTGTTTATTTCAGTCACTTACATGAAATGCAAAAATCAAACGTTAACACATACACACAGCCATGTAGCTATAGCAATAAAATTATTTATAAAAAAAGCAATTGTTAGTCCATCCGAAAATAGCATAGCATAGCTAGAAGCAGAAATAGGAGTCCCACACACCATCTCTAGCCTTGCTGAAGTTACTGGCCCCGCATTCACCGTGTAGTGCCACGTTTAATCCCTGAACAGCCCGCGTTTTAGAGGTGTTACTGGCTGCATCCCCAGCTGCAGAGCCTGCCACAAATCCTTCACACCTCCAAAAACCAGACTGCTTTTAAGTACCTGCTGCAGAATTAAGGGCAGAAAGAGGAAAGTGATGTTGTTTGTAATGCCCAGGGGACGGCTCCCACCGAGCATCAGAGATCCATCATCATGATCCATCACCCCTTGTGCCTCCAAAACGGAGCCCTCAACTCAACATGCTAGTGTGGGCGTGCGGGTTGAAAATAACAGCGTCTTCAGGGTGTACGGGAAGCAACAGCGATTTCTGCATAAAGCATGTGCAGCACTTGGATCAAAGAGGGTCATGAATTCGGAGAACTGGGGTTTGGTTTGCTTTTTTTCCTTTCCTGAAGGGATGGAAGCATCGTAAGGACACACACCTCCCTGAGCCGCTGTACTGGGGAGCATGGGTGCATCCCTATGGGCACGGCAGCCGAGGTCACGGGTTTCAGGCCTGGGGTAGGACCAAGTGCATCGCCCCCATCACCAAAAAGAAAAAAAAAAAAAAGACCATGCACTGTGTGGAAGACAAATTCAGTTATTCGGCGTGTACCTGGAGATGCGTGGGTCAGCTGCTTCAGGGGTGCTCCTTAAGCTGGAAGCAAGAGAAAAATTAATGTCATAGGCATGGTGGTTAAGAATTAAACAGGAGGCAAGGCTCAAGCATTCACCCCTTGGGCTGCAGGTGCACAAATCTGCTACTCGGCGCGCTGCACCAGGTCCCATAAATTCCACAGCAGCATGTGTAGGAACCGCGCAGACACCATGCAGCCCGACAGCGGAGCGGGGCATGCAAGCCATGCCTTCTCCCTCCCCAAACGCCCCCCCATCATAACGCTCTTCCTTCCAGATGCTCACCATCACTCCTTTCCATCCAGCGCTAACCATGTCATCAGTACAGTCACACTGAAGGGAGACTGGGAAGCCTGCTGTAGCCGCTGTCCCCTTCAGCTTGCCTTCTGCACCAGGAGAAGTGGTGATTACCTCCAATAATAATATGTAGAAATATAATAATGAGATCATAAGTGGGCTGGGTTTTCTTGCTGCGGCAGACACGAGGCAGCACGCGAGCAGGCCCATGCTAAAAGCCCCTTTCCCCCACGGCCGAGCAGGCCGCAGCCCGCGGAGGTCAGGGCCGCAGCCAGGCCAAGCCAGGGGCCGGGTGCCGCTGGGCACCGCCAGCGCTGCCTCCCCTTTTCCAGCAGCCGCTCTCGCAAAAGCTTCCTCTTCAAAGCGCTCGCTAAAGCTTCTTTGAAAACAAAATGATTAAAGGCTATCGCTCCTCTCATCCGACATCAGACACATCTCGCTCCGCATCCTTGCTCTCACCCCTTATTATGCGTGCCGCTGTGCCGCGGCGTTCCCCGGCAGCCTGGAAGTCACCACCTCGCCTCCAGGACAGGCTCATTACGGCACATCAAAGTCCGCACACCTTTCTTTTATTCACGGGTCTGAGCCAGCACCTGTAGGTCCGTAGGTAAAGTGGGGCTGGGAAGGCCCACGGTTTGCCGGAGTGTTGGTTTTTTTTTCCTCCAGTGACTTCAGCTGCACTTAGAGGTGGATGGGAATACTCTGGGCCACCACAACGAGGGCTCTAGAGCCAATTTATTATTGATACTGTTTTATCCAGCGTTATGGTCTGGATGAGCCACAACCTGGCCAACTGAGCCCATTAAATTCAGATCTCTTGGGCAAAGAGACCCAAAATGCTCATTTTTGGGGCAGACAGCCGCCACACGGGGGGCAGCCAGGAGGCTGGGGCGCTGCGGAGCCGTGTCGGAGGCAGCCACGGCTCCCGGCTTATTTTCATATCAGGCGGGTTTAGCTTAGTTCAGCTCCAGTTTAATTAACAGCTTTGTCCCAGCAGGAGGGCTGCTGAAAACAAAGACGCATTTTAAAAATAAATAAATAAATAAAGCAGGTTGGTTTTTTGTTGTGTTTTGTTTTTTTTTTTTTAACCGTACTGAATGAGAGCCACAAAGCAGTAAAATATTCCGCAGTCTCACACAGAAGCAGCCAAGGCTGCATAATAATAATAATAATAAAAAAAAAATAGAAAAAAGAAAATCAGGCAAGGCTTTGTCAGGGAGCAACGAGCAGTTCCGCTGGGCATCGGAGCCCGGCCTTGGCTCCCTCACCAGTCCCCAGCTCGAGGTGTTAAGGCGAGGCGCGGGCACGAAGCCTGGCAGCACCTCGCAAGGCCAGAGGGCAGGAAGCTGTGGGGGGACCTGCCCTGACCAGGTCACCCAGACGCGGGTGTAATTACGCAGGGTAATTCTGTGCGCGGCCGCCTCGATGCGGCGCAGAGGCAGGCTTTACGGCGAGGAGCTTTCAGCAGCGTAGGTGAGGAAGAGCCGGTTAATGTGACCTGGATTAGAGGCCACAGATAGCGTTTCCTGCTTGTTTTACATTTTCAAATAAAAAGAAGCTTCTTGTTTAATGGTTAATAAAAATGATTAGTGCTCCCAGGGCACTGATTCTGACAGATGCAGAATGGCTGGAGGGACCAGCTACAAGGCACGTGGGAAGATGAAACCCATTTTCTTTTTTATTTTTTTTTTTATACCGTTGAGTTCGTCTCCACCAGCATTTGCAAGTTAATTTGTAATGTAATTATATGTTGCTCCTGTCACAGAAGCAAAGCGTGCATGATGGGCCAGGGCCCGCCAGCAGTGGCACAGCAAACTCTTCTGCAGCCAAGGAAAGCCGCCAGCTAAGTGTGCACACACGTACATAAATATACGTAAAATACATCTCGCAGTGTATTCGGATGGATATTGTACATGAAGAAAAGCCCGTTCCCCTGCAGCACATGCTGCCACCCCTGGCCTCACCACCTCCCCAGCAAAACCCAGCCCTGTGCCTTGGCAGCCCAAAGCTGGCTCGGTTTTTACCTTCTTTTTTTTTTTTTTTCCCACATCATGGAAAAATGATCACCAGGATGGGACTGGGGGCAGCACGGGAAGGCGATGGTGCTGTCACCTCCACTGGTGTCCTCATCCCACCAGCCCAGTGTGCCCGGGGCTGAGCCCACGCCGGGGCTCGGCTCCTCCACCCACAGGCCAGCACCACCCAGCACCCAAAATGAGCCCTCGCTTCAGGTTCATCTCTCATCCTTTTCAGTTGGCTTGCTCGCACGGCAGGGTGAGGCTTCCTTACCTCTTGGGCTTCTCCACGGGAGGGGGAGACCTTTGGTGTCGGCTGCAGAGGGACTCATTTGCTTTATTAAGCAAATTGTTAAGGGAGCCCCGAGGTCTGCGCACATGTGGAGCCATCAAGCAGGAACTGTTATTATGATGGCTATAATCAGTCATAGTCGTTTCCCCAGCGATGTGTCTCCCGTCCAGATGTCTTGCCAGCCAACTCTTGAATTTTGTGATACCAAGGCGCAACCGTCATGAAGACGGGCTGGTCCGAAACCTGCTTCACACAGCACAGGAGAGAAACATTCATGAAAAAAATACTTTTTTTTTTTTTTTTAAATGAAAAGACAAATGCAAGAAAGGGTCATAGCTGGGTAAAACTGAATTGAGCAGTGCGTGAGAGAGACACGAGATCAGGGAAGATAACGTTTAAGTGCTCCATCATTATTAATTCATTTGGTGCTCTTTATGATAATACCAATCGTTTGGAATTCATTTGGTGTTTATGTGGATGTCATCGCAACTTCTGCAGAAATTCCAAAGTAATTCCGCATTAATGTGCTATTAAACATTGTTACCAGCCAGTACCTTCATTACTTTACCAGCACAGACTAATCTTTCTTTCCCCATTCTCTAAATTCGAACTCCAGTGTTTATTTTGCTTTTATCTTTATTAGGGTTTTAAAATGTAGTGCTTCTGTTTAAAAATTCTCCTTATGCTACATTACTGCTGTCTATTTTGTTGATGCCATCAAAACCATGCAAATCAAGGAGGGGGTTAACGGCGATTCCTCTTTTTTTTTTTTTTTTTTTTACTGGCGTTTGACTGCCAAACAACCAAAGATGATTCAGCTCATCATTGACAACAGCCGAGCCGGCGAGCCCCCTGGGACGCCAATGGAGCAGGACGTGGGGAGAAGGGAGCAGGGTCAGTGTGGCGGCTCCAGGGCTGGCACAGCCCCGGCCGGCGGAGGAAGGCTCCAGCACCGCTCGCTCCCGGCCCCGGAGGGTGGCGGTGCCACCGCCCGGCCTCCTCCTCCGCCACGCACGGCTTTACACGGAGCACCGAGCCCGCTGCTGAGGGATTTTTCCACTTAATGAAAACCCCGGGAAGAATATGAATGTGTGGAGGTTGAAGGAACCTGGCAGCGCTTACTTGTCTGTCATGTCTTTAAGGATTGCCATTAAGTCATAAACGTGACAAAGATTAAAGAGTTTATTAATGTTATTAGAGACTTGAGATAAAATGCTATGCCTTGCAGGGTCTCTCTCCCTCTCTCACTATTTAATGAAAACATTTTCATCACTCTCTGAATCTATTATACCAAATATTCATTTCAGGAGTCCTAAAATGATTTTATTTTAATTAGAAAAGATGTAGCAACCACCTAAAGTAATACAGCCGAGCACCTCGCCACGACTCCCCTCTCCCCGCTCCCGGCAGGCGAGCCTCTCCACTGCTGCTGAGCTGCCCCCGAGCCCCAGGGGACCCCAGGGGACCCCGAAAGCCTGCCCCAGCCTGCACCCGAGCCCTGACACCTTTATGCCAGAGCCTTCCCGGCCGGCTCAACGCTTGCCATGTGCAAGGCAAGCAGCTGGCAGACGCGCTGTCTTTTAAACTTTCCAACCAGCCTGGCTTAATTTGCTAATTTATTCTGCAACCTGATTTACTGTTAATTTATTTTGGTGAGGAAGGTAGCCCGGCTTTAAATTCCAATTAATTAAAGGGGAGGGCTTAATGCTTTTCTGCTGCGCGGTAGCTTCTGCATCCCGCCACACCGCATCCCATTTTAGTGCCGCACCGAAGCACTTCAAAACTTTATCACCGTTACCTAATAGAAACCCATACACCTGCAAATTAATTTCACGCACACAAAAGATTGCTCCTCGCCAATGTACCTTTAAGAGCCCAATTTCGGCTCCAGCGATCATCCCCTGCTGCTTAGCAACAGCCTTGGCATCACTGGCGGTGGGCTCGTCCTACACAAAAAATGTCAAATTCAGGATTGTGCTTCTGCACCCCACCTTGTCCGGCCCTGCAGGTGCTGCCCTGGTTAACAGCATCAGATTTTGTTGTTTTTTTTTTTTATTATTTTATTTTTTTGAGGAATGCCCAATTGTAGAGATCTTAAAAATGTAACAATAGCCCCTGGCCCTTTAGGTAATTTGAGACGGCGATGGAAAGCACGGTGCGCTGCTGTGACCACGACGGCAACCCCGACGCACATCACCGTGAGCACAGCTGTGCCTGAGCTGCTGCCGCCTCACCATTTCACTCTGACCGCTTGGAAAAAATTTACACCGAGGATGTCGCAAAGCGCCCAGAGCTAGAAGGGGAAAAGGCGATCATATCCAGACCGTCCAACGGGCGGTTTATTCTTCCCAAAGCGCAGGGAAACCCCCCCGTCCCCCCAGCCCAAACCTGCCACCTCCTACCTCCGTCTGTGTCTGCAGGCGTGCCCTTTGATGGCCTGCAGGGGGGAAACCGTGGGCTAGATCCTGCACTTTAAAACTCCTGTGTGGGCACAACTAGGGCGTGTTTGCATTCAAGGAAAAATTAGTGGGGAGGGCGAGCACGCAAGACAGGCAGTCCTGCCAGCAGCCGTGACTCCGTTTTTGGCAAGGACGGCTGGCTTGGCAAGCACCAAGGTAATGAGACAAGCTGAAATAGCAGGCACCGGGGCTGCTCTTCGAAACAAGTATCCTCCAGAGCAACGAGGAACACGGTGAAAAAGTTTCTGGAGACACGGCGTGGCTGCAGGGCGAAGGCTGCTTGCCTTCCCGCAGCCAGGGCCGGGCTTGTAGGGCCAGGTGGGTCTGCAGCAGGGAAGCCCCTTAAATTCATAAACACGCAACTTCTCCAAGCAGCAACTGAACTGTTCGGCATCCCGACTGCACGGCGTGCCATGACCAGCAGCTTTGGGTTAGGAGAGGCCCAGGGTTAAAGCTGCAACTGCAGCAGCTCAATGGGGACACGTCCCCGCTCCGTGCCCCCAGCCACAGCCACGTGCTGGGCTGGTGAAACAAGGGCAGGCACCGGGCGACGCTCTTCTGGTGCTTCTCAGTTACAGCAGTTACCAGAACCAATTCTAAACGTTTATATTTGTATAAACAGAGGCCAGCAGCCTGGGGGGGACATGAGTAGCAACAGCAGCTCACAGGAACGTGCCGAACCTTGGCCGGGGAGGAGGACCCAGTTCCTGCAACAAGCCTTGGGAGCTTTTCCACCTCTCACCCACAGGGTAGCTGGTAGTTGAGTTTGTAAAACCATGGCCATGAAAAGCAAGCCTCGAAAGCCAATCCTCCCTGTTAGCACAGGCAGAAACGCTTGTCACAACAGGGAATGGCAAGGGAGGCGTGCCTGACTGCAGCGCGAAAGGCAGAACAGGGAGACAAATCTAAAAAGCTCCATAAAAGTTTTAATGGGCTCTTTCAGATGTGGAGTGGCATTTTAATGGGATGTTTTAAATGATTTTTTGCTTCTTTCTTTCTCTCCAGACTTCAGACGGACGGTTAATCCGAGGGGCTCCTGCCTGCGGAGGAATAGCATTTCACAGCAGTCGCCCATGGCAGTGGGGATTCAGGCAGTGGAAGGAGGGGCAAGCAGGGTGGGCTTGGCATGGGACTGGGACACAAATGGCATGTATGCGTCTCTCGCTGTGAAAAATGCAGAAGACATACATGTGTATCAGTATCTATACATGCACACATATATACGCTCCTTCCAAACATACATATTCCTTTCACAAGACGGAAGCGTTTTGCTCACGGGTGTTTTCAGATCTCTGGCTCTTGCTCTTTTCACAGAGAACCTTTCAGATGTCAGTGGAAAACATGTCAGATGCAGCACAAACGGTGGTCGGGTTGGATTGTCGGTATTTGGCTGCATCAAGCCTTCTCCTCCTCAAAAAAGAAAACGCTGCAATTTCACCTAGCACACCTCAATGTTGCTTTCGTCAGAATTCGGTGCGGTTTCTCCAGAAGGGGTCTGGGAAAACCAGTGCAGGGGAGGGAAAGGACCTCGCAGCCGCTCGCTCAGTAGCGATGCAGCAACAAGCTCTGACCCAACGTGGGGCTGTCCCGGCAGCAGAGCCCCCACCGCGGCTCGGCCCTCCTCCCGCACGCCCTCCCGCACCCAGCGGCACCGACGCCGTCAGCCGAGGGCTCAGCAAGCAGCAGGGCTGCCCAGGCCCAGTGAGGAGCCCGTGGCCTGGCACGAGGGCTGGTGCAGGGCTCGCCGCGTGTCCTTTCCCTGACGCTGCAGGAGAGCCTGGCGAGGGTTCCTCTGGGGCCCTCAGAGGAAGAGAGGTGACCGTGCGTAGCTTTGTTGGTCCAGCAATATTGTCTGTTAACTGCTTGTGCCCTACCAAGCCGCCCTTTGCTTTTAAATGACAGGTGACAAATCACTGATTTTGTTTCTCCCATGGGGAATGGAATTGCCCGATCTGGATGCAGGTCACCTCCCGAGACCAGCACAGCTGCTACAGGCACCTAGGACCAGCCACACCAGGTCATACCGAAGGTCCAGCCACCCAGCCTCTGGTCTCTGACTTCAGATGACAGCAGAGCGTCAGAACAGACAGCAGTGCTCCTCTTGCTTCCCTTCACCCTGTCACTGCTGTGCTT
This sequence comes from Stictonetta naevosa, assembly GCA_011074415.1. Taxonomy (NCBI): domain Eukaryota; kingdom Metazoa; phylum Chordata; class Aves; order Anseriformes; family Anatidae; genus Stictonetta; species Stictonetta naevosa. The sequence goes on from CM021703.1 coordinate 3,473,849, forward strand.
CCTGGAGAGAGCGGCGTGAAGCCAGCCAGGACCAAGGAGCTGCCTGTACCTGAGGCCCAAGCCTGGGGCTGGACACAGTGCACCAAAGGGGCCCAGGAGGGCTCTGAGGTGCCATCAGACCCAGTGCCTTAATGCCACCAAATATTATGCCAACCGCTGCTAAAAACACCCGTCACCGCCCTCTTACCTTCGCTATCACACTCATGGCCACGTGTCAGCTCTCAGAAGTCACTTGGAAGGGTCGAGGACACAACGCTTCTTCTGCAGGAGGACCGGAGCAGCAGCCCTGATGTTCTCCAGTACCTTTGGCCTCCCCGTCTTTGCACAGTATGGCTTACAATGGTCTCTTTGGTGTTAGGCGGCACCACGGATCTGTTCCTCAGCTGCCCTGCAGACCTGCACCACCTCCGTTCCGTGCTGGCTACAAGTTCTGCTGCTAGCTTTCGAGAGTCACCCTCAGGCCTTCTTCCACTGACACTGCTGGGTCCCTGGAGACCTGGGGAAGAGAGCTGCCACGGTGAAGCACCACTGCTGCTGTGAGCAGTAACAGCAAGGCCAGGGGTCTCGTCCTCACCCGCTGTGAGGCGGTCTTCTTTGGTAGACCTCCACCTTGTCCTCTGCCCACGAGCGCTGGAAAGTCACTTGTAGGCATGTCTTCACACATGTTGGTGTGTGCAACCAAACTAAAAAGCACCAGGAGAATCTGGCGGCCTTACGGACCGAAGAACCATTGATGACAACTACCTGGTCAGCTGGCAAAGTCATGCTGAACTCAATTCATACTTCCGATGAGAAAACAAAACCCAAGTCCAAAATTTAAAAAGGTCAGCTCTGAAAAGCCTGTGTAGATGGCCATTGTTGTCCACTAACTAGGAAGGATGTCAAGGGACTTGACATCCTAGGAAGGATGTCAGCTGGCCTTTCTTGCTATTTGTCTCTGCCGGCTGTCAAGCCTCTCCTCCCGCCAAGTTTCACAATCCCCACATCTCTTAAGGCAATGAAAAAGAATGCAGAGATGTGCCATTTTCCCTTTAAAAGAAAATTCCTTTCAAAACTAAAAAAAAAATAGTAATAATAATTACATGGCCTTCACATAAAGTGACGCAAGTAGTACGCTTTTAGACAGAGACATACAAGGCAAAAATACAGAAATCTGAATCCGACTTATCTTTAAAAGCTATTTTTACATGAGAGACAGAGGAAAGAGGGCGATAGGGAACGGTAACCAGAGCCTGAATAATATTTGAGAGCAAACCACGGTGAGGAATTAACCTTTTCCTAATTAGAAGTTGTGCGGCAAAGGAAACCGTGCAGTCGAGAGCAATTTCCGCGAGACAGGGCTTGTGATACGTGAGACAACTTGGCTGTCCTTCAGAAGGAGCGGCAGCAGATGGGACCAGGCTCAGGAAGAGGGATGGAGACGGGGCCACGGCCCTGCAGCACGCCGGGCAGGGCGATGGCCGAGCCCACCAGCCCAGGAAGCAGCAAGCGCTGAGGTTTCATTGCAGGATGTAAGCTCGCAAGATAAAGATCAACAAATGCAGTCGAAACAGGGCTATTCTGAAGGCAATCAGATTTTTTATGCAAGAGGAAAATGATTCGGGAAGTTGGGCTTCACAAGGCTTTAACCTCCTACAACCTGACATTTCATGCCCTCCTCTGTATGACTCTAATTGTCCAAACATTGCCGTATTTAGTAACTGTTGATGTGGAACCATTCGCTCAAAGTACGCGGTGGAGAACATCATTTGATTATTTTCTTTTTAGCCTGGATCTGAGCTCCTCAAAGCACCCTACAACTCGCTGCAAGCCTCCTGCGTCATCCCTATGGCAAGTATCTTGAGAGCAGCTTGGCCAGAGGCTTTATTTTTAACCGCTTAATTTTTATTAACACCCACACTCTTACATCTCAGCATGGAGAGCTCTCGTGGATGCACGACGCGGATATGGCAAATGACATAGAGACGATGCTGGTCCTGTTGGCCTGGTCCTCTTGAACCTCATTAAAGCTACAGAAGGCAGCTAGCTACCTGCTGCCTGACCCAATAACGCTGAATCCGTGGGGAATAAATAACTAAATAAGCATCTTTGAAGCACGCTGCCCCTTTAGGCTATGCTACTTTGAATTATGTGCCACTGCACTACACAAAATAGTGGACTGATGGGATGATAAGCTTGGGGAGAGAAAGGTTTATCAGCGTGTAAGAAAATGAGAGTGAGGGAGAGAAAGAAGATGGAAAAGAAAGATGTTTTAATGCAAAATTCAGCTTGCCTTTTTCCCTTTAAGCTTCTCAGTCAGCTGGGCGTTGTTCAAGAGCAGAAGGTATTTTTCTGAATCTCTTAAATGATATTTTTCATCACCAGTCAGCTAAAGAAGCGAGTATTTCCATTCATATTATTTCTTGGAGTTACATTTAGGAGATCTGCAACAGCCAGCTCTCTTTTGCTGTCTGTGCATGAGAGTTAAAAGCTAAACAGCACCTAGCCCACCACTGCAGCAGCTCGCTTGCCTTACCCCACCGGGGTACCCTCTGATGCCTGGAGATCATGCAGAAACAAGCGAGCAAACAAACCCTCCGTGACACTGTGAAGCACGGTAGCTGCTGTGATGCTGAGTGCTAGGAAACATCGCAGCGCTATTAGCAAAGCTGGACAAACGTGTTTAGCAGTCAGGAAGCAGGTGGGTTGTTGTTTGTTTTTTTTTTTGGAGAGAGGACTTCCCTTTAATCGCAGGTCTGCACTAGCAAAATATTCCACACGCTGAGGAAAACTACAGGATGGGGGATATGCCCACGTTCCCGTGCCGTGCCCTGAGCCCCCAGGGCCGCCCCCTCCTCACCCTGTAAGCAAGACGAGGCAGAGGAGATGAGGCTCCGTGGCAGCCACACATCGATGCTGCGGGATCTGGGGACCTGCCGTGGTCCAGACAGGGCTTGCTACACGTGCCATCGATTTATGTCCCACTTCATAGAAGGGTTCTGTGGAGTTACTCAAGCAGCACGGTGCGGGCATGCAAGCAGGGCGAGAGGCAGCTGAAAAGCAACGGCACAGCAGCTGGTGGGTTTGGAGGACCAGCAACGGGGTGCCTTACACATCTGGGTCATCGCCTCACATCTGGCTCATTGCAGAGCAGCAACAAGGTCATTACCCTTTGATAGGCCCCCTGTGACAGACACAGAAGGGTTTGCAGGGCCGGACCAGTTTGCCACGTGCTGCTTTCCTGCTTGGAGCAGCGCACGTGGCAGGGATTCGTTGATTTTTTGTGTTGGCAGCACGAGCAGCAGCCGGGGCTGATCTGTTCAGGAAGGGCATCCCGATTTGATGCCCAGCGAGAGGCCAGTGCAGGAGATGGCTGTCCCACCGCCAGCTCCTAGAGAACCTAAACCTCTTCCAAAATTTTGTTCAACCGCATTCAACAAACCCCAACCAACGCAAGAGCTGGCAAAGAGCTGTTAGTGGCGGGGGGCTTCGCCCTCCTCTCTCGCAGAAGAGGGACCGTCTCCAGCAGGCCTGGGGGTGACAGCGGCAAGCACGGGCAGAGCTGAACTGGGGGAGGGAGGCAGCACCAGGGCACCAGCACATGGATATCTGAAACACAGAGCAGTGGTTGAGGGCTCAGCGCTGCAGCCAACGCTTGTGAATAACTCCTAGTGACCTGTGCCCAGGCTAAAAATCCAGTTCACCCCGCTCGTGGCTTTGCTTTGAATACAAGTTTGCTGCCCGCGACCCAGGGGATGTCAGCACATAAAAGAGCGCTTCGGAAAGCCTCGGTGCTCGCTGAGTAAACAAACTAATTTGCAGCTTGACATTTTAGCCGTGTCCTATGTAGAGGACTTTCTGCTTATTCAATCTTTCTGAATAAAAACACTTAATAGCTGTGTGATAATAAATAGGATATTAATACTATGCGTCACGGATGCTCGGTACCTGATTTAACCTTTTTTTTTTTTTTCTTCTAACCTCAACAGGGGCTCTGAAAAATATGCAGCTTTTTATATAACTAAATTAATAAGTGTTTTCAGCCACTGAAAATAATTACCACCGAGAACTGAGGCCAGCCGGTCCGTGGTGGATGCTGTTCGCCTCTCTCTTACGTCGCTGCTGTGATCCTTGCCTTGACCCGGGGCGTGAGACCGAGCCAAGGCATGTGCACCCCCAGCGTGCTGCTCTCTCACCCTTTCCATGCCCTCCTGTCCCACCATCGCTGCTCATCAGAAGGAGTAACTCAGGCTGACATCACTCCCACCAGAGATGGGAGCCATCCAATTATCTGAGGACAAACCTAAGCGCTCGCTTTTGAAGGGTAACCGATCTACTGAGAGCAAGGATTGTTTCGGACATGCCACGTCGTGTTTGTGACGCTTCGCTTTGCATTGCGCTGTTACCTCCTGCGATGTCACTTGAAGAACGTGGAGCAGCAGGACACGACATGACAGGAGCCTGGGCACCGAGGGAAAGGCACTCGCCGGGCTCCAGCTCCGCTATGGCTCATCCCCAATAAAAGAGCCGAGGGATGCGCAGGGCGGTACGTCTGCAGAAAGTTGCTCGAGTCACCCAATTATCTGCAGAAAACAGATCGCCTAAATTCACCTGCTTGTCACATAATTAATGCTCTATTTGCTTCCATTAAATGTGATTTCATTATCTTCCTCTTCCAAACAACCAGATTGCAAGGGAGGAAAAGCTCTTCCGCCAGCTTTTTACCAATAATGGCAGTCCCGAGGAATGTGCCAGAGAAAGGCAGCTTCCTTTTTAGCCTAACACTGATCGTGACCCCGATTCACCCTGAGACAGCTCCCCTCCGTGGGGCAGAGGCATCGCCTCAAGCAAAGCCCCCTGTAACAGCACGGGGACACGCTGCAGGGGTGCGGGCTGTCCTCGTCCTCGCCGGGAAGGTTGTTTTGCCCAGCGTTCCCTGAGGAGTTCCACGAGATAATAAATCATTGGAAATGCATTGTAATAAAAAGTGTCCTGGCGTGAAAAGTATCCATGTGTATTCGGTGCAAACTCTAAAAGCTTTCTAATTTTTACTGGCGTCTAGTGGAGGAGGGAAGAGAAAGCAGAAGGGCTATCCATCCGCCTGCCACCAAACACCACCTCCTTACAGGATCGAGCCCCGAAAGCAAAGCTCGCTCCCAGCAGGTACCCGTGGGCCATGCTGCAGATCCTGCCATTTTCCACATCCTTTTAGTATCACCTCCATTTATTTATTTGTTTTAATTATTAGTCCGATACTAATGGACTTGCCTATCCTGCGCGGTGCCCCACATATGCTCTAGATGAAAACAACAAATTGCCAAGCCCGGCCTGACTGCCCATATGCTGTTCAATTTGTGTCCGCTGGTGTCCTGACCTCGCTTTTTGTTCAAGCTGCTAAAAAGCCCAAGCGAGTGCCTGAAATATTCTCCCATATCTTAAGCTAAGGAAGCTATTCTTTTCCCCTGTCACATAAACTTAATTTGCTTTTCAAAGAAAAATTGTAGTTTATTATTGAGCTCCTCAAACGTCTGAGGAAATACACAGAAAATGCTTGGCACATATGGTATTTTTATGTGGCTTATTTTTTTACTTGTCTGCAAGTCTGCACAAAATTATTACTATTTGGCACACGGCAAAAGGAAGTCTCCTGTGCATAACGTGATTTAGTCTGGCCGATAAAGTGGAAGTGGATTTCTTCGTTGCATATTAAGTTCCGCTGGATGCCATTTGCACAAGAGAGCAAAATTGCAGTTTCATGTTCTTTTATGATGATACATTTCCTGCCAGGCATCCTCATCTTTTTCTCTTCCCCAAAATATTAAAATCTCTCCCAGCAGTGACTCTCCAGATTTCCCACTCCCATATATTTGTTCTCCTAAGACTCCAGCCCGCAACAGCCCCCGATTTGGACAGGAGAGACGAAGCAATAGCCCCGTCTGCCTGGAATAGTGGATCAAATCAGTGGATCGAATGAGGCTTCAGCAGGGCCACCGCCAGCCCGTTAGTGATCCCCAGGGCTGGGTTGGCTGTACTGGTCCAAACTGGGCGCTTAGTGACAAATGCGATGTAAATCCGCCACTGTGCCTCTGTAATTACCTTGCTTCTACAACGATGTTATAGCACCAGGCAAAATGGAGGCTACCGGTGCACCTACTCATAACATACACAGGATTTTAGTAAAATTAAATTAAATTAAATTAAAAGGTGTTATGGTTTGAGGGGCCAACTTAATCTCATTTTTCTGCGCCTCTCTGAATGCCTCCTCTTCTGAGGCAACCTGAAATGAAGCAGAACCGAGCATGACTTCCACATGAGGAGGGGGACACCCCTCCCGCTGGGTCACTGCAGTGTCCCTGCCTGGCAGCTGGACCGGCCCCAGACCAGAGGTGACACACGAGCCCTTCCTATGGCCACTGGGGCAGGAGCACTGAGTTTAGCACCAGGAAAGGGGCCAGGCCATAAGCGATTTCTTCAGCTCTTTGCCTCCCAAGTCTCCATGGGTAGATGGCCTCACGCAATCCCTTTAAAGCCGGTGGGAGCTTCGACGTGGAATTCGATAAGCTGAGGATGATGTCTACAGTCCCTGCCGTTCTTCCTCCCCTATTAGCTCCTCTCCTTCCACTCCTGTCATATTGTTTTCCCTATTATTCCATGCCTAATAAATTATCAGTAATGCTCCGGCATAAAACATTTATTATCCCAGCATCATGTGACTGACGAGTGAGTTAACCTCAGATTTCTGCCCGTATAACTCACGCACATCGATTTTACATGAAAAGAACTCTTGACTTGCAGGAGGTGACCCTGATAAATTTAATCTCTTTAATGCTTCTTCTTTCTAAATAAATGTAAAGTGTTTTCCTCTGTAAAGTTTCTCACCAGCAAAACCTGCAGTGCAACTTGGCAAAAAACCTCCTCCGCTACCCTTCTGAACTAATCGATAAAGCTTAAAAAAAAATAATAATAATAAAAACCGGATCAAAACGCTCCGATTCCTCAAAGACCAGGCAGCCCAGCCAACCTGACAGCTTTGTTACAAATGCGCCGCGTAATCAGACCTGACAGCTGGTGTCAGACCCCACGGCTGGAACTGGGCGCTGGCTGGAAGCGGCACCATCCCGGGGCCGGCTCACCGCCGGTCTCGTGGCACCGCTCCCCCGTGGCATGTCCCCAGGCTGGGGACCCCAGGGAGACCCTCCTAAGTCACGGGGACCCCAAAGAGTGGCCCACGGTGGGTGCTGAGGGGCCTTGCTGCTAACGCAGTGATGTTGGCTCTGGATTTGCTTTACCAGGGCGGGGGATAAACAGGGAAAATATTTGTTGTGTTTCGTGCTGACCACCATGCCGTCGGTTTTCCCTTAGGACGCACAGCGGGCCAGGAGCTGGGAGAACCTCAAAAACCTTCAGGACCTCCAGAGAAGGCTCAGAACAGCCTGGCCAACACGAGAAAAAGGCAGCAACGTGGTGGGAGCCTGGGAAAATGCCAGCGGGTCGGGAACAGCGTGGCAGGTAGTGCTCCTCAGGAGGGCAGGCAGGAACACAAGGGTTTCGTTGGGGCTGTTCCCTTTAAAATACGTCCACTCCCCTCCCAGCCCGCATAGTTTACAGCCTCGGCGTACTTTCATTGTTGACAACTCTGGCAGACTCAGTGGGCTTTTTCCTAAGTGAATTTACTCACCAAATACATTTTTTTCAAGCTCCCACAACTTGCAAAATACACACTGCAGCCTGAAAAAAAGTGACAAAAACAACAACATGAGGTAACAACAGCAGTGCTGCAGGACCTTCGGGGGTTTGACCATTTGGTGATTCAATCAGCTAACTCATCTGCATTAAGCCATTGATTCACATCCATTTTTGAGGCGGTGTTATTAAAATATTTTGTCTCCTACATAGAGAAAAGGGCTGTTTGGACTCCAAATAATCCATGCGCTTAGTCTACAGGAAAGTCGTGGAGGACTTCCGTACACCCAAGTGCTAGAAATGATGACCAAAACTAACAGGCAGTCCTGCTGCCAAGCAAACGCCAGGTACAGCAGATAAAAAGAAATGTCCTGGGCTTGGGAACATCAGCACAGGGGTGAGCAACCAAAGCCTGCTCGAGTTCAGAGCCTTTCCCCCGTGAGAGCAGCTTTGGATCAGCCCTGGGAGCAGTTGTGCGTTATTCCAGATAACAGGCTCGGTGTTCCTGCACGCCAAACAGCTCCCGGTGCTCCTTCCACCGAGCGAGCTGTCCAGCACCAGACTGCTATTATCATTGCTGCTGTTATTATTATTGCTGTCGATGGTGTTGGTATCAGTGTTGATGGTGATACTGCTGTTGATGTCGATGCTGTTGATGACGATATGATCGTTGATGACGGTATGACCACTGACGATGATGTTCTTATCGCTATTACTATCGCGATTACCACTATTATCACTACCGCTATTCTTACTTCGAGGCCCGAGGCCTGTCCCCTCTCCACGGCCCCTTCCCCAGCCTCTCCCCGAGACGACGAAGCCAGCGGGGCCGCCCCCCCGCCTCATTCCGCGGTGTCTCCTGCCACCTACCGATGCTCCCAAGGAGGCAGCACCACGCTCCTTCACCCGGGGGGGCGAAGGGGCCCCGCCACGGTGCCGGGCGGCCCGGGGCGGGCCAGCCCCGGGGCCGGGCCCGTCCCAAAATCCTCCCCCGGGGTGGGGATGCGCAGCGCTTAAGAGCGGCGGCGGCGGGCGGCGGCGCGTCCCGGGGCGGCCATGGGGGAGGCGGCGGGGGGCAGCGCGGTGCCGCCGCCTCCGGCGGAGGCCGGCGGGGGGCAAGTGAACGCCCTGACCGTGCTGGCCCTCCTGGAGAAGCTGGTGTCCATGCTGGAGGCGGTGGAGGGCCAGCAGCGGCAGATGGAGCAGAGGCAGCGGGGGCTGGAGGGAGCGGTGCGGGGCATCCAGGGCGACCTGGGCAAGCTGTGCCGTAGCCACGGGGCCACGGGGGAGGCGGTGGAGAAGCTGCTGGAGAAGTCGCGGAAGGTATGCGCCCACACCCGCGCCGTGCGGGAGCGCCTGGAGAGGCAGTGCGCCCAGGTGCGGCGCCTGGAGCAGCATCACGCCCAGCTGCTGCGCCGAGACCGCTTCAAGGTGCTCATCTTCCAGGTGAGGGGGCCGGGGGCGGCTGCGCTGCGCGGGGGGCACAGCCCGGCACGGGGGGCCCCCGGGGGCTGGGGACGAGGGCCCGTCCTGCTGGCCCTACCCAGCCAGAGGCAAGGTCCCCGTCTCCACCACCTCTTACCAAAACCAGCGAATGAGCCCTTCCCCACCAACTTTCCGACGAGGAAAGAGCCTCGCCTTGTTATCCATGAGCAAACTTGAGGCCAGGCGCCCCCCGTTTTGCCACCTCCTAGCCAACGTGGGGGACACAAGCCTGTTTTGCTAGCGTGGGGAAAGCGCACCAACTGTTTGCAAACTTGCGGAAAAGGCCTTCATTTTTTTCTCCAAACTTTATTTCTCCATCGCTTTTTCCCACTAGCCCCGAACCAGCAAAGGGCCCGTTTTGCAAACTGTTAGCAAACTTTGGGGAAAAGGGCCCGTTTCCCTAACTCAAAAGTTGAGAAAGATCTCATTTTGCTCTCAGCAGACCTTGAGTAAGAGCCTTTTCCTGCTGTTAGCAAGTGCGGAGAAAGAGCCCATTTTGCTAACTTGCAGCAAGCTCTGAGGAGGATTCCATTTCGCTGACTCCTCGCTAACTTGGCACAAAGATCCCTGTTTTCCTAACTTTTAGCAAACTTGGGCAAAGAGCCCCTTTTGTTAACTTGTAGGAAACTTTCAGAAAGTTCCCAATTTGCTAACACTCGGCAAGCCCGAGGAAGGAAGGGGCTCCTTTTGCTGGCTGCTGGCAGCCCCCAGACAGCACCCATCCCTCTGCCCCCAGGAGCAGGGCAGCACTGCAGCCCTCAGCCCTGCTCCCACCCCATTCAGAGAGGAGCTAAAAACTCAGCTAAAACTCCTGGGAGCCCATCCAGTGATAGCAGCAGTTTGCATATTTTCCCCTTTTTAAGCAATGGGCTGGACGGAGCGCGGTGTGAGCTTTAACTAAACACAGGACATGACTTTTACATCTGGAAAAAAAATAGAAAGGAAAAAAAAAAACCTCCACAACATACTGGGGGAAGGAGAGCAAACGTGTTACAGCTGTTGGCTGCTCACTCTGCTCCTTAGGCTGTTTTTTTTTTTCTGTTGGGGGGAGAGGAAAAAAATAAAAAATAAAAAAATTTGAAAAGCTTGGCAGCCTGGCCAGTGCCCAAGGCACGTCCTCCCAGGGAGGAAGCCCCCACCTCCCTGCTTATTGTTCTCCCAAAATGACAGCTTGGCATGGCCAGAAGAGGAGGAGCCGTGGCGTGGCCAGAGCAGGGCAGTTTCCACCCCAGAAGGAATGTGGAAATTAGTCCACGGAGGACCTAAATTGAAAGGCGTGTGCCCCCGGGCTTCTCCAAGTACTTAACATGTTGGTGTTTTAGGAAGGAGCGGCAGGGAGAGGGCAGGCAAACGCACAGCTCTGCGTGCGCTGGGCAGGTGGGACCCCCCTGCTGCTGCCTCTGGGTGTGATTGCAGCAGTGGGGGAAGGTAAATCTCACCAGGAAGGGGTCAGAGGACAAGGAGCATCCCCACAGCTTGTTTCCTGCTGCTGAACAGCACTGCAAAGTCAAAGCCTTGGTTGCTTGAGTCAGAGCCTTCCCTTAATACCGGGTCCTACGCGATGAGGACGGTGCTGACCGTGTTCCTGGGGGGTGGCCACCACCGAAAGGAGGATGGCAGCTCAGTGGGGGCACGGACTGGGGTGCTGCAGGGCGGCCCCGGGGCTTTCTCCTGGGAGGAGCTGGGATTTTCCACTGGGAAGTGGCCGCACCCAGGAGGGACCTTGCCAGAAGCCCGAGTGATGCACCCACCGCCACGCAACCGCCCATGGGCCTGCCGAAGCTGGAGGTGGGACGAGCTGCTGGCCAGCGCAGGAGAACTGCAGGGAGGAAAACAGAGCAAAAGGCAGGCCGGGGGATCGTAATTTTCCAAAGAAAAACAATAGCAGGAAGGGGAAGTCAATGAAGCCATATTGACGCCAGGTTTCTTTTAAAAACAAAGGGAAGTCTGGATGCGTGTGTCTTCTCTTCAGTTTGGGGAGACTTCTTTTTGACTAAAACTAAAAACAAAGCTCACACTGGTCTCATTAGGCCCTGCTTTCCCAGCTTAGGAAGGCAGCTCAGTATGAGAACCAAGGGCTGTGCTTTGCTCCCCGACACCTCGCAGGAGCACTGAGCACACCCCGCACGTGACTGTTGTCTGAAACCATGCCGCCAGGCACCAGCAGCAGCTTTCCCCCAGCCTACATGCTGAGAGTGAACTGCGTTGAGGAAAGTTCAGCTACTTACATATTTGCCACCGAAAGGCTCCTAGTTTTCTCTCCCTAGACTGTCCGCATTGTTCCCAGTTTGCATTTCTTTTAATTGGGGACATATTCCAATGGCCCTGCACCCGAGCATTTGAGGAGGCAAACGTTATTACAAATGACACAGCAATTTAGCAAAACACTGAAGTGACTGTTTCAAAAATCCTCGTTAAGCTTTGGCATTGTTCCCCTCTGTTTTGTGCTTGCCACATGACCAGGTTTTTGGTGGTGGTTTGGTAGGTTGTTTTATTTTTAGCTGCAGAAGCAAAATACAAGATAAAAAAAGGCTCGTGTTTAATTTTTCAATAAAGTGTCACATTTACTAGCAAATAGGACAAAGTTACAGCTTAGGGGTTGGGCACCCTAATATTCAAGCCCCTTTCAGCTGCTGCTCTTGGCAAATGCTTCATCCCCAAATTAATACTCTTATATTGATAACTCTTGCACTGATTAACAATAAAAAATATCTCGTGTGGCTCTTGGGACTCAACCCAGCTGTGCTGTGGGGACAGAGGCGATGCTGTGACCAAGCCCAACCCACCCCAGTCTGCACAGGAGGTGCAAATGGTGGCCAGCATCCTCCTCCTCCTCCCCCACAGTCCCAGCCCCTTGGGGACACCCTGGTCTGAGGAGCTTGTAGGACAGGAGGTGGAGCCACGGCTGGTTTTAGAAGCACTGGTCATTTTCTGACAAATACCTGTTTTGTGTAGCAAAACAAGTGTGAGGCACAGGTGCCACGTAATTGTGTTAGGCTGAGAAGTTACCGATAGCCCACTTACGACGCGATACCAGCAACTCTGCTTGACACAGAAAAGGCTGTTCCACCACAGAGCACCTCTGCTATACCACCTCTGTATTTCCAAAGCCTTTTACGCGATTTATTGCCATTTGCATTTCAATGGTTCCTGTGAAAACTTGAACATGACCACGTCAGGCACAGCACCTATCTGTCCTTGAAAGGAGCCGTGCCGACCCACCTGTGGATCAGACCACGGTGGTCAGCTTCGTATGATGCCACTTTTTGAAGATTTGATACTTCAAAAGCTACAGCCCCTCTTTACTCCTTAAAATCAGAGTTTTCTATGCCATTCAGGCGCTCACACCTGAACACTGAGGTGTTTAAAACCCTATGCAATTACCTAGGTTTGCAACGAACGCACAAGGCAAGTGAATTACGTTTTAAACCAAGTTCTCGTGCTCTAGGGAGTAATTTAGCACTGCACCCACTCACCCAGTCCACGTTTCATTATCTACAGTGGAGAGAAATACAAATATTTGTACCAGGGCTACGTTCACTCACAGCTAGTGCAGGTTTGTTTTGTTCTGGTTTTGATATCTTGCTCACTGCTGCAGACAGCTGCAGCAGTGGGATGGGTGCGTGGAGAAGGGTGCTGGCTTCATCGGGTGTCCTGCTGCAGAGACAGCATCGTCTGTGCAAGGGCACCCGACAGAGGCTCCTCATCCAGGAAAGCCTGTGGAAGCCGTGAGAGCACCCAAACTGCACCCAGCCATCAATTTTGTGATAATTTTCATTTTTATATCCTCAAGGGATGTTCACCAACGCACTTCGGTCCCACTGGTGTAAAATTACTCACCGGCGTATTGCTGAGTTCCAGGAGTGCCGTAAGGTAGACTTTTGCTATTTTGTTTTCAAAAACAGCCACATGCACAAAGTAGTGTGGCATCTTCTGCTTGTTCATCAGGACATCCTTATGCAGCCTTGCCAGCAGATTTAACTCGAGGCACTGTTCTCAGCAATCCTAACTGTATGCTCCGCCCTGAAACAATGAGCATGAACTTGGCAGCGTGCGTGGCCTTTTTACCCCCTTAACTGTAACCCCAGGGCCACATCTTTGGGGCAAAGATGAGGCTACTGCAGCCAATTCTCTCAGCACTTACTGCTTTCTTATATAAGGGATAAAGCAAGCCCAGCGGATGCAGGTGTGAGGAGCAGCAGTGCTGCGAGGACAGGTGCGTGTGCTGGGAGCCTTGCTCTGCTGGCACAGGCAGGCGTCTCCTCGTGCCGCGCCTGAGCTGCTGGTGCTCCGTGCAAGCTGTACCTTTTGCCCTTCTTCAGTCTGCGTGGTTTTTAGATACCTTCCTTCCTTCCAGGCCCTCTCTTGGCTTTGTTTTTAAAAATCATTCTCCCTTAACTAGAAGTGACTGCCAGTGTTTTTTTATGTGATACATCTGTTTATTGTTGTATGACGTATGCTTTTTTTTTCTCCAGAGTTGCCCTGTCCACATTTTGTATATTTTTTCTGTGCTGTAAAACAGCACACGCTCTAAACATCCTGGGCCGCGTGGCTTAAACTACAGCAAAACCCGTGGGAGAAGAAATCAACAGATTTTCCCCAGACTCCCCATCCTCTCCCCAGGAGGACGATGCATTCCCGGTGCCTGAGCATAGTCATCTGTGCAGCACAGAGGATTTCCAAGCACACTTACGGCACACTGACACTAGCTGTGGTCCTTTTGGCCAGCCCCGCTCCCGACAGCTCTTCCCCAGAGACCTCAGGCCGTGGCAGTGATGGTACCTGCCACCCAAAGCAGGTGGGCTTAGGCCCTACTGGGTTACACGACTTCTTTAGGTCGACACAAGGTCTGTAACAAGGCCTCCTCAGCCACGATACCATCCCTTCTCTCCAGGGGTAGGCGCACAACTTCATAGCCAAACTGTTTAATAACAGTACCTAATTTAAATGACAAAGAACGGGACTGCCATTCCGTATACATCCCAAGTCACTCTGAAAGAGAAATTGTACAGTTGACAGCTCATTAGTCTTAAACTGTATCAGATAATGGTTCAGTGGGCTTTGAGTGGCTTGTTACTGGTTAAATATACTGAAACAACGAGAAATGTTCAGCAGCCTTCATCTCATGAAAAAAATATAAAGTAATTGTTCAGGGTTGTGCTTTGTTTATTAAATTTGTGTCCTGTGAACTATGAAACTCAAATATCGTCAATTCTTTCAGGAGGAAAATGAGATCCCTGCCAGTGTTTTTGCAAAAGAGCCTGTTCCCAGCATCACAGAAGGAAAAGAAGAGTCTGTGGATGAGAACAAGATGCTGGAAGAAACCTTGCATACAGTGGAGCTGTCTTCAGATGATGACATGCCTCACGAAGATGATGTGGGTGACAGTGCAGAGGAGAAAACAGAAGAATCGAGAGCTGAGAAACTTAAGAGATCCAGCCTGAAGAAGGTTGACAGCCTCAAGAAAGCATTTTCCCGACAGAATATCGAGAAGAAGATGAACAAGATCGGCACAAAGATCGTCTCGCCTGAACGGAGAGAGAAGATCAAGAAATCGCTTACAGTACATCATCAGAAATCCTCCTCTTCCAAGAGTTCAGCTTTCAAAGTGTCTCCCCTCACGTTCAACGTGAAGAAAGGCCGAGAAGGAGAAAGCCCTGCCGAAGCCGAGGACAGACCCGCAGAAACTGCGAGCAACGACCAAGCCGAGAACGAGGAGGAGATGTCGTTTGCCGACATGCACTCGGATATGACACCCACCACGTCTCTGACCGAGGAGAGCAAAGCAGTCGTCGATTCTCTAGAGAAGGAAGCCAGGATGGAAGGGAGCGCCATGATGAACAACAACATCGAGCTGTCCATCGTTGAAGATGATGAAGAGTATGGGGTGCCTCTAGAAGTTCCCAGCCAGAAACTGTATGACGAAAGGAACAAACCGGTCGGCGGGGAAATGGAAGAGTCCGACGAAGAAACGACCCAAGCAGCGGTTCTGCAGATAAACCAAACGGCGTAAAATATCCTAGCCTTCCTCCGCCTTCCGGGTACGCATGGTTTTGCCTAGGCGAGTGACTGGTTTCTGCTACACAGGTGGTAGCGGCAACCCAGTTTCCTCCAGCCTGCTCTCTGCAATGATAATTTATTGCATCACATTGGAACGCAGAGTGAGTGAGGTCAACGACAGGCTGCAACGTGCTCCGATTTTTAGGCCATTTCACTGGTGTTTATTAATGTAGAGATGCTGTCAGCTGGCGTAAGAGACTAGCAGGAAAAGAGTATGTCTAGCAGAAGCAAGCCGGTTAGCTGCCTTTGTTACAGCTGGGTCAGAAATGCAGGGAGAGTAGTCAAAACCCAAACATTTCTGTTTTCTTCCCTCACAGATTTTCCTAGCACTGTGAGTAGTTTTGTATGTAAATGTAGAAATACCGATGAGAACACTTGATTTCGGTTTCCTTGCTATGCTCTGTGAATACTAACAGCCTCGGTAGCTGCGTGCCCCTATAGCTGGTGGGAGGCTTTGCTCCGCCACGCCGTAAGGCCAGAAGAGCAGAGGGCATAGCAAAACTGAAAAGTTGGATCCATCAATTTCAACGGGCACAAGGTTTTTTGCCAGTAGTCTCTCGCTTTGAAGAAATGACTGCCTTTGTATGGAAATGAAAAGATGTTTTTCAATCTACAGGAGTTATGGAAATACATTAGTGACAAGCAGGAATGTGTAATCAGCTACCGTGCCTGTAATGGATCATAATTTTTTTTTTTTTTAAAAAAAAAGGAATTTGGTAGAAACAGAGAGAGTCTGAAGTATGAAATACTATGAAATGTTAAAAAAAAGGGGCAAAATCAAAACCTGATAATATTAAATCTATACTCCCAGCTTTAAGAATATATACTCAGATAACACTAATTAATTGATTCCTAATCCTTATAGCAATATACTATTGAACTTTGCACCTGCACAACTTTGTATCTCAGAGTATTTTGGAAATAGCATAATTTATCTTTTTACAAATTATTTCATATATAGAGCTATATCTACACAGAAGAGTTAGGTAGTTACAGGGATGTAAGGACAATTATTTCAAAAGGGAGAAAATGCTCTTTTAGGCATACGTAAAGGGAGAACTGCCGTAGGGACTGAATGCGATGGCAGGGATGAGTTCTTGGAAGGAAGAGGCTGCAAAGCAGCTTTGATCCTCTGCTAATCACTTTTCTCAAAATTGCCTCCACACTCTGGAAATTGCACGTTTAATTTTTCAAAATCTGGGGAAAACGAGGGGTTACAGAGGAGGTTGTTCACTGTGAATGCCCATTCTCATCACTACACAAAGGTAAGGGTGCGGGGAGGAAAGGGAAGCTCAACACCCACAGCTGTCACCTTACATCCCTGTTTGTTTATGCAGTGGGTCTTTTTTGTTGTTGTTGTTTAATATATACCTATAACTCTACTGATGCTTAACATTGCACTAAAAGTTTGCTTCCTTCAACTTGTATTTAAAAATCACAAATTATAGCGGAAGTAAAAGCTACAACAGAAATACCGTTGTGAAATGATTAACAGATAGTGCTCCGTAGGGGCGGTATCTGTGACCAGTAAATCACACTGGAAATTAGTTGATAAGAGCTTATTATAGGCAAGTACTGTTAAGAGTTAAGCTCTCAAGTATATGGCATCATATAGGAGATACTGTTTGCAAGGAAAATCATGGCATAACTCGTGCAGCTATGTTTTTATTTTGTATTAACTACAATGGATTTCCAGCATTTTTACTTGTAACTAATGACAAATACGACAAATAAAAGCATAACATGAAACACAGCCGTGACAGTCTTTGGGAGAAGCAGTGCAAGGAGCCTGCAGAGATTAAATTCAAAGGCCAAGCATTTAAGACAGGTGTCCCACTGTACCCATTCCGTTTTCCTTCTCCCCCTCCGCTGCTATTTAGCGACACAAACACCAGCACTCAGGCTTTGCTTCCCGGACCCTTATCACATCTCCAACACCTCTGAACGTGGCCGGGCAGCTCCCCAAACCTGCCAGCTCCTCTTGCACTCTTTTTGGACTGCAGCATGCTTCTAATGCTTGAAATAGTCCTGAAAGCATATTTGTACTGAACTGCGTGTTCTCCTCACTGCACTCCCAGACACACCCGGTCTGTTTGTCCTGCTGAGCTGCAGTTCAGACACTGCCCCGGACACGCTTTGTCCAGGTTTACAGACGCTGACATAAATCACAGGTGCGATGATTTAAGAGCATTACAATGCTATCCAGCAAAATAGAAGACACAGGTACTAAGCACCTTATTGAGCTAATCCATGTACCCACCTCAGGATACACTACCCGCACAGTGAGCGTTTGCAGAACTAAACTTTTTTCCATCAGAACTTTACAAGTGCAAGCAGGTCTTTAGCCCTAACAAGAGGAAAACTTGCTTTGCAAGAGGGAAAGACAATGACTCAATTCACAAATGTCTGCTTTTGTGCTCTCTTTATACACCAGAGTGAGCAGCTCAGGCTCCTTAGATGTCCTCCGATCTGTTCCTTCCCCTCTCCTTCCCTTCTCGAGTCCCAACCGAAACGATTAGCCTGCAAAACTTGCTGCTTCGGGGCGAAGAATGGCTGTGGCAGCGTTCGTAGCCTTTCAGAGCATCTCAAATATGTGCCTGGACCTTGTCATGCTGGCAGGTGTCAAGTACGTGCAGGGGTACGCCACATCGGTGGTGACAGGTTTGTTCACGTAACTGCTTCTTAAAAAACTGCTGGTTCACCCTCCTTGCCACGGTAGCTGCGGATACTCGCAATGCCAGCCATGCAGCTGACATTTCTGTCCGCTTCGGGGGGGAATGACAAAGAGCATCCTGCTGCCCCCCAGACTGCTCCGGGCAAAGGCCCAGAGAGTGGCTTTCGGCAGCACTTCACTGCCAGATTACAGTGAAAACCCTCGCCCGACTGAAACGCGTTTGATGATTAAAGAAACAAAGGAAAGGGATGAAGAAGAAAAGGTCCAGGGGCTGAAATATACCCCTGTACCCTTCAGTGCAACAAAAGCCGTTTGTCGTTACAGGCTGCAGTGCCAGAGGGGTGCTGACTGATGCCTCACGAGCAAAGCACCAAGCGAGGATCTGACCCCTTGCTGCCGGTGACCTGAGCGTGCATAGCTCAGGTTTGTAACAACAAATCCGAGCGTGCCGATACAAAACTCGCACGGGGGGGCCCTGAGACAGGCACGCCGGCCCTGGGTGCCATGAGGAAGATGTCAGGCAGCTTTCTCACTTGCAAAGAGCACCAGCAGCAGAGCAAAGCCAAAGTTTGGCCCCGGTGAGGGCTTTGCCTAGGCAACAAAACAACAGGCAGGGTGCGGGTGCAGCTGCCAGCGCAGCCGGGAGGTGCTGACTCAGCACGCAAGCATCCTCCACCGCCTGGTTCACCGCCCTCACTTTCCCAAATAAATGGGAAAAAAAGGCCAACAGCCACTTTCCACTGCTTGGAACTGCCTGTTGCGAGGGTTTGGTTTCGCAACCCACCTTAAAGCCAGCACCAAGGCCAAGCTGGGTGCACAAAGACATTTTAATCAGCACCTTTGCAGCTTTCGGTGGTGGCTGATCCCTCCTGCCCTCCTTCTGATCAATACGCCTTTCTTCCCTTCCTCTTTTCCTCCCGAGCCGCATGCCTGAGCCTGAAGTGTGCACTAATTGAAGCGAGGGGCTCTCCCTAACCTCGTGCTGATAACCGAAGTCATCTCCAACTTCCCGTACGCGGTTAGCCCCTTCCACGCAGCGCGCTGCTGGAACAGAATAAATCTGCTTTGGGTTAAGCTAGAGATGGTTATTTATTTTTCTCTCAGATCACAGATTAATATCGGTGCGTGACCACTGGCACTAACCTCTTTTTCCATGGCAACACTAAAGAGAACATAAACTATGAGTCATAATTTCTCTCCGGAGGACTTTTTTGCAATTATGATCATTCCACAGTTCCTAAAATATATTAGCTGATATATAGCTCTAGTAGAACAGCTTTGATTTTCCTTCGTTTGAACACACAGGCAGAAAGAGGAGACTCCCATTATTTTCCCTTTTCCAGGCTGATCTAAACACCACACGAAGCACGGTGCATTCGTTACTCATTACAGCCGGGTGGCTCCTAAAGCCTCCACAGCAATGTTTCCCTTGTAAGGGGGGGAAGAAGTTTCCTTGCTTTCACTAGCCGTAAATGATACTGACCTCCTGACAGGGGATTCGTGTCCTCCCCACCAGGTCGTAAACTGGGGTCTGGCAGCTGGAACCGAGCCCAGCGGGACGCCCTGCTACGATGGGCAGCTGCACGGCGGCACGAGCATCGCCGCTCTGCCCACGGAGGGCGTTCAGCTCTCCCATGTTTCTCCTCTCACCGAGCACTGCTGCAGTACACAGCCCAAAGCGATCTACAGCTAACTCAGAACCGATCCCACTCTCTTTCCTCCCTTCAGTGAGAACCTGTCTGGGGAGCAACTTAACCACACAGCTCCCGGGGACAGCCCAAGAGATGATCCCAGCAGATCACCGCCAGGGATGTCCACAGCTGTCTCCCACGTTTCCCCTGCAATGCAATCTGCTGCAGGCGAGCGCATAGCTCCCACAAAACCCAAGGCGCCTGTTGCAGGAGCAGAATTAGGAAAGAAGATGAGCAAAAGCAAGGACACCCAGCAGGTCTGGAGAAAGAAACAACCACCTTCATGTTTCCGAACACGGGGAACAGAAGGTCACTGTAATGCCCTCTGCCGCTGACTCCACCTCTTGGCCTGAAGTTACCGAACCCCAAACTGCGTTACGCTCGCGTATGAAAGACAACATCAGACAGGAGCGTCAGAGACGTACAGACCCGCACGGTGCCCACACCTATTTACACTCTGCAAATTGCAAGCCTTACCTCCTCCAGGAGCAGTCCCTGTGCGGGCCGAACCCGGAGCACGGTGAGAGGCAGCGGGAGAGCCAGGACGACCGAACGGTGGCGGCAGGCAGGGACCTCTGGCGATGGCGGGGCCCAACACCGCAGCTCAGGGCAGGTCTCTCAGGGCTGCGGCCAGACGGGTTCTGAACCCCAAGGATCAACTCTGCAGCCCTTCTGGGCAACTCGTACGTCTTGTAGAGGTGCGGGTGACGCCAACAGTGCTGGATGCTGAAAACGTGCAAGAAACTTTGTTTTAGGAACAAAGAGCACACAGGGGATGCCGACACCACAGACCATGTGCCCATACCTCATTTAGATCAAGTACTAGGCGCAGCCTAACTGCATAAACGCAACGCTCCGTGCAAGCAGATTTGTCTTCCTTCTCAGCTCCTTAGCTCCCGCTGTCCTACGCTATTCATTTAAAGCGAGCTTCAGCATCTTTGCAGTGCGCTGCCAGCTACGGTTATATATAGCCTTACATTTCTTGTTCCTTCTGACATGCCTGTGGGCAAATGAGCCCCACGAGGGTGACAACATGAGCTGCATTACCCAGCTGCCTGGTCCTCGAATCATTACAGCTCCTCACAGCACCGAGAGAGGCATGGGAAAGGGGATGGCGAGAACGTCTGGCTAGCAGTAAACAAATTACAAAAGCACACAAGTTGCCTGTATTTGCAGAGTCAATTGCTGTTTCCACGCCATCACGGGGAAAGCTGCATGCAATTTGTTACCTCTTACAAATAACTCTCATTTTCCTACTGTGTTTACCGGTTTTCTGTCGGTGACTGGTGGAGAATGGAAGTCATCGAGCAGGTTATGACTGAGAACGCCAAGAGGCAGCAGGCTGTGTAAGACCTGTGTAAACAGGCCCCGTGTAAATTTGAGAAGAAGGGATTTTCTGCTTGCACGTCCAGGTGCGAGCTCTTCGGAAGAACGGCGACGGCCTCTGCAAGCTGCTGCACACCTCTTCAAACAACAGCTAAGCCCACCACGCTCCAAAGCATGCACTTCTGCTTTAGGTTCGACAGCATGAAGGGCGCTACTCAAACAAGACCACGTTATGCAGCAGCTCCAAAACACTGTGTGCGACATATACGCGATATATACGGCTCCCAGCTCCACATAACGGGAGAACCTCAAAAACTTTTTATGGATTTTTGGAATTGTTGCCAATTCTTCCACTAAAAAAGAGCAGCAGAATCCTATAAAGCCATCATTTGTTTTATTCAGTTCCTGTTACTTCTTAATTATATGATACCTGACACTTGGCTGGGAGCAGAGGGAGGAATTGAGACTGGGAGAAGTGCAGGGGAGGAGAAACAAATAGGAAAAGGCGGGTGAGAAATGGAAGAGTGGGATGTGCACGCGAGATGGAGCGTGAGAGGGAAGCCACCCGTAGGAAGGGTGGGGAGCTGGGAGGAAGGAGCTGAGAGGCCACCAAGAAGAGACACTGCCAGAGTGCACCGAAACCAGACAAAGACCTCAAAGCAAAGGATGGGGTAGAATTAAGAGGCAGCAACAAAAGCAGGAAACCAAAGGAAAATGAGAGTTAGTACGGCCTAGGGTTCTAAAGGATGGAAAAGGGAGCAACGAAAGTAAGGAGACTGGGAGATAGCTGCAGTGCGACATCACCAGTGAGAAAAGAGCGCAGCAGTTATTCTCACCCTCCTTCCCAAGCAGCCAGCACTGCAGCACTGGGGAAGGAAATAATTCTGGGGCACATCCTGCTCATGCTGCAACACCGCGGATTTGCCATGCCTGCTTGCTTCCACAAAGACTTGCAGGGAGGGGTGGCGGGGCCAGACACTGGTCACAGGAGGACGCGGTGTCCTCTTGGCCAGGCAGCCACCTAAACCCCACCGACTGCGCATTGCCCATTGCAGGGGGATTTCTTTGCAATTGCAAGCAGGTTTGGAAAGAAAGCCCAGTTCTGCTCCCTCCCCGGGCCTCACCCCCTTGCTTTGCCAAGAAGTCTGCTATATTAAGAGACAAGCAACCACGCTGGGCCACTTCTCCCTCATGTTCGGCCTCCCTCGGGAGTTGCTCCATTCCTACACATCTGCTGAGAAACAACCAACCCGTTCTGCCCAGCTCTCCTCGCTTCCTTTTTCCAGTCGTGCCTTTTTTGGTCCCTTCTCACGGCGTGGGCCAGGCTCTGCGGGGAGGTAGGTGGGCACGGTATTCAGCACCCATCCTGAAAAAAAAAACTGAACAAATTCAGGCAGTCTGCATTCATGAGATGCGACAGTAGTCAAAATCGGTGCTGGCAGTAGGAGGTGAATTAGGTCCAAATGTTTTTAGAGAAAACCAGGGGTAGGAGATCCCGAGTTGGTGGTTCTTGGTCGTGTAGCAGTTACTCAAGTAGCAGTTCTAGTAGCAATAGCTTTGTATTACAGACGTTTCACTTGGCAAGGACTTTGCAGAAGCCCTTCGCAAGCCTTTCACGCACTGTCTTGCACAATACTTCTCAGGCAGCGGTCGTGCTGAGACAGACACAAGCTCACCCTGCCCGTGCTTCCAGCCAACTGGAGGACATGGTGAGAGTCAGACACTACCCCGAGAAAGCGTACCACGTCTTGTAGTAGCTGGAGCTGCGTCTGCACTAACTGTGTCCATACGACGCCTGCTCAGCCCAAACACGGATGGGGTGAGATTGTCTCCGTTCGGCGACTCAGCCAGGGTGTTTGGTCTGCACGAGCAACGCAGCTGTAGGGGGGTCAAACCTATCCCAGGCAGCAGCACAAAATCAGATCTGCAAACGCTATTTAAAAAAGAAAAACGAAAAAGAAAGAAAAAAGAAAATCTCTCAAATTGTGTTACATATAGTAAATACTGAAGGTGGAGAAAAAAAAATGCCTACTTGGAACTTACCTGATTTGCTTGTTATAACAGCAAGTGTGGCAAAATTCCTCTCTGATGCACCCTTACAGGAGCAAACTGAAAGAGTACTTGGCTCTATAAATCTTCATCACCACACTACTGTGCAGTGCTGTGTCTGCTCTCATTTTCTTTGTACCGTGCTTCAATGTGAGGGCACGGAAAGGATCGGCTATACTCCGCAGTGCTTTTCTTCTGGTAGAAATCCTCCAGGCAAGGTGGCAGGAAATACACCTGGGGACTCAGCAGCAAAGCGCACGCGGGCCCCTCCACGACACAGGGACCTGTGTCACCCGTGTCACCGCCGGCACCACGTGCAGAACTCACGGCCAGATCTGCCACCAGCAGCATTCCCCTGCCACGGCTCTGCTGCCCAGGTGACAACAGGCTTGGGGTGAAGGAAGCAGTAAGACGTGTACCTGACGTTCCTGAGATCCACAGAGCTCAAGGAGCTCGCATAGAATAATGCTTTGTGTAGGTGAGGACAAGTTATAGACGGTTTCCATGTCCCCACCACAATGGGGATATTTTAGTCTGCAAGATCATACATTATTCAAGGAGCTCTGCATTTTTCCCTGAGTAGAATTTTCACTCAACTATGGAGCTGGCCAAGCACTGCAAAAAAGCATTAGCAGAAAAAATTATTTAACAGGGAACAGAGTTTCCTCTCCTCCACCTAACGCACCCCAGCAAGTTCCAGCCACCGTGCTTCCTTCCAGCACTTAACTCGACAAAGCACACGGCGAGCCTGGGGACGTTCACCAGCAGCAGCATTACGAGTTGTCATTGTTCTCACACCAATAGCTAAGTCTCACCCTTAGCAAGAAGTGCTCCTCTCTCCTCCTGATGGCCACAGATTTCTTTTGCACCATCATTCTCTTTAGAAACCATTGTGATTTTCACGTTCAGCTCTGTGTGCTACGTGGATACTGCCTGGTGAGGAAAAGCCTTCTACATTTAATATATATTGTAGCTTCATTCTTCACTGGATTTAGCACAGGAAATGCTTGTTGTTGTTCCTTCCCCATCCTGCTTTGCCGCTGTGCCTGCTGCCTTCCAAGCTTCTAGCTTTTCCCTCCCGATTCTATCCACCACGACTGGCGTTATCAGGTTGATTTCCACCAGGCTTCCACTAACCCACGTTAACCTTTGCAGCCACCTAACCATAAGTTTGGCGGGGGTTTTTTTGGTAGCTTTGTGGTTGTTGGAGTTGGGGTTTTTTTTGGAGGGGAGCAAAAGGAAGGGTGGTCCTGACATCCATCAGCAGCGACATCTCAGAATCACTTCCTCCACCATCCACTTACTTAACACCTACACCAGGAGCACACAAACCAGCCTGTAAGAGACCTTTCCCTGAGCACAGATGGAATATACCTCTGCAAGACGTTTCCTTGGGTTCAAGGCAAAGCAGCCAGCTCCCGTTCGGAGGAGCAGGCTACGCAATACCTTAACTCCAGCTCTAACCCTTCCTGTTTGCCTGCATGGAGGGCTGCCTCAAATATTAGCTTTGGGATTTGATAAGGGCCACATCAAACAAACACCGATGCCTGTATCATACGCGGGCTGGCAGCCAGCCAGGTGAGCAGAGCGCTGCCTGCAAGTTGAGCATTGCTATTCAAGCTTTGCTTGCAGTGGTATTTTCTCCTACAGCCTGCTTTTTTTTTTTTTTTTTTTTTTTTCCCCCAGCAATGCATAAACACATCTAATAGAGTAGCTTACAGGGAGCTTTCAATCACCCCCCGGTTCATGGCAAATGAGACGTCTCTTATGCCAGCTCAGCAGCACACTGCTCTCCTTCCTCCCCCCCCAAAAACTCCAGGACTTCAGGTCTGAGACACCATTTAGTTGCTCCATTATCATGCGGTGATGAAAGAAACAACATTTTAATTGTTTTCCATCCACGGGATAATGAATTCTTCCTCTCCCTAAAACAAGGAGGCAGCAAAAGGAGGAACAACACGAATGCTCATTTTCTCTTCCAGTCACGAATGCTCATTTTCTCTTCCAGTCAACAATTAAAATGCTTGTCAGAAATGTGACAATTGGTAAAATCACCGTAAGATTTGGTAATAGCTTGACACCTTCAATTTTGGAAAAACTCTTACCTAGCACTCTCCACTAATCGGCTTTAGCAAAGCCGGATTGTTCCTTGAAATTACTGGTGCTTCCTGTGGGTTATGCCGCTTTTCAGCACAAACTAGACTGGTAAAAAATCTCGGTGGTTTAGGAAGAGATTCTGAAGTAGATCTACAGTAACTCATAGGGAGCTTCTTCTCATTAATAATAAAAAAGAACAAAATAAAACAGAAAGGGGGGACTAGGAAAAAAAAGATCATGCTCGACAGAAAACAAGGAGTTTTCACAGGCACCTACCAACTTCCTTACCCTGCACCACACAAAGGTCTGACCAGCTGCTAGATCTTCTGATACATGGTGAATATCTGACTCCTTACGTTTTTCACACCTGTTTTTAACCTCAGTATTTTCCCAAACCAGAGGTACAGGGTAAAAATGGCAAATTTTGCCACTCAGGTGTGCAATGCTTTCATAGCCTGGCTTACCAGATCCTATTCCCAGAGATCAGCCTTCTGCCGCTCAGAGCCTGAAGTAAGACGATGAAATAAGTTACATCACTCATGCCAGCCGTAAATACCACCAGTTCTGCCGCTCATTCAGAAGCTAATATATTTTTCCATAAACCTTGAGAAAAATACCAAAGTTGAGCCTGTCCCTGAGGAACTCTCCTCTTTCATCTCAGGCTCGCTCGTAATCGGTTCCCTGCACGACGCAAGCCCTAACTGTGACTCTCAGATGCTGCCACAATAAAGTGCAAATAGTGGAAACAAGCAGGTTTTCCCCCAGAGGACTGCTTCCCGGCACCTGTCTCACAGCGATAAGCAGCCATCCAAACAGAGACGCAGACCCTATTATCCTCAGAATATTTCATACGTTCCCAAACTTCGTGAGAGGTGGAGGAGAAGACTCCTCTCTTGAGGACATCACCTCCAAAAACGAAATTGGGTTGAGATGTGGGCAGCTTGCTTGCACGCCGTGTGCCATAGACGTAGCATGGCTCAACAGTGTGGGCTGCACACCAGCACCGCTGTCTACACGTGGCAGAGAAGGGCCGTTGCTCAAGTGGGTCACCTCTCAGAGAACAGCAGCTGTGGCAGAAAAAAATAGTTCAGAACCTAAGCTAGCAAGAAAAAAGGAGGGGTGGCCTCTTCTTCTAGGGCAGGCAAGCATCCATCAGAAAGCTGCTTCCAAAGGCTTAGGATGGACTGTTTGGTGGCACCCAGTAGTGAAATGAACTGGTACCCACCAGGTGAATGAGCCCTGAGCACCCGCAGCAGGCCTTGCTCCACAAGCAGGTAAGTACGCTCCCCACAGCTGCTGCAGAACAACACCCAGCTGTAGCTCCTGTCTGGTGCAATCGCCCAGGAAGTAAGATTTATTTGGCCTAAGGGTAAAGGAGCTCTGTTCCCACAGGAGAGCTTCACACCCTGCTTTGGGAGAACTAAATAGGTTGAATACATTTTCCGCAGCCCTATAAAGCCCTGTCAGCAGCTGCCTCGAGGAGATCCGTGGCTCCTCTGGGTGGTTTCCTTCCCACGTGGAGATGGTGACCAGCTGGTGACGGACATCACGGCTCCAGCAGAACACCTACCCAGAGCCTCATGCCACCGAAGCAACAGGTTTCTTGGGGGAAGTCACCAGTTGCACTCAGGCATCTGGATCCCACGTGGCCCAACACAGCTTCTGGCTCCAGGGTTTTGTCTCCAGCCCCCAGGCAGTGTGGGCTCAGCCCTCAAGACACAGACATAAAGGCAAAAATAGCAATTACCTTGAACAGGCCCAGTAAAAACAGATCATCGCAAAGCTCCAAGTTACCAAAGAGTATGAAATCCCCTTATACCGGAGCAGAAGTGCTATCCTACCGGCCAGTATGATTTTATTATGTAGTATTATCACTTTCCTAGCTGGATGTGTCCAACAGACCCCAAGCAGCAGATAAGAAATGCCAGCAAAATCAAAGCACAGATAAGCAAGGCAGCAGCAGCAGCTGAGGAGACGGACCAAGGGGGCCAAGCCAAGCCAAGAGCAGTTTCAAACTTTAAGTGTCCTTAAACCCATTTTAAGGACAACAGGGACATTATAAGGTGTGAGCTGGGAGGGGAGGAAGGGTGAGCTCCCCTCCCTCAGCTTAGAGGGGAATTTTCGTGTATCATTGCTCGCAAGGATGTTTACATCTGCTTTCCAGCAAACCGTCAGAGCAGTATTAAAACCTAAAGCTATGGCTGTGGGAGTGATCTGCCACTCAAAGACGTGCCTGATGTGTAAATCCCTCCCTGGAACTAGCACAAGTACAACCACGGGAGAGTTTGCCTGTCCCGGAACGAGCGTGTGTCATGCAGCGCCAACGTAAGGAATGCCACCAACGCTGCACAGACATGACCCGCGGGACTGTGCTTCAGGGTTAGGAGGCAGCTCCCATCAGGGACACCAGCCAAACACACTGTGGAAATGAAGCTGTGCAAAATGCAAGCAGGCCCTAACAGAGACCCAGGAATGTCATGAGATCGCGGGCTTCCCCGACTCAGACAACAGCGGGGTCTGGTCAGGCAGCGGGATCTCCCACCAGATGAAGGTAAAATCGACATTTATGGGTACTCAACATTTTTCTGACTCTGACAACATGCTGGTGGGTCTCCTGTGAGCTGGAGGTCACCGAACAGTCCGAGCACTGAAGAAGACTGCATTAGTCCTGAATCCCGCAGGAGCATCTCCTACAGCGAGACCATCAGCCCTCGTTTCCAGCAGGACCAGGGACAAACACCCCAGAATTGATGCCCCCAAGCTGTGAGGTGGTGTTGTAGGAAGGGGAAGCAGCTAGCTGCCTACAACAGGACTGTGGTGCAATTAGAGCACTTTAAAATTAAGTGTGTTTTATGTTACCTAGCTTCTCTTCCCTCAAGACCTTCTTTCCATCTAATAAAGTATTGCTTGTTAAACCAATTGATTCATGTTTGCAAGTGAGGAAAATTAGCTTCTCAGGCCCCAGGTAGCATGGTGTAATTTTCCTAAACTTCCAGGTGGGAGCTCCAAGCAGCACCTGACCAGCAATCCCTCTCAACTGGGGCTGGGTCCGTGCAGCTGCCAGCCAAATCCTGGCAGAGGCTTCTCCCGTCGGTGACACGAGGACAACACCCGGCCGCCAGCACCCCGGGACACCAGCTAAGAAAGGAGAATCCTTTAACAGCCGCTGGTATTTTTTGTGTCTGCCCAGAAGGCCGGACACAGAGCAGTGTTATCTCAGCTGGCTTCGCTCTAGCCGGAGACAGGCATCCCGCGAATTCACCCGGCAGAAATCGGACGTGTGGACGCTCAGGTGGTGGTGCTCCCTGGGGCGGGCTGCCAGAGCTTCCCACGGGACCTGTTACTCATCTGCGCCGCCGGCACGTGGGAGGTTTCCACAGACCAAATGGCGTTAAGCAGCTGTCTGGAAGCACTCAGGAAATCGGTTGTTTCCACCATCCGGAGGAGGGGAGAAAAATCAGTTGCAGTGTTCATTCTCCTTTTTGTGGGACTTTCAGGGTCCGGATTTTTTCCCTTCTCACAATCAGCTGAATAAAACAGGCCTGAACAAAACTGCCAAACCGAACACAAACTTGCAGGACCGTTGTTAGAGCTCCAGCCATCCAGCCCATTCCCTGCTCCGTGCGGCCGAAACCAGCTTTATGCTGCGATGATCAAATTACTACAGCTGTACAAGAGCTGAGAGAAACATCCAGGGTGTTATTAAGCGTCAGTAGAAAATCTTACAGCACTTAAAGCCTCCAGTTATTTTTACCTGGGGTGCTGGTGATTAACAAGCTGTGAATGTCAGATCCATCTGACTCGCCCTGAAAGCACAGGAGAGGGAACCACGGCACGGGTCCTTAGCACCATGAAACAGCACAGAAGGAAGAACTCTTATTATTGCTGGTTCCACCGCTGCACGTCAGTTCGGCTGAAAGCCTGCCCTCTGACAGCACAGAGGTGACTCAAACGCCTCAGGAGATGGAGCAGCCAGCACTGCTCCCCAGCCTAGCTCGCGTTACACCTCACAAGATGAAACCCTGAGGAATCAGCATTCCTTGTACTCCTGCCATCCACGGGTGGTTTAATTCATAGCTCTGCCGCCTCCTCCCCACGAAAGAGCCGGAGCTTTATGAATAACAACCACGATACGGTGCCGAATGCCCGGCGTGCCTCACTCGGTGCTATCACCGGAGTGCGTCCAGGAAAAAGCGTGCAGTGAAGAATTGCCTTCCAGTGGAAAATACATATCCAGAAAGAATGCTATGCATTCCTCAAGCCTCCCATTAGCAGACACAAAAAATCATGGGACAAAATCTCTTCTTTTTGCGGCACTAGAGTTGTCCCAGGGCACTGCTCCCTCCCCGTTCCCCAGCCCGTACCCTCGGGCTGCCTGAGCAGCAGGCCCCGAGCCACCCGTCCTGCTGACCCGCGGGGAGCAAAGCCAGGCAGATAAGGAAGGAAGGAAGGAAGGAAGGGACTCTGGAGACTGGAATTTGTCGCGGAGCTATGAGTCACCGCTCGTCTATGCGGGACGCACCGCAGCAGAGCCCAAGGACACGCCGAAACCCACCCTCGGCGTTTTCCTCCCTAGGTGGGGCTCGCTCCACAGGATTTCCCCTTCCTCGCGCAGATACACAAGGTCATTTGTAAACCAAAGCGACAGCCCGGCCACAACACCTCAGGGCAGCGGGTTTGGGACAAGCAGCACCCAGCTCCTGGGCCGGCAAATCCGAGCCCAGCAAGGCACAGCCCTCAGGCCCCTGGCCTTGCCGGCTAGGCTGGGACAGGCAGGGTGATGGGGGCATCTTTAGCTAACGTGAACCATGACCCAGAGTGCAGACGCTCAAGACTCTGTCCTCAGAGAGCAGCACCAGTGGCTCACTGTCAAACTGAAAGGCTATTTTCCACAATGATCTGTCTTGGGTGGCTTGAATGCTTTCACAGGTAACGCAGATGATGGAGGACATGCTTACTAATTCTGCAGGTGACAAAAGCTGTAAGGAAGTTTGAAGACAGGGCTAAAATGAACACAATCTTGACAAGTCAGAAGAACCAACAGTCTTAAAAACGTAACCTGTTTTGTACTCTGGTGAAGAAAAACGCAATGCTCTACACCTAGCCAGGATAAGGCCTGTATGAAACAGGGCAGGGCAAGGCAGTGGTGCAGGAACGCTGCTGGGATGGTGGCAAGGAGCTATAAAATGAATATGGATCAAAAATGTCCTACTGCAGGCTTGCATCATAAAACGCAGCATCTATAACAAATCCCCATGGAGTAACAACAACAACAACCCCAGCCGTCTTTAGACCTCAGAAATTTAGAAATCTGGCCAACTGGAGAAAGCCAAGGGTCAAAGGAACAGTAAATAAATCTGTCGTAATTCTTTCAACCTTCCTGCACAAAGAGAAGATCAAAGGAAAGATTCCTAACTGTCATGTATGAGAAGGACTTTACAAAATTAGGAAGGGATAATCTAGATATTATCTCGCAAAACGAAGGGGAAAAAGTAATGAGGTGATATGTCAGCAGAGAGAGAACATCAGAAGGGGATGCTTCCTAGCAGCAGCCACCAGGAAGCACTAGCGAGATTGCTGGGGAGGCTGAGGAGCATCCATCGCCAGACACAGCTAGGAGCAGGACGGACAGATACCTGCCAAGGACGACGTACCTCTAGCTGGACGAGGTGGTGGGACTCAACCCTCTGGAGAACTTCTGCTACGCCAAGCCTCCTGTTAAGTTCAGTGGCAGGGATGGGAGCCAGCATGGTCCTGAGCCAGCCTGCCCCCAAGCTGCCATCAAGCATCCACTCAGCTATTCGTACGGAAGAGCAAATAAGTTTGGAGAGGTCAAACAGCCCTCAAAGCAACACTGCTTCAAAATACCTGCCTTCCTCCCAGGGCTGTAAGCAAGCTCTGCATTGGAAACGTAAGAACAGAGTGAAGTCTCCAACTGGACACCGGAAATGTGAAATAACGTACTCTGACTTGAAGAGTTTATGGGAATCCAGTGAAAACTTCCTGAAGTGGCTGTCTCAGATCAGGCCATTCAGTCCCCACACAGCAGCCGAAATCGGCGGCCTCGTTTCCAGACACCCACTGAGCGCTCAGCAGCTCCTGGAGAGCTGACGAGGAGCCCGTGACTGCCTGTCACGTCTGAGAGCTCAGGCCACTTTGGCTCTGAAACGTGGACCTGAAAGCAATTTTCTGTGCAATTTTTCACAGTCCTAATCCTGGTGCTTTGTGAACACTTTCCCTTTCTAGGCCAGTATTTTCTTTGTAATGTAAAAATAAATATTTCACATTAAAGCAATGCTAAAGCTCCAACTTTGGAAATCTTCAATGGGTGCAGAACTTCAGGCTGAGAACTACGGAACTGTGAAGATTTTACCCTATCAAACAGGGTTTGCACTCCCACATCCCCTCCTGCATTAAGACTTACATCCTGACTTGCATTATAATCACATTTGGGCCCCAGCCCTGCTTTGGAAATCTCACGGCTGCGGGCAGGGACGTATCTTCCCAAGCACAGCACCCATCCCCAGCTAAGCCACGTGCAATCATTAATGCCGCAGCCAAGAAGCTGATCCCTCACCTTGTGAACGTCCCTGTTACTGCATCTGGAGTTGTGGCAAAACCAAATGATCTGGGGTAAGTTTTGAACTGGCACCGCAGCCAGAGCAACAAGCACATGGTGCTGACCAAAACCAACTCAAATGGGGTGCCAGCGTCGGCACAGCACTGAAAGGAAGAGCTCCCACCCGCTTTAGGAGCTGCTGCATTACCAGTTGGCTTCCTTTCATTTGTTGCATTCATCTGGAGTGGTGGCTTTTATTTATTTTAAAGGGTTCCAGTTCAAGTTCCTTCCCTTGACCCTGTCCTTTTTCGTTTTCACAAGCATTACAGACAGTTAAATGAGATGTATGGGGAACAACAAGTCTGCGGAGAAGAAGAGCCCTTACCTGACCCAAGCTGCTTAAATCTTGCCTATCTTAAATGAAGCACCAGTGAACCGCTGATCCAGGTACAGTATTTTAAAGACATATTTCTTCACCAAGTTTTATTTTGCACCTTTTCATGCTGTCTTCTACTTTCACCACCTACAAATTCAAAATATCCCAACGATATCCTTGAGCCAAGCCTGAAACGTGAAGCATTGCCAACGAGTACCTGCTGGGTCCACTTCAGTTAAACGCAAAGATCAGCAGCATCGGTTGTCTCAGTGATTTTCTCTTCATCATTATTAAAATGTGAGATTTTCTTACGTTCACATTCAAAACCTGACAATGAGGGCAAAAAAGTCTCTTTCCCCTTCCCACAAATGAGTCACCCTGTCACGCAGCGGCTACAGATTTGGAAGCCATTTCGCACCCTCGCATGGCAACACCCCCAGTTTCTCAGCAGAAAACCAATTTCTCAGCAGAAAACCATCACCTTGCCGTCCCGGCTGCTTAATCGGAGTGACCGGGAGGCGGCATCCCCGCGACGTGGCCAGCCCCCGCGTTCGAGCCATCCTGCGTGCTGCTGACACTGCCCACCTCTGCAGCGCCTGAGCAGGCAGCGACACCCCGGTCCCCTTCCTCTCGACGCATTTCATCAGATTCTGAAAACAAATCAGCAGCTGAGAGCAAGGCACGAGCTGAATCGCCGTCAGCAGCACGCACCTGAGGTAGCCAGAGCTGAAGAGCTGAGGGTGCGGCAGTTCTGCAGGAGGCTGACAACGTTAATGCTATTTTGGGGTAGAATTGCATGTGTTTCATGACTGAATGCTCCGCCTCTCACCGAGGAAACCCCTGTTACGGTCAGTTATTTTGTCTACGGGGTGCAAAGAAAGAACTGGCAGTGGGGTGCTCTTGGTAGGGATTTGGCTGTAGTTCGCTGTGAGGAAACCCTGAGGTGATTTTCTCTCCCAGCCACTCCAGTTAGCGATGTTCAAAACAATATAGGCAACATGAATCACGAGTTTCCAACTCTTCATTAAGTGACCAGGAGGGACGCTTGCCTTTACGCTTAGAAGCGAGCCCAAAATACAGATCACAGCCACGAGGAGATGCGCTGAGCAAAGGGTGAGGTGTGAGGACAGCTGATGGATGGATGCACCCACAGGATGCACCGCAGCCGTCTGGAACATCCTCTGTCAGCCACAGGAGGGCAAAGTGAGCCTGGCCGAGCTGCACAAGCCCAAGGAAAGCAGACAAACCCAGCAGGCAGGATCACAAGTGGCAAAGGAGAGAAGGGCGTTGCATAAAGCAGCATCTGCCCAGCCATCAGCGAGCATCCTGGCAGCCACCCAGGCGTGTCCGCCAATAACGTTTGCATGTGTGAAGACCTGAGCCTGCTAAACGGGTCGAGAAGACACACACACACACACAAAATTAAAGTAAATCGTTTTTTTTCTTTCTTTCTTTTTTTCTTTTTCCTTAGAAAGATAAGGCAGACCTTTGCTGCAGGACCTGTGGGAAATAAAGGGTGTTCATTTTATTAATTTTTCATCCTAGCTTAGAGCTGTTATAGACGGGGTTTGCTTTCTTCCCCTCTTGGACACCTTCTCTTTTCTCACTACGATAAAGTCAAATATATAGATATATTTTTTTTCATTTGCTCTTTGCATGTTCATATCATCCGGAGGGGAAATGACCCCAACGCACAGGTGCTGAAGATGTGACCAGAAGAAGACAGCTTGGAAGAGACTGCCTCCACCTCCACACACCTCAACAGCCATGCTCAAAGCAGGTTGGCTAAAAATCCTAATCTCCCAGTCTAAGGAAAAAAAAAAAAAAACAAATGTAAAAATCATACAAGACAAAACGACTCTTCAAAATCAAATACACAAGGCTTTTCACAGGGAGGTATATCCTAAAGAAACGAAACCAGGGGAAAAAACATCTTAACCATAAAAGCCATAAATAGTTGCCAGTAGCACACCAGAATTATCACCCTGGTTTCCTCAAAAAGAAGCCATGACCTCTAAAGCCAAAAAGCTTCACAACGTAGGGTTGTATATCTTTGCCCCGCAGTTTTCCAGCCGGTAGCATCTCCACGTTGATCGCCCTCATGCTTTCAGGCCAATTTTCGTCAATGAAAGCAGTCTGTCATGATCAGAGGACTGGAAGCTTGAGCCTTAAGCAAAATACTGTCACAAGGCAACCAGTAAAGAGCAGGGCTGGACTGCAGAGAGCAGAGACCCTGGCAGATAGAGGCCGTGTGTTGTATCCGTGCCACTCGCCTGTTTATGCGGGAAGCTCCTGCCTGGTTGCCTGCCTCGGGTGGCAGGCAGTTGAGTTTTCCATCTGAGAACTGAATTTGCAATTTCCAGGTGTATTTCAAAAGGAATCTGAAAGATCCCCTGCTTGTCATCAGGTATTTCAGTCCCATCACTCACCTCAGAGCTGAACAACCGAGACATTAAAGGGAAAGCCCACGCGTCAACAACAGAAAAGAGGAAGATGTTACGAGCAGACCTGAGGAAAAGGCAGCTTATGATTAAGTCATGAAATTGTAATTAGGGGCACAGGAGAGCTGGAATAGCCGAGCAGACAGACACTTTCTTTGAGGCTTCCCCCTCGGGAAGGGAAGAGGCTCTGCCGTAAATGCTCGCAGAAACTGTGTCAGAACCCTGCCAACTTCCAGTGCTCCGAGAGGAGGCTGGAGCAGGGGTCGGAAAGAAATTTGTGCCACCGACTTCTTTGGGAAACGGCAGAGGTAGAGACAAGAGGAGCCAGCAGTGTGGCGAGCTCAGGGGCACACAGGCTCGGGGGGACGCTGCAAGGGAGACTCAGGGAATGTCTCCGAAGACAGCGAGCGGCGCTGGGGGTTAGCAAATACTGGGACGAGGAGGAAGTCAAAGAGCCCCTCTATGGCAGATTTCTTGGAGGAACATCAGGATCTGTCCCTCGAATGTGCATGGGGAACAGACGAGAGGAATATCTGAAAAAGGCATTTGTGCTGTTTTGAGGTCTTGCATGTTTTTAGGGCTGCTTTTGAGGACCGCTTGAGCAAATGCACTATTTGCATGTGGTTAGGTGTTGCTGCTAGGTGGACATATTTGCCATTTTGAGCTTAATTAATCACTAAGGCACCTGGAGACTTACTAAGATTTGAGAAATTTGGTATATAAAAGCTGGAGGAGACACCTCGCTGTGACCTCCCCAAACTTCGGGCAAGTAATGAAGTATTCTGAATAAACTAGCATCGATTGTCTGGGCAGCCAGCAGTAATTAAAACAGTAAAAATTAATAACAGAAAGGTCTGCGAATATCAAGACTCACAATAAAAGCCTAAATTTTTCCTGAGTAAATTAGACGGAGGAAATGAGGCGCATTTCTCTCTAACACTGATTTACTAGGGCTGCTCTTTGCGTTTTTGCCATTGCCATTAAAGTAATGGTTTTGATTGACAGGATCTCATTTTTAATTAGCCAGATCAACCAAGGCACAACATCAGCGTTTCTGAAAGCATCTGAAAAAGCAGCCTACTTCTGCAAGAAAAGCTTATTTCCATGTGAAGATTAAAGCTTCCAGACAGCAGCAATATGTTTCTCTCTGCCATTTCACAAGGCAGACTCGAAAACATCAGGCTGTACCACACCAGAGATTAAAAGATCCACGGAGATAACACGTAACCAGTCCTGCTTCTCACGGGCCTTTCTTCCTTAATCCTGTCCAGCAACAGCCTTCAACAGCAGTATAACCACGTTAATCAAGGATTATTACGACAGATCTCAACGCAGCACTTTCACTGTTTCACCACAGACTGCCCCCATCCCCTGACCCCCGGCAGTGCCCCATCACGTGTGGGCAGAGCCTGGGGATGAAGACAGGGTCTGCCCCTCTGCTGTGCCATCTGCCAAAGGCCTTGGGCAGGCAACAACCCCAGCAAAGTCTCCTCGCAGCAGAAAAGCTGTCTAAGCCCCGTGATCTCCTCTCCTTGCATCTCCGCTTGCATTCTTGCTGCCCGAGACACTGTTAAGCAAGCAGCGTGCTCCTGAAGCACAGGGTTTTTCCCGAAGACCTTTCAGCTTGGAGATGCCCTGCTTTCAATTCACCTGCTCAGGAGAGCAGGCAGCGGGGCTGCAGAGAGCACGGGCAGGCGCACACCCTCTGGGTTTTGCAGGCCAGTGCTATATGGGGGGACTGAACCTCCCGGCTTGGCGCCTAACAAACACTGGAGCAGGCAGAAGCAAAACTGGCACTGCGTTGGAAACACACCCGCTATTTCCACTCCCCAACCAGATGTTTCCATTTTGATTAGAACAGTCCAGAAGATTTTTTTTTTTTTTTTTGGTTTGTTTCTACATGAAACAGACACGGTTAAAAACCTTGAAAGCTGCCACAAAGAGAAATCATCGTTCCTCTGACAGCTGCGAGCAGGCGGTCGGCCAGCTCCCGAGCAGGGAAACAAACCCTTGTAGAAACTGTTCCTGCACACAGACTGCACGGCTTGTGCTTCCCTCCTGGGCTTCACGGCCTCCCGGCATCAAACACCGCGGGGCCTGAGCGTGCTGAGCTGCTCTTGGGTGGACTTGCAGACAGCTCTCTGTAGGGAGCTACTGCAAAGAGAGGGCTGGACCATATCGTTCCATAGAAGTTTCGATTCCACGACCCCACCATTAACACTACGGCAGAGCTCCGCTGGCGGTGGAGGTCCTGATAGCCTCCTGCTCGTGCAAACCACCAGCTCTGCCTCCTGGATTTACACCAGATTTCCCAGACCCGCCACACAACCCATCTGCAAACCTGATAGGACACTTAGACAGCCTGATCGGCAGCCGTGCAATTCCACATGGAGTCTGCAAAGCTCTACTGGAGCTCCCAGCTTGGTTTTAGATGCCCTCATTTATTTATTTTTATTTTTTTTAGCTCTACATGACAAACTAGGGGCTCCGTTCGCTTCTGCCCCACCTCAGCAAGGTTTCCACCTGTCGCCATAACCACCTAATGCCGTGCTGAGGATGGAGACCAGCAGCAGTCTCTTTGCCTCCTCCTCGCTGCAGGTTTGTTCCTCCAGGAGCTCATTTGGGAGCTCCCCCCTCTCGACTTCAGGAGCTGGCAAGGCTGGGGCAGCCCCTGTTGTATTTGTGGTTCCGCTTTTCCCTACAGCTGGCAAAGCACCAAGCTTTCATCTCCCTGATCCCACTAACAGCGGTACTGCAACCCTGGAGCAAAAAGCTCCCGATCCCCACGAACCGCAGCAAGCTTGCACCACCTATCGACGTGCCCGAGCCATTGTTTTAGGGCAAGGAACTGAGCACAGCATCTCAGCAGAGCCCCTTCCTAACACAACACATCACGTTTCGGAGAGCCCCGAGTCTTTTCCAGGGCAGGAGAGCGTTGACCCCGCTGTAATGCTCCGAGCCTCCTGCTGTGGGCATTGTCCATCTGCTTTGTGCCGGGACAATTTTAACGAGCAGGCTTCAGCACTGCCAGCGCACACTGGGCTGCTCCTCCTTCAGCGCTACGTACTCGCTTGGGAAAGCTGGTCTTATTCCCATTTCCCCCCTTCTGCCTAACCCATGCTTCACTTTCCACCAGCTCTGATTTTTTTTCCCATGAATCAAATCCAGGCAACGGTGTCAGCGTTTTCAGGCTATGCCCAGATGCCCGTGACTCTCCGGGATGCATTTAATTTTCTTCATAAAAGCATCACAAGGAATGAGAAGCAGAAAGTGCTACCATATAAACGCCCAACTCTTCCCTTCAGCCCCAGGTCTTCCCTAGCCGTACCGACAATATCCTGCAGCACGTGCAGGGGGAAGACTTGTAGGGGGACTTCCTTCAGAAGGGGAAGGCTCAGCTGAAATTAAAATTAAGGGGGTGCTAGCGTTCAGAAATGCTTCAGCGACTTCATGTGCGTTGCCTCAAGCACAGAAATTCTACTTTTGAGGGCATTTTGACACTTGGCAATTAGGCGGAGCTTTCCTCCCTAACTGAAGTAACAAAAAAAATCCATCCAGGGCAATCATCCACTGGAAAAACACGTAGGTTTTGGAAAACTGGGGGGCTTGATATTTTTTTCTCTAGCAGTTTTCAAAGACAGAGGGTGACGTCCACTTCTACAATGGAGCTGGTTCAAGTAAGCAGATAAATAAATAAAAAGCTATTTCAACCTCACCGGCCTGATCTGCTGTGTTAGGAATCCATCAGAACTTCGCAAGAGCCCAAGCCGCTTACCTGCATGTTATGTTATATGCTTACACCCAGGGCACACTACTCAGCACTTGGAAGAGAAATTGGTGGCATCCAGAGACCAATTTATTTCTTTTTGCAAAGGATTCTGCTCCGTAGCAGCTTTGATGCTGTTTCACCTAGCGCAGCACCTTCCAGGTGCCAGCCATCTCCAAGCACGGGTAAGAAACCCGTG
This sequence comes from Stictonetta naevosa, assembly GCA_011074415.1. Lineage (NCBI taxonomy): Eukaryota > Metazoa > Chordata > Aves > Anseriformes > Anatidae > Stictonetta > Stictonetta naevosa. The sequence goes on from CM021703.1 coordinate 3,512,234, forward strand.
CCAAGAAAACGGAGCAGTTATTTCTTCTACACTTCTAAACAAGCATGCCTTGCTTTTTCAATATACCCACTAATATTACCCGGTTCATTACATGCCGCTTGAGCTGGACAGCTTGAGAGCTCTGTCACATATGAGGTAGTGTAATCCATTTTCATCCAGCTCTTTGGTATCTGGAAATATATCTGTTTGTGTGCATATATATATATATATATTATAATAATATATATAACACTAATTATTTAAAGAACCACCTACTAGAAAACAGTATTATGAATGCCTCTTGCATGTGACTTGCCCAGGCCATTCCTGGACTGTGATAAGGGAAGCACCAAAGAGCACCAGCAATCCCCAAAGTGCTTCCTGACTCATGAGAACCAGATTCTCATCTTTATTATAATATTATTTCTTTCCAAAAATTATGGATGAGACAAGCCTTTTGATATTCAGTAACCTGTTTATGGGAAATGACTTTACACAAAACATCAAATGAGTTGACAGCAAATTGAATTTAAAATATGATTTTTTTAAATGCTCATGAAATTCATATTGCTTTAAATATGAATTAGCAGCAGTGCCAGAAGGGATGAATGCATTTCACTACCCGGCTGCAGATAATTTAACTGTACGGTTTTACCTCCATACCCTGTATTCACTCTACTTTCCTATTAAGTGGGGAAGGAGACTTTTGGGGTACTTTTGCTTGGTTGACACACATCTCATGGCAGTGCTGTGCATCCTGGTCAGACTTCAGACCTAATCATTACATGCCTCCTACAAAAATTCTTCCCAGAGCTTTAACAGAGTCAATATTCTTTATTTTCTGCCCAGACGTGAGCTGGGCTTTTAAAGATTTGCTGCCTGCCACCCTGAAGTGAAGCTGAAGCGATGCATGCAAATTATTTGGAAAGGTCTCCGTGCCCCGATGAGGAAACAGGCTCGGCTTCAGGATCTCACCAGCATTATTGAATTCACAGAGGAAACAGTAATGCACATTTGATGGTTCATACTAATCTGATAGTCACCTTAATAATCATATGCCTGCAGGTTAATGGGCTCGGATAAGATTACACCCAAAATTGCACTTAACACTTGATTTGGAGCTTTTCCCTTTGCTCCACGGGCACGCAGCCGGACGCCCCTGGACTTCCCACCTTTGCCGTGGGAGCAGGTCATGAGCAGCCAGCAGGACCAACCAAGAAGCAACCTTGGTGATCTCCAAAAACAGCCAGAAACCACATATTTGAGACGGTGTCCTCGAAATCCAAATACCTGCATAGCCCTGCGTGCTAGAGAGGCATCAGCTCGTCTTTCAGCCCACCAACAGAACGTTAAAAGCCACGGCAAAGTGCCACAGATGTACAGAATTTAAGAGCGCTCCAGCAGAGAGTGACAACTAAAATGAAGCTCTCTGCATAAAATCAGCTTTGTGTGTTTTTCCACCCTGTATCAAATTACGGCATCCCAAAATTATGTTAAGAGAAGCCCTGCCGAAAATGTGAGTTTCTGTATTTCATCAGCTATCCGAGATGACTCAGGATTACAAGTACTGAAATAAAATGAACATCCTGTTCCAGTTTCTTAACTACATTCTCTCCCTCAAATAGCATCAACAAGTGACTCAGTACAATGTCATAACAAACAGTACTTTTGTTACAGCAGTGTACTTGGCAAAAAGCAGCTCTCTCAGATAAATCAGCCGCATTTTACTGTAGTTGCTAATCAGAAGATCTTCACTTTGTCTTGGAAGCAAAAAGTATATATAGTGTAGAATAAGCAGATGGGGAGTAAACGATGTTATTTTCATAAAGTGGGAAAACTATTTGTCCGCATTTGGATGAACCAATAAATGATGTTTACGACTACATTCGGCTTCAAACTATGTAACACCATGCTCTTTGATCTCAGAGACCAAACAAGGGGCATCCTTTTCTCTTTCAGATTTCAGCTGAAGGGCCCCAAGTGCTAACGCCACCCAGGCGAGGGGGAAAAGAGCTTACGGCACAGCAGCACCAGCCTACATCACCACAACATCCAATTCCTGGTGAAACTCTGGATGAAAGGAGGGAGTACTCTGAGAACCAGTTCATTCCAGCAGACACACACAAAAAATCTCAGGAAAAATAAGTTCCTTCTCAGCTGTAGCTAACTCAGTATTTAGGTGTAGCTATACTAACTAGTTACAATCCAGAGATTGCACAGGGTGAGTAGCAAGCTCTAATAAGGCAAAACAACGTTCTGCTTTTCAACACGTGCATTTGTTGCAATTTCCTCCAAGCGGAGCATGCTCTATGAGAACTACAGCTTCAAAGAAAACAGCAATTGCAATTCTTTCCTGAATTTGAATACGGTTCCTGAAACCCACCTGGCTTCTGCTCTGGCCAGCCTCCTCCTGAGCCCAGGCCACTGCTTTGAAGCTCGGGTTTTAACACAGAGGGAGCCCTTAGCGAGGAGGGCGGCTGTCATAGCACCTCACACGAGACCTGGGCAACCAGCAAACACAGGGTTTGGGATTTCATCACAATACAAACCTAAAAGTACTAGCAGTGCAAAAACACGGAGCTGAGATTTTAAGGTTTGGGGGAATGGAGTTGCTTTTATTATTTTAAGCAGTGACCTCTCCTGCATGCCAGGAGAAAGCAGCTTCCTCCCCCGCCCCTTAGCTTTGCAATAGATGTTATATCTATTGTCATCTCACGGCAGTTCAGGCATTCACACGGATAAGCATTCTGCTTTCAGCCCCTTCTTTCCAACTTAAGAAAGTTGTGCTCTTTTAAATAGTGACTTCTATTGCTATAGAAACCATACAACTATTTAGCTTGCAATCCAGCAGGTCAGAATACTTCTGGTCCTCTTAAAATACTCAGTCCTGCTGTGCAGATGTGACCATGCCAAAGCGAAGGCAGTACTTGCAGGATGCCTTCTTTAAATCACATAGAAGTTGGCTGCTTTGTCTCAAAAGAATTATTTGCACAAAGTGTAACAGACTTCTTGCTGCAGAAACATAATGAACGTGCCCCAAAGGGTTTTAGAACACTTATTGCATGATGATGCTACCAAAATTAGGTATTTTCTTAAGACACTGAGGAAAGGCAGATACATGGAAATAAACGTATTGTTCCTTTGTAAAACTAAACATTCCTCTGCTGAAGAGAAAGAAATGTTTTTAATGTAGATACATCTTGAAAAGGGCAGGTTTTGTTCGTTCTCTTACTCCACCAATGTTGTAGTCTCCCAACAGCCCCTTACTTCAGATTCAGGCTCTGTCCTGGTTTCACATTTTGTTTGGGACCCAAAATAAGAAATCCAAAATGCCCCAGCCCTGCTAATCCAGCTAGGAAGGGCAGCGCGACCAGGAACATGAGGCTGCAACGTGTCCAGACACCACACACTAAAGGCAGTATGGCAGCAATCTCTCTGTCATTAGCTAAAGCTGCTGCTCAAACTCCAGATATTTACTTAGGTTGGTGAAGGCCAGACGTCCAGCTTCTTGATAGGGCCAATGTTTGAAGCCATCCCAGGCAGAGGATGGATTTGACCAGCCCAAAGCCGTGTTTGTTAGCCCCCGCCTGACTGCCCACCTCTGCCTCAGAGCAGGAGGGAGGCCCTGCTCTGCAGTGAGTCTCCTTTAACAGTTGTTTCTGCCACTGCTGATGGGACTAAAAGGGGAAAAAAAATCAAACTGAGATTAGCTGCAATAATAATTAAATCTGACCTTCCAGCAGTTAAGCAAGACATCCTGCCTTTTGAAAGGGCCAACCCCAACGGCGCAAGGGGCAGTTTTGACGCTCTCCTGCTGAGTTATTCTTCACCCATTTGCAGGCCTGCAATTCAACACATTTTGTAAATCACCACCTCAAAGCAAGACCGAAATGACCAAACCCAGTCACATTTCCCAACTGCAAGACTTCTCAGTTCTTCAAAGAGCAGAAAGGTATCTGTTTCGGTGGTAGGGGGAGAACATCCTTAGCCTTCTCAAATACCAGCCACTCCTATCCTCGCACGGAGACAGAAATCTAGATGCTAGAGATTACCACGAGAGACAAAACTTAGCTGCTCTGCATTTCATTACCTTATAGCTCAGCACCTCCCTCCCTCTCCAGCACTTCCCTCAAAACTTGCTGTCTCAATGGGTGTTGCCCAACAAAGCCAGGCTGGTGACCAAATCGCCAGCCACCACCTTGCCAGTGTCTCTCTCCACAAGTTTTGGCATTCAGAAACACCGCCACCTTGATACTTATTTGTTTTTTCAGCCATTTTCCCCTACATCTCAGTATCATGTTGAAATTGGCTTTACTAGGCACTTGTACAGCAGAGCTGTAGGGAAACCAGTTGTTTGATTCAGAAGACCATGGTCCTTGTAGCATTGCCTTCTGGGATTTTCTTGGAGCACAAAACAAAACAATTCCTATTACTTTTTCTACCACATCATTAGTTTTATTTCCAAATCCATATTCTAGGGAAGAAGTCTCAGTATCCTGTCTGCATTAGACTATAGACGTCGCAGCACAGAAGGAGTGAAAGGATCTCCTACATTAGGAGAAGAAACACGAGGGCAGGATTACAATGCCGCTCGCAACCCAAAACCACAAGGACATTACCACCCCTGCCAAGTGCACATTTTGTCACTGAAATAATAGCTACTGCAGGCCAGAATTAGTCCAAACTGACCACCTATCAATAGAGACAGCATCCACCTAGAGTTGTCACGGCTTTTATGTTTTATCTTATGGAGAAGGAAAGCAGGAAGGAACTAGTAAGGAGGTGCACAACTTGGATAAGGGTATTTTCCCTGTCCCCACAGCTGAAGGCAGGGTAAGGAGCCCAGTTTTGGCAACCTGCATCAATAACACAAGGGAGCTTGTCAGACAAGCCACAGAGCAAGGCTGGAGGCAAAGAAGCCAGAAGTCAGACGTCATCTTTAAGCCTACTGCAGCTGAAGATGTGAGAGCTAAAGGATTTGAAGGAAGAAAGGGAGGTGGCTATTGCCCTGCGGAAACGATGTGTACCAGACACAGCTGCTTCAGCAACTTCCCTCTGCTAGAATCAAGTACTGCTGTGCAGACAGCCTGAACAGCAAACCCTGCCAGGGCCACAAAGCCAACCAACGAGCCCTTACCCTATCCTCGTCCCTGAAGGTGCCTAAAGAAACAGGGATGAAGACATTTACACACCGTTGCCACCACCAGTTCTCGTTTGGCATCCCGCAGCCCAGCTCCCAGCACCAGGCATGGCGGTGGCACTCCAAAGAAACCCGCTTCCACCAAGGGCTGACCTGCCACATGTCGGAGAGGCAGCTCTACCCGCAACTCCTCGGAATTATTTACCAAGCAGTTTGCTAAATTATACAAAGGGAATAATTTGCAATGTAATGGCGTGTTTGCATTCTGAATATCTGATTTCCAGTTCAACAAATAACCTAAACACTCCCAACCAAATGAAATGTAGACAAGACTTAAAACATTTGAGGAAAAGCACTCATCCAGAAAATTAAGGTCAACACGGAACAGATGGTGCCTCTGAAAAATGTGTCTTCAACATTTATCTTTATGCAAAATAAAAATCTTTTAAAAACCTCTGGCTGTTTGGCAACAGTTGGACTTGAAATATTGAATCTTGCACTCCACGGATAATAAAGAAGCACTAAAAAATTACTTCAAAATACTAAATCTAAATAAAATTCTCTCAAATACTGCGCAATAGGATTTTTGTGGGCATGTAAATACGTATCAATAAAAGACAGATTCAATCGCTTCTGTAGCCACTATAAATATTGCAAGTGCTCTCCACATTTCCATAAATATGACCCACAACTCCCAAGTGAAAAGCTTTTTCATTTGCAGCCGTCAGGAAGAAAATGATCCTTTCTTCTTTATCAAAGTCTTCTCGGAGGCTGAGCTTGAAGCCCGGTGCCCGGGGAGTCGTGAACAACTTGTCACGAGGATGCACGAAATGCCTTCCCGAGCCCCAGAGGGCTCCGGCGTCGGGGCAGCACTGCTGGAGGGCACGCAATGTCACACGTACCTCAGGAGAAAACAGCGGGGCTCCACTTCCCAAGGCCATCGGCTCCACGGCAGACGCGATCCGCAGCAGAGCGGGGGATCCAGACGGGCACGATGGCATGGAGGCCGCTCAAAGCAGCCGAAGGAGCCGCCATGCCCCGGCAGCCCTGTGAGGGAGGAGGGGCGGGCCGTTTGCATGGGGCGTCGCCGCCATCTTGCAGCCACTCTCTGAGGCAATCGGCACCAGGGCAGGCGCGTTCTTACAGGCCTGTCAGTGCCTGGTAAAACTACGGAGATCAGCCTTCAAGTTACTGAAGCACACCTGGGGGACAATGCAGTCATTGGTCCCAGCCAACATGGGGTCACGAGGGGTGGGTCCCATTTGACTGACTTTATTTCCTTTTATGATAAGGTCACCCATCTAGTCCATCAAGGGAAACCAGCTGATGTGATATTTCTGGACTTCAGCAAAGCTTTTGACACATTTTTTTTGACACAGACGGTCACCAGTGGGGTCCCCCGAGGCTCCGTTTTAGGGCCAGTCCTCTTCAATGTTTTTATAAATGATTTGGATGTAGGACTAGAAGGTGTTTTGAGCAAATTTGCCGATGACACCAGACTTGGAAGAGTTGTGGACTCTGATGAGGGTGGAAAGGCCTTGCAGAGAGATTTGGACAGGTTGGAGAGCTGGGCGATCACCAACCACATGAAGTTTAACAAGAGCAAGTGCCGGGTCCTGCACCTGGGACGGGGCAACCCTGGCTATCCGTACAGACTGGGTGACGAGACGCTAGAGAGCAGCCCCGCAGAGAGGGATCTGGGGACTGTGGTTGACAGCAAGCTGAACATGAGCCAGCAGCGTGCCCTGGCAGCCAGGAGGGCCAACCGTACCCTGGGGTGCATCGAGCATGGCATTGCTAGTTGATCGAGGGAAGGGATTGTCCTGCTCTGCTCTGCACTGGTGCGGCCTCACCTCGAGCACTGTGTGCGGTTCTGGGCACCACAGCACAAAAAGGATGTAAAACTGTTGGAGAGTGTCCAGAGGAGGGCTGGTGAAGGGCCTGGAGGTGAAGACGCATGAGGAGTGGCTGAGGTCACTGGGCCTGTTCAGCCTGGAGAAGAGGAGGCTGAGGGGGGACCTCATCACAGCCTGCAGCTTCCTCACAAAGGGGAATGGAGGGGTAGGCGCTGATCTATTCTCTTTAGTCACCAGCGATAGGACCCGAGGGAATGGTGTCAAGCTGCAGCAGGGGAGGTTTAGGCTGGACATCAGGAGCAGGTTCTTCACCGAGAGGGTGGTCGCACACTGGAACAGGCTCCCCAGTGAAGCAGTCACTGCACCAGGCCTGTCGGAGTTTAAGAAGCGTTTGGACTGTGCACTTAGTCACATCGTCTGAATTTTTGGGTAGACCTGTGTGGTGCCAGGAGTTGGACTCGATGATCCTTATGGGTCCCTTCCAGCTCGGGATATTTTACCTGCCACTGCTGCTAGCACAGACCTTCTCAGATCAGATAAAAGAGGGGGCAGGCAGAGAAGAAACAGCTGCACAGTGGGGTTCTTGCAAGTTCTCTTGAAACACTAATAGAAACACAAGAAGAAAACAAAATCACAAAGTCCTCACATCCTGGGACAGGGTGAACCAAGCATCTTTGGAGGAACAGGAAACACCTGCAGTCTCTAAAAATACAGCTGCAGGGACACCTCCTCCCGTGCACCACTTACAGAACACCCTGACGACAGCCAGCATCCTCTGGAAGGCTGGTACTTCTGATCCCAGGCTAAACACATCATCCCAATCCCTGCACGCATCATCCTGATCCCTTAAGTCAGTTCCTCGGGGGGCACAGCAACAGCTGGGCTGAGGTAGCAGCCTGTGGTAACAACAGCAATTTGCCAGCTTTGGTCATCAAACTTCCACAGCCATAGAAAGATGTGTCTTCTCCTGTTACCCCCCCCCCCCAAAAAAAAAAAAAAACATGAAAACTCTACCCAGTGAAAATGGACTGCTGAAGCACATCCATAAAAACCCAGTCATTACAGATACTACCGGTCATTAAATTGTCACCAGACATGCGACAGAGTAACCTATCAACGCAACTTTTTCCCAGTGCCCCTTCCAGCCATATGCATCCACTAGAAAGACACAGTTGTTGTTTTTTTTTTTTTTTTTAACTCATGTCTTCAGCTGAAACACTGATGAAGCACCCCAGAAGGCTTCTGCAAATCCACTTTGCTAAAAAAGCTATGGGAAGCTAATTGGAGCAATTTTCCAAAGTTGACACCGCCTTCTTAGTGGCTTCGTGATACTTACTTAGGTTTTGGGTCCTGCCTCCTCTAGAAATTACTTCTGATGCCCTGTGCTACTGAAGAAAATAAGCTCAGCAAGAACATTTAGGCTCACTGTCCCTAGCAATGGGCCCTGCCAGCAGTAAAGCACAGCCAAAATGAAACTCGATGGCAAGTGCCGAGGCAAAGATTTCAAAAATGGCTTTTGCACAGGGCTTCCTTACTTCAAGGTCATCCTAAGCCACATCACAGGCAATTCCAATAAGCAACAGCACAGGAGCAGCTCACTCGAGTCTTGCAAATAACAGAGAGAGGATCAGCTTCTCTTTCCCTCCCTAATTAAAGATTTTAATTAAATTGCATCTATTTCTTTTTTATTTTTAAGAGAAGGTTGTGTTGATTTTGCTAGTCCTACTGCATGACCAAGTGCTGCTGCTGTACATGGAAATGCCTGCATCAGGCCTCGATCTGCTATTTCTAAAAATAAGTCATATTAATTTGTTCCTCCAGCACCTGGTGTTTAAAGTTATTTCTTGGCAACCACTGTTCTTGGCATTTAAATGTTTTTCACATTCAGCTGAAGTCTGACAGCAGTCTTGGTTATCCTTCTCTGCCTTGCTAATAATTTGGCTGATGGCATGCAGGTGGGTCTCTCATAATTAAAAAACCCATTTACAAAGTTTGCATTAGTTGATCTGAAAAAATAGAGCACTCCATTCAAAGGTTAAATATAAGTAGGCTGCAGAGCTCCCTGAAAATATTGCATAATTTAGAGATAAAAATAGTTTTGCTTTATTTGAGCTAGCTAGATTTTTACTGCAATCAGCCTAAACCTCATCTCTCCAAGTTACATGCTCAAGTTGATTACAGAAAATTAAATTTAGTATTAATCAACCTATGAAGGAGGAAATTACAAAAACGAAGCTAATGCATAAATCATAGAAAATAACGGTGGAGAGGGCTACAGCAGACCATTTAATGCATCCTCGCTATTGCCCTGTGCCAAAATCAACTCCCCCTCCCCAAGCCACCCCTGGCAGCATTTGCCTGGTGTTTTAAACATTTACCTGCAGTACAGACTCGAGAAGCCACCAGCCAGAGTCCTCCAGCTCCACCAGCCCTCCTGCCACAGACCTCTTCCCAGCATCTCCAAGCTATCCTGGTTTTGCAAGCAGGCATGAATGTGCCTGAGAGCATCAGCCCACGCCTGCCCTGGCGTGGAGGAGCCAGGTGGAGCAGAAGCACCAGGTGCAGCAGATCAGATGCTAATAGCTGCACTTCCCACCTGGTAGGATTGGGGGGGGATGGAAAAAGCAAGCTTCACCTGTGTTTCTAAACTTCTTGATTTAGAAAGAAAACCCTACACGTTGGTTGTGGCTTTCAGCTTTTCCACTGTGTTCAGCCTCTACACCAGTTAGGAGTTCAGCTTGCAACTGGTCTGCCCGACCACCCCTGGTTTCACAGATGGGAACCTACTGCCTGCACAGGACCTAGTGCAAACCACGCTTAAATTCAGAGGGAACTCCCAGCCACCGGCACGGGGTCATGCAACACGCAGCTACGCTCCTAGAGGGTCCCGGTTAATGATTTACTAAGCTGATCTTGTCTTTTATGTGCCAGCTTACCTAACACATGGTAGTTAGTCAGCACTGGAGGGACTGCACTGCCTTGGGTTCTCCCTCTGCAGAGCAGATCTCATCCCATTTCAACTCACGCGGGAAGCAGCTAGCTCTGAACGTGCATTTACAACACACAAGAATTTTCTTTCCTGAGCTCTGATAAATCCTGATGTTTTACTCCATCCCTAATCTTGCTCCCTAGGAAACATACAACCCAAGGCCTGTTTATCAGCTGGGAGGTGGTTTTAGATGAAGCTCCTATATCTACATTACTCTCCTCCTGAGGAAAAAAAAATATTTAATTAAAAAGCTAAATGAAGTCTTTAACTGTTCCCCTTAGTAACTTCCACATTTAGTTTCTAATCCCTCTGAAGTCCATCCTCTGTAGTTTAGTAAACAGGGTTTTTTAGGATTATTTTTTTTTCCATCCCAATTGCAAGATGCTGTGTATGTACATATAAAAATATATATACACAAACACCCATCACAGATCAAAAAGCATAATCCCTACAAAGGGCCGCAACAACTTCAGATTCCCTGGATGAGAATAAGGGAATCAGTAACGTGATTAAGGCCCAAGTCAGAAAGTGCATCTCTGAATGAATTCTTGAAGAGATCGTCAGGCACTCGCCCCTTACTTGGTTTGTCACATCTTCCACTGCAAAAGAAACCAGAAAAAAAAAGAAATGAGGGTGGTACCAGCACGGTGAGGGCTGCCCATGCCTCCTTCTGAGCACAGCTACCAAGGTGGGCACCCAGGGGACACGCACCCAGGGTGCTGGCTGGGGGTCTCCTGGCACCCTGTGCCCCTGGTAGCAAGGGCAGGGCTCACCCAGCCGAAGAGCACAGCAGGGGGAGCATCTGGGTTAAACACAGTGCTGAAATCATTACTGCTCCTGTAATCATTAACAGAGCCTCATCAGTGCCACGTGGAGTCACGGCCCCGCAGTCTCCTCAGTAGCACGCTGGTGCTGGGCTAAGGGCAGAAACTCCTGAAACCAGTCAAGAGCGAGCCACTGGCAACACCTGCACGGCCAGAGCCACACACCTCGCTGGATCCTGCTGGAAAACACTGCCAGACTGCACCTGGCCAAAGACTTGCTTGGTTCAAAGTTTAGGGAAAAATAAAAAGGGCAAATGTACATATATGAACGAGCAACAGGTAAATCACTGGGCCACTGGGAATGCATGGGCCATGCAGCAGCCCAGCAAAGCTGTCCCAGAAATGCCTGAAAACCCTTTGCTTTTTACCAGTTCCCAGTTCTAGCAAGCACTTTGGGAGCTGCTGATACAAACTGCCTTTATGAAACAGACAATAACTCTTTGTTTGAGGGGTATGGACATTGAAGATCCCTACAGGAAGGGTACAGCCAGGTCATTAGCAAAACAGGCCTATACACTAAGGCCTATAACAACGTTAAGGACCCAGATAGCCAACGCTTTTTTTTTTTCCTCCTCCCCTAAATGCTCCCCTGGGCTCAGAGATGAGCCGCGTTCACTGACAGACAATGACTGACATCCTTGCAATGCTGCTAAGGACATCATCTCTGCAGACTGCACTGACGTAGGAGATGCTTCACACAACCCACAGCATCCCTGCACGGGCAGCAGGTGCCTATCAGGTGCCTGTGCTCTTACTGGCATTTGTAAGGACAGGAACAGCTGTCACACAGGACAGCAAGCAAGGCCAAAGCTGTTCAGATGTCTTGTGAGAATTGTGATTATGCCATCACATGCCCTGCTCCAGCACTTACATGTTACTGACAGCATCTTCCCCTTTTCACTGTGGATGTAGCTTGCACGGCCCCAAGCACATTGGGGGTTGGGCACTGTTTGGCAAGAGGACTGCTTTTCCACTTTGTGAGTGAAGGGGATCCAGGCTGAGGAAGGACTAAAATAGCACGTGGAGGACTTCAGCAGATGTGCAACAGAACTCTCTACTGCCATACTGCTGAAGTCCCCTAATGGGGGGAGAATGGCACCGTGATGTGATGTGAGCTGGGTGTATGGTGGCTCTAAGTGCATCATGACTACTCAGCTGCACTGCAGAACACTCTTTGGGGAAGTGGACAGCTTCCGCGTTTCTGCTTTGGTGGTCTGTGTTACCTAGACTGAAACTACCCTCACAAAAATCCTACCTCTGGTGTCTTCCGAAGATAGGTGTAAAGACTCCGTAATGACCTAGCCACTGGGCCCTGTGAAGCAGCTTGTAGTGTGAGTAACTCATGACCACTGCTTGTTTACATAGGGAAATGTTTCTGTGCAAAGCCTCCATACACTGAGGTGAGAGGATCCAGATGTAAGGCAGGCTCCCAGATTCCTCTGCAAGTTGAGAACTCTCTATCTTGACACTGATACCTCTGAGGGAAATAACTTCCTTGTCTTAGGTTCATGGGAAGCTCAGAGGAACTTTGAAAAGTTGCTATTACATTTACTTTAAGTCCATGTGACTTTTCAGGGCACAGATTTCCCCTGCAAAGAAGTAAAAATTTATTAATAAATTGAAATGGTTTCGCGTAAGAAAAGATGAAGGCAGGAATGCTACTAACCTTGAAAACATGGAGACCAGCCTCTTGTGCTTTTTTTCCTCCCAACTGAAAGTCAATCATCCACTTGACAGCAAACATTTCAATTATGACATTTATCAGCAGCAGTTCTCAATTCTGAATGTAACAACTTAATTTATTAGCTTAATAAAAGCCCAGATGCATAGAGCTGCAGACACCAGGTACCTTTGCATACACTGAAACCAGGTTCCCCATTATTTCAACCTTCTTTATTATTGTAGAGAAACCAAGACCACCAGGATTTCTGAGATCCACAGCTGAGACACCCCAACGAATATGAAGTCACCACCGTGACATCATTTCAACTATTCACTTACTACCTTTGCAGCTACAGCTGGAAAGCACAGCTCTCACACCATACTTACAGCTCATTTACCTTTGGAACATGTCACACGTACTTCACAGGTTTAGAAGTCCTCTTGGATTCCTTCTCACAAGCATATCAAACATCTTAATGCAACACCACATAAAAGGCTGTCTATACATCTAGACCCTATGGATGACTTTTTCTAAATACGTAAGCAATGTCAAGTCCCTGAGTTACACATCACCTTACACCACTTCCCCAGATTTCACTGCATGCTTTACAAGTTAGCACTGCTCTCCCCTAACAGCACCAGCGAGTGACCTCAGGAGGCATGCTGCTCTTTTGTGTGCGGGACAAATTCTGGCAACAGGCATCAGGGTAGCACTTTACCAAATCAGAGGCAGACAGCACACAGGTCTCCCTAAAGCTTCCTTCAGGTATATGTTGTTGCTGCTGCCCACTTTTAAAGACATTGTGGTATTCCAGATTAAGCAAGGAACTCGCCCCTTAGAGGGGACTGTCACCAAAGCAGGATAGAGTACCAAACAAATATCAAATGTAAACATCAGTAACTTAGGGGTAGTTTCAAATATCATGAATACAGAGACAACTTGCAATTCAGAAATAGCCTTTTGTCATGAAGTCTTTATGGCTTGACAGACAGAAAGTTAGATTTGTTTTTGAAATAGTTAGTGCAATTTTTATTTGAGAGGTCAGCTATAAAGAAGAGTTAAACAGATGAATCCAGTATGACACCTCAGCTTCGAAGTTGTTTTTTAAACCTGATTTGAAATATGGCACTGGACAGTTACCTAGGGTCAAGGCATTTGTAATCTCAGAAAAAAACTCAGCTTCCCCCACAGGAGAGTGGGGTGAGGGTTAAGTTCTTCAAGGGGTAATTCATATTCCATATAAAACAGAGGAAGGAAAGCCTAGCAGCACCAGAACTGCAGCTGTGTGCTTGGCCAGCGCCTCTGCAATCCAAACATACAACTTGATCTAATACAAAATTCATTTGGAAAAGTGAATGAAGGAAGGAAAAGTACTCAGCCTCATTAAAAGAGATGCAGTAATGCAGCATTTGAGAACAGTTTGTGGAACTCATTCTTTCCTGGAGATTCAGAGTCCTGTAAAGTAATGTTGAGCTTTTACAGCTACTAACAGCGTATTCTCCAATGCTGTCTGAATTTAGATCTTCCTTTCATATTCCATGCAAAGCAAGAATGAGCATCCAGGCTTTTACCCAAAGCAAAAAATAAATAAATAAAGGTTGCTTTCCTTGACACTGATAATGGTGGATTATGGAGAATTTTTCTTTAAATAGCATATGCCTCCTCTGGAATTGGCATGATGAAGGATTAGTCTTTAAAATAGCATACAGATTTTTGGAATCTGAAGTCAAGCTTCAACATGATCACCAGGTCTTTGACTTTTGTCTGGGTTATTCGTTCTCTGATTTAGGAGACACCCCAAAGTGCTGGCACCACCATTTCCTCACACTTATTGCTTTCACAAGCTATATTCATTCCAAGTACACCTAGTTCACTAGGGCTGCTTTGCCCTTCTCCCTCATACCTCTTCCAGTACGAAGAACTTCCATTAACGCTAATGGGAAGTCAACGTTATGTGCACACAGGACATTACAGACCTTTTAAGGCTATATGGCTGACCAACAGGAACAGAAAAATACATACACGTAACTGAAATTTTCTTCCATTTAGCAAATAGTACTGAGTTTTAACTGAGGCTCTTCAAACCATTACCCTTATGTCCTTATATCCACCTTCCCCCTCTACCCCTTTAATTTATGGGGAAGACTCACTGTGCTTCCCTAAGCAAAACAAGAGATCACATCGTTTGCTCCATAGACCAAAAGGTAAAAAAAACAAAGGACAAACTGGTTCACAGTTAACCATAAATAAAAGTGCAATAAGTGTTCAAGTAGAGTGTAGAGTTTAAGCAAGCTGTACAACCACATTTGGCATAGTCATCTCTTATAGGCTCTGCGTGGGTCCCTCCCATTACTGACAGCAGGGGGAAGAGGCTGAACACTGTTAGCTGTTGCTGGATTTACAGGTCCTCGTCCATTGCCTCTCCCACTACCTGCATAAGAGTGGCCATGGTTATATGTAAATGGGAATCCACTTGATTCAGGTCCAGTTTGTAAACCGTTTCCTAAAAAGACAGAAGAGAGGTCATCACAAGTTCCATTGAATGAAATCACCTCTTCCCTACACAAGTTTAACAACAGGGAACATATGGAGTTTGCAGACATCAGCAAACCCTGAGCACTAGATTAAGTCCCTCTGGCATTCCCAAGACCCCAACTGCAGCTTACCTTCTCCCCTAGTCCCTTCCCCCCCACCTCCAACAAAAGCAGGAAGGGCCACAGGGAGTTGCATGCTAATTCCCCGCACAGGCGAGACAGGAGTCTAATAAAACTAGACTGATGCTTTCAGAAACATGCTCTGGCCTGTAGGTCACACAACCAGGATGTTCCAGAGATATAGCAGGGCAGAAGTCAAGTAGAAATGAGCAAAAGACGATCAAGCTGCACATAGCTTATTGCATCTTTCCCTGCTAGCAGACAGAAATAGAAAACTGTCTTGTGAGGTCCAGTCACAGCAGCAAGTCAGCTAGCGCAAAGTTCTCATGAACATGAGGTAAGGTCAGCAGAAACAAAGCTGCCCAAAACCCAACACCGAGACACTAAGGAGGTGCCTGCACACCAACTGGGCTAAAAGCCCATGTGCCTCACCCTGGAAAAGGAAAGGCAGGACTCTTTGCTCAGAAGCATTATTTGCAAAGGAACAGAGAGGGCTCCTTATTAAAATAAGAAAGGATCATCATGTTGCTAAAGAGCAACCAGACAGTCACCGAATAGAAGTGACATGGAGCTTTCCAGCAGCAAGTTATGTATCAGTTCGCTGCCATCCACCAGCAAAACTCTGCTACAAAACACCAGGCACTGAGTCCAGGCATTGTGTAGGCAGGCCACAAATAAGGTTCCCTCTGAGCTTACACCCACTCAAGCCTTTGAAGCAACTTCTTATTAAACATTAAAGCTTAAATAGTATATCACAAAGCCATGCAGTCAGGTCAGATATTAGAATTCAGATTACCTCCACTTCTATCTATTTTGAGGAGCTAACCTGGCAGAAAAGCCATGGTAACTGGCAAGATTAAAGAAGGCATTTTTAAGACCAAGGTCTCAGGTGGTTTAAAAAATAAATGGCTCCTGCTACTCCACTTTACAAACAGAATTTCAAGTGCTGCAAGAACTCTTTGAAAGCATCAGAACAACCTAGGATTAGTCAAGTCTTTTTACATGACACAGACACTATGAATATTTTCTTCCTCTTCCTGGGGACAAAACCTGAAACCATTATTCAGGAACTGTTCGTGTTTGTGCTTGCAGATTCATGCCCCAAGTGAAAACACTTTTTGGAGTAGGTTTGTACCCCACAGTGTCAAAGCCCTTAAGATAAATTTATTTTCATTCCCATTAACTGTTTTTTATACTTTCATCTCCACAAAATGAAACAGACTTACCCAGTGGCCCGAATGTACAAGAACTCATATTACTTGGTGCACAACTATTATTCTGTTCACCTTGTGCCTTCAGAGAAAGGTGAAAAAAAGACATGGGTCAGAAAGAAGTTGCAAAGATTCACAGAAAGGGATTTTTCTCCTGTGTTCTTATTGCGGCTCTACATAGAATTTATTTGCTACGCTAATTATTGACTTTCACTTATGTATCAATTCAAATCCATTTTCCCAGAAGGGCCATATCTTATCACAGCCCAGTGTGAAGTATTCAGAACAAAGAACACTTTATAGCTGAAGTCTCAGACAAGTTTAACATACCAGTTTGTTCTGTCCAATGTGTTCTGAGTTGGGCTCACTGAAGTTTGGCACTTCTGAGTATACCATGCAGAACCTGAGAAGAAATCAGCATTATGATGAAGTTCTAGAGCCGTCCTTAAAGTTCTCAATTCTGCAACTCCAGGAATATATATTCTGCACCTATCCCACCATCAAGAAGTCACTAACCCAGACCTCACACCTTCAGAAACTATTTGTAGGTACTAAAAGGCCTTGCTAGCTTTTTGATTCCTGTATAGGCCTGTGGTAAAGCCGTCACTTCATCCAGGTGAGGGTATGTCAGTCAAGCTGAGGCAAGTACACGTCTACTCTAGGAGGTAAAATGGTCTAAAGAAAACAAGAAATAAAAGAGCTCCCTCGGCCTCTCCCATCTACACAATCTTGTCCAGCACCCACTCACAAGGTCAGGTGAGGCACAGAGTCACCCAGCCTGCTCCCAGTTATGGCTGCATTAGATCTCGAGGGAAAACAAATACACCCACACGCTCCCGTACTACAGAGAGCTCCATTACCATAGCACAGAGGAGTATGAAACAAGGGATGAAATTCAAAGCATCCTTTTCCACTTACAGGGAGTCCTAAGGAACAGGCCCACCAACATGGAAGTGGTAGCAATGACTTAGCATCAAAGAAAACATGGTCATCCCTTAAAATCTGGATGAGCACACGGCATTTTTGAACCATCTAAGAGGGGGACACCCCACAGCACTACTTCCCTAATGACAAGGCCTCTTACAGCACTGTGTGAAGTAGAAAATCTCTTCTGGTTAGCAAAAGGTTGCTATTTTCCCTGTTGCCTGTCAAGTATGTTACTCATGCTTGTTCTTAGTCAAGAAAAGTCACCGCCTCACTCTGTGGGCAGTTTAAAGGAGGTTTAATGAGGCTTGCTTCTGTTTAGCTATGATTCATTGAAGCTACCTTTGTCTTCTTTACGCTGCTTGTCTCTCAAGCATGAGACAGGCACAGGGTTTCCACCAAAGTTAAGTGGTTATTCAACCTGAGGTCTAACTAAGCAATGCAGACTAAGTCCCTTGTCATTTATCCACTTCCCCACCAGCACCTCCAGGTCGAATCCAGACCTGTGCCGTGACAGAGGCTGATTTACCTCAGTATGCCTAAAATCCTTAGAGGACTGGAACTCATTACCACACCACGTGGAAACTCACATCACAGATGTCTGTACTGTACCTATCCATGGCCGATCAACACCTTTTTGCTGACCTAGCTTCTGTTTAATGGGATCCACCCCGACCTATACTTACCATGATGCTCTGTTGAGAGCAGGATGTAACACCACAAGTATAAGCATGCAATACTTACTCCCCAATTTTATGCAGCTCGCCTCCTCGTCCTGTGTAAAGTGTCAGGCATCCTTTCCACAGAGAGGCATACCTGGCCAAAGCAAGGAGAAGAAAAAAGTCTTAGGTAATAAAAAAGACCAGCACTGAAAAAGCAAGCAGAAACATGCCATCTTCAAAGGTTAAAAGAAATACTCCCTATCAGAATTAGTGGACTAAAAACAATTCCCAGGGATCTCAAGTGCAGCTTTAGTGCATTAGAAGATTATAGATTCCTATGTTTTACTTCTAGCAAAAGGTATTGGAAGCTTGGCGGAACCCTTTGGGAATTCCAGGAAACCAGCCAAGTATTTTGAGATGTGATGCTCTTTCCCTGGCTGGAGCAAACCTTGTGACTACTCCTGCGGAAGAAAGGCACTTTGCCAAAAGCAGTACCCATGTTACCACTGACTACAACTCTCAGGTCTGGGGCTTACTGTGCTTCCAGCAGCAGCCAGGAAGAACTATCTTTGTTCACTGGAGGATACTGCTACTGAATGTGTGTAACAGGAAGTGTTTACTTTTTTAGAACAGGTCCTTACCATGTTTGCTTTTTGGTTTTGTTTTTTTTTTTTTTTCAAGGCACAAGTTTGACCACTGCGTTCCAAGTGACATACAGAAATATCATTTTTGGATTGCAGGAACAGTCACTTACAAGGCAGAGCACGAGTGCACTCTAACTCTTTACAGTGGCACTTGGCTCCAGGCACTGGAATTTGAGTTATACAAAGCGTTCCATGGAGTCTTCCTTCCATGGAAGAGCATCATGTAAGCGAAGTGTTGCAAAATGCACATTGGAAGCCCAGATGCAGTGCAATGGAGCTAACAGGACTAGAATATGGGTGTGTTGATCCAGCAAAGGAAGCAGGAGCCCCAGACATTCCACTGTCAGGAGTCACTGATAATCTCGACGAGTCACCACTTCCTTGTGCTCCAGGTCTGCATGAAGTAGAGATAACAAGCCCTTCTCTTGCCCTTTGCCTTATCTACTCAGCCTGGGAGCCATCCTGCCTCACAGGGCTCTAACACAGGCACCAAGGAGGGGCCCGGCTGGCAGAGCAGAACCACAATGCCAGTTCAATGCTGACCTTTTCTGTATCTCAGCATAACAAGTGAAGAGGTGGGTCCACACTTTGGTGCACGTCTCAGCAGTTTTCCATCCAGAAGCAAGATTAATGCTCTGCACCTCATAATGCCACCTTACACTTTAAAGATGATCCCCTCTATGTTTAACCTTTAATCACAAGCTAGCTGGACAGTCTTGTGGCAGAGCACAAAGGAAAGCAGAAACAAGTGTGAGATGTAGAGCATTTGTTTACTGGGACAAGAACCAGCGAATCATGATAAGCTCCAGCACTAAGTTATTCCAGGTATGTAGGCATTTGTTTTTGCTTGAGAAGGAGCTGGTTATAAAACACTGTACTCAGTATTTCTGAATTCCAAGTTCTTAACTGCAGCAGCTTCCTGAAAATGAGTTAGTCAGCCAATGACCAAAATCAGCAAGCATCTGCTTTTGCAGAGGAATGCATCTAATGGCTTGAAATTCAACAGAAGAAAGGGGTAATTACACATAGGACTTAACTACGCTTTACTGCTTGCAAGAGTAAGCACTGGAAAGTCATATTAGCCTACCAAAAGAAGTCAAAATCTACCTGCCTTTCAAAGGCAACATCCCACACTGAATCCTGAGAAATACAAATTTGTGTTCAGAGAACCCTGTATGCCTGTGTGAGGGCGTTTTTTAAATAGAAGAGCCAAATTAGAACAGACTTAGCCTTTGCCATTACACGGTCCTAAGCAAGTCTGTAATTCACATAAACGAAGGCAGGGCTTAGCCACCCTCAAATCCTGGTGTCAGCTCATAGACTTAATTCATACAAGCCAAACTCCGTTTCTGACCCGGAGATGGAACAACCCTCCCATTGGTAGCACCAAACTAACAAATCAGCCGCAGTAAGCCAGTCTCAGAGCAGAACACAGTACAGCTGCTGCGGAGTATCACCATTTGTTCCGACGCCAGCTACACACAAGGCCTTGTGCTGGCCCAGAGCCCTGCTTTCGTTCTACATGTTTCAGCGCTCCACGTGTTCTCCACGCAAGCAGGCTTCCCCAAAACCTCCTCCCTCTGAGGAGTCAGCCTATTTCATAGAGAATGATATTTGCATAGAAGGAAGCAGCTGTTGTCTTGGTAGCAAGGGTCATCCAATTTCATTCCAAAAGCAGGAATTACACTCGAATGAACCACTACAAGAGCTCAGTTAGCAGCTCCACTGAGTAACCTTTTGCCTAGTTTTGCATAGAAACAAATTAAAAGGACCTGTACTTGTTGTAGCACCAACATCTCCTGCAGTGCTGTAGGCCAGAGTGCCAGTGCAATACACCTTTAAGTGTAAAGTAACTGACATGAACTCAAATGAAACCAACTGTTGCTTTGCTACTGACAAAGTAACACGGAAGAGTATTTTTAAACTGTGTTTTAAGCTAGCACACTTTCTCTCAGCTAAGAAACAATGTGGTTGTTTTTTAAATTAAACTCCCTGATAAATCCAATCGCACCTAACCAACCTCTACAGCGTAGCCCTCATGTGAATGTTTACAGTGAATTTGAGAAGGTTCCCCTCTGCCTATCATTTCTGTTAAATCCACTGCAATCAAAAGCAGCTTTCCTGTGTTGCAGGGACATTAATTATTCCCTCCTTTCATTAAGGAGCTGACTGCTGGAGTAAAGGACTAGCTATTAAAAAAAAACATCGTTTTCATTGCCCTGCTTGATTTACAGATGAGGAGTGACTGTTGCATATTCCCCCCTCCTACAGGGGAGTGGTCTAAGGAGCTTTTCTGAAGCCAAACTAAGTCTCTCAAACACCAGCTCCTCATTAAAAATACAAGCCCTTCCTACATATCCACCAGAGCATACGTTTGTACGAGGCATGTTCTGGGGCGGAGGAGACTGCTTTAATTTGGCAAGTGATCTCAGGCTGCTGCCTCCGGAATAAGGAGCCGGTCCAAACAGGGCAAGCTGTGTCATCTGTGCCTTTCCACAAGGAGTCAAAGCCTGCTTCCAACCCCAAACCTTCGCTTGCGTGCCAGAAGGCTCCCCAGGACCGGGCTGACAGCCTGAGGGGAAGCTGTGCTGTCCGGCAGCGGCTCCCCAGGCCCCTACGCACCCTTTGGTCAGGCGGATGATGTCCCCAGGCTGGATGAGGCCGCCGATCTCGTCCCACACGGAGATGGTGATGCTGCCCGTCTTGTCGGCCACCTTGCAGGACCTCACCTCGTGCCCATCCTTCGTCTTGGTGACTCGCCCTGCGGGGGGAACCACAGCTCGGGTGGAAACACAGCTGGGGGGCTGCACGGCACCACGGCACCCCCAGCTGGGTGCACACACAGCCCGGGGGTGCCCGGCTCCCGCACACGGCTCGGGGCCACCCACCGCCGCCCTGCACCCCCCGCCCACGGGGGACACGCGTGGGCAGCCCGGGGCGTGTGCGGGAGGCGTGCCGGGCGCCACTTACCGATCTCCAGCACAATAAAGACGACATTTAAGTTTTTCAGTCCGGGTTTTATGTCTTTTATGAAGAGGTACGCGTCGCTCGCCGCGCTCATGCTGCGGCCGGCGGGGGGGACGGGGCCGGCGGGGCGGGCCGAGCCCGCATCCCGCGGGGCACCGGCAGCGCAGGGCCGGGCAGGGGGGCACCGGCAGCCCTCGCACGGGACGGGGACACGGGCACCGAGGGCTGCTCGCTGACCGGGAGGCTCTCCCGCCGCCCACCGCCCCCTCTCTCCCTGACACGACGACGCGACCCTCCTTCCTCCCGCTGCCGCCGGCACTGAGGCGAGCATGTGCTCCGCGGCCGCTTTTATAGCGCCCGGCCGCCACCACGCGAGGCGCCGGGCGGGGGGGGGGAGGGCGGGGGGAGCGCGATGGAACCGTCCGCGGCACGCGGAGCGCCGCCATTGGGCCGCGCCGCCGCCATTTTCTGCTGCCCGGGGGCCGGGGGGGGGGACGTGCGCGCCCCGCCATGATGCGCCCGGAGCCGGGTGCCCGGTGGGCGGGGGGCAGCCCAGGGACGTGCCTCACCGTGCTTTGAGCCTTACCGTGGCAAAAAACACGAGCCCCGAGCCCGTTCAGCACACGCACAAAAAGCCCGCTCGCGTGCCCCGAAGCCACCTGTGGAGGCGTTACAGTGAGAGCTGGGGGCGCGCTGGTCAGGCATCAAGGGCTGGCGGCCTCTCGGCAGGGAGCGCAGCCACGCAGCCCCAGCTTTCGGCACGATTCCTGCGCCGGGAGCTCTCCGTCCTGCGCAAAATCCAGCACCCCAGCACCACACACGCCTCCGAGCTCACTGTGGTCTGCGGTGGGGGGTATCCGGACGGGAACAGCTCGCCTGGCTGCCCGTAAGGCGGCTGCGCTCGGCTGCGGCCGTGAAAGGGCCGCCAGCCGTGCGACATGCTGCGTGGAAAAAGCGACGAATTACGGAATTACCATCAGGAGCACTTGGATGGAGAGAGCTGGCGTCAGCCGCTGGGCAGTTGGGGCTGTTCAGTGACAGGGAGCTTTTTGACATGAGCTGGGTGTCAGTATGTCCAGCTGGAGCGCTGGTGGTGCCAGGAAAAGATGGAAGGGCTGGAAAGTCTAGCGTGTAAATTCAACTGATTGTGAATGTGACTGGAGAAGGAAGGGGCGGCAGGAACTTCGTAAGGTTGCTACTCAGCAACTCCCTTCCCTTGCCCCCTATGGCCGTTTCCTCAGGACCCGCTGGAAGTCTGTGCGCAGTTGCCTACAGGGCTATGCCCTCACTGGGTCTTTAAACAACTGGAAGAAGCCTCCCATTCACAGGTCCTGGTTGTCCTGGGGGGCTAACCACCCTGATACCCGAGCCCTGGATACAGCAGAGCTCAGGCAGTCTTGGAGAGTTCTAGAGTGCACTGTGACAACTCCCTGGCACAAGTCATCAAGGAGCTAACAAGGAAGGGCACTTGTACTGGGTCTGGCTGGGCTGTTACCTTTCCCTGCAGCAGCCCATACAGTGCTGTGCTCTGCACTTGGAGCTAGAACAGCAGTGGTATCACACCGGTGTTGTGTCTGCTGCTGAGCGGTGCTGGCACAGCATCAGGACTCTCTCTAACCCTCCTAGGGGGTGGGCAAAAAAGTGAGAAAGAAACGTCACCAGGGCAGCTGACCTAAACCAACCAAAGGGCTATTCCATACCAAATGATGTCACACTCAGCAATAAAAGGTGGAAAAAGGAAGAAGAGGGGAGGGGTGGGCTCTTGTTATGAAAACGTCTGTCCTCCTCCCAAACACCGGCTACGTGCGTTGAGGCCCTGCTTCAAGGACATGGTCAAGCACCGCTTGTCTGTGGGAAGCAGAGAGGAATTTCTTTCCTCTGCACTTCCACATAGCCTTCACTTGTTTTGTTTTGTTATTCCCTTTTCCCCTCCCTCTTACCCTTTCCCTTTTTTCCCTTTAGTTGAATTAATTAATAATGTTTCCATAGTTTTTTTTTTTTCTCTTTAATTAAATTATCCTTACCTCAACCCGTGAGTTGTTCTTTCCTTTACTTCTTCCCCTCCTCATCTGAGAGAGCAGTTGTGGTGTTCAGCTGCCTAGCACGGTAAAACCACCACAGCACTGTCCTGGACATGATACTTAAAAACAAGCAAGAACTGTTTGGGGATGTGATAGTGGGATCAGCCTTGGCAGCAGTGACTATGAGATGGTGTGGTTCAGGATTTTCAAAGGAGCAAGCAGGGCAAAAGGCAGGACCCCAACCTTGATTTCAGAAGAACAGACTTTGGCCTCTTTGGAGATCTGCTTGTAATACAGTCCTGGTGAGGCTAGGTCCAAAAATGCCGTCTGGTATTCAACGATCACCACCCCCATGTTCAAGAAAAGTCCATCCCAACAAGGAGAGAAGCAGGCTTATCTAAGTAGTGCCCATGGACAGGACAAGAGGCACAAATCAAGACATGAGATCCATCTGAACACAAGAAAATACATCACTTTTAAATTTATTTTTACTGTGAGAGTGGTCAAAAACTGGAACAGGTTGCCCAGAGAGGTTGTAGAGTTCCCATCCACAGAGATATTTGAAAGTCACCTGGAGACGTTCCTTGGCAACCTGCTCTAGCTCGCCCTGCCTGAGGAGGTTTGGACTGGATGATCTGAGGGGTTCCTGCCAACTTCAACAATTCTGTGATTCTATGGAAAATTTCCTATCTGTCTTCTTCAAGTGCAAAAAGAGACCCAGAGTTCTACTAAGCTTGATGCATAGAGTAGGAAAGCAAGGTCACAAACTCCCTCTGTATCCGTAAGGGGCTAGGACTAAGCTGGGAAGACAGAACTGGCCATCTTCTCGTATCTGTCAAGGAGATGCATGTTCCTTTCAGATCCATTTTAAGACAGTATTTACAGTATCTGTTCTTCCACTGACGAACAATTTTGCTCTGTTTGTCTCACAAAGAGACATTTAAAATCTTACTCATATTTTTTTCAATTGTCATTCCAGTTGCCAGCCCCTGAGAATGACTTTGATACCATCTGGCAGTGATTGAATGATTCCCATTTGCCGTGAAGGTGACCTGCAAAGCAAACCACTGCTTCTTTATGATGTTTAAAGAAACCAGAAATATATATATATATTTTTCCTAGCATCATCTTTCCTGCTTCTTTTTTAACCTTAGGACGATAACGCTACCTAGTTGCATCTGCAGGCAATGGAAGCACCAGCTTTCTGACCTCCTTACTGGAGGTGTAGTCAGTCTTCCACAAACAGCATAAGCACAGAAGGTACCGATGTATCTTCAGGCACAAGACTCTCCAGAAGACTCCCAAATATTCAGGAACAACAAGTTGGCCAAAAAAGAAGCCCAGAAGCCACGACAGCATTATGCAATGGGATGGGAGAAGAGAGAGATGTATTGTCAGTATCTAGGACTCCTGCAATAATCTGGTCTTAAAAATGTTAATGAGCACTGACTGCATGAGTGGGTCATGTTAAAGAGGCAGCACCAAAACTGTGCTTATGCACTTCACAGGATATCTGGTAAAGTGTGTGACTGCAGCCAAAGCAGGAGCCTTTCCATCATGGAGGGTCTTGAATGTGTGTGCCATTCAGCCAGTGCCTTACCCACACAAGTCAAATTTTGCCTGCAGCAAATTCTACAGCAGGGTTCCAGTGATGAAGCTAAATCCTCTTCCAAGCTCCTTTGCTTGCTGCAGAACATTCTTCTGCGTGCAAGATATGAGTGCTTGTAGGCTAAGATTCACAGGGAGGTTTCAGTCCAAAGCAAAATCAGGGTTGAGTTATTAAAAGAGTTCTCAGCAGTCGTGTATCTGGCAAAAATCCCATGCATCTCAACAGGACTGTGATTTCACCCTCTGGCTTTAATGGAGTTATGCCAGCCGAGAAATTGGTCCAAACTCCCCCTTTCCTTTCAGTTGATTGGTACTGAGAGCTACTAGAGTCCCCAAGTAGGTCTTCCTGCCAGCCAAAGCAAGAGCTGATGCTTAGTTCTTTATTGCACACAGAGATTAAAAATATACAGAGGCCCCAAAACACCACCTTTCACCAAGTTTTACTAGGCCATTACCCTACCTCTGACAAGCTCCTAAGTAAAGCTACAGATTGTCAGCTGCTTTTTTACCACTGATTACACTTCAGCTCCATGAAGCATGCCCATTTAACAAGCTGGCAGCAGGCTCTGGTGTCTTGGTGACTCCAGGAAACAGCAGCTTGGTGCCTTCAGTATCTCCTGAGCACACAGTGTGTGGCCTTTGGGGTCTTGATTTCCCTGAGGACACCCCAGAGGAATGTGGGTTTAAAGTTCCCCCATACCGATGGGGAGCATAGGAGCTAGTCCTGTCTTTTCAGCTGGAGATCTGAAAGACCGTAAGTGACAAGTCCCAAAGATTTATGGGTTTAAAGCCCCCTAACATCCACAATTGCTGTTTCTTGGATCTCCAGTGAGTCTTATAGCAAAAACCTCACAGCCTTGCTCCTTCATCAGAGGGGTCTTTACTTGAATGGTTGAATAAGTGCAGCTGGGGCAGATTAGCACTTTTGCGCTGCGGCCGTGCCAGAATAACCCCACTGTGTCTACAAGGACACCAGTTACAGACACCCAAACACATACAGTAACTCCTTTTTTATCTAGAGAAAATAGGTATCAGCTTTCCACTAAAAAAAAAAAAAAAAAAAAAGTGCTGAGAGCCCTTAAGCCAGCCCTGCTGGCACGGCTGGCTGGCCAATACGAGAGAGAAATACTTAAAATCAGAGGGAAACAGCAGTTGGAGTGGGGCACAGCTTTGCATGCACCTCTGCGTTTCCCCTGGAGCGAGGTGAGTCACTTGCTTCACACACATGTGGCTCAGCACAGGGCAGCCAGCACGGGGAAGTTGTCTGCAGTGGCTCACAAACCCTTAAATTATCAGCAAGCTGAGCCCTTTTCCATCTGTTTTAGCCAAGCGAGTCAACATTTCAAAAAGCTTTACGAACACCACCTGCAGGGCCAGTCCCTGCCGGGGTGATTCCTGCACGAATCGCCCCAGGACGTCCTCCGTGGCAGCCCCACGAGCCCTGGAGCACCTACCTCTTGGCTCTTGCTGCCCCGGGAGGGTTTCACTGCTCTGCTCTGCAGACCCACCACACCACCCTGCTGCCAGCCGGCTCCACGGAGGCTAATGGGCTGGTAGTTCAGCATTGGTCTTGCATCATCCAGTGATGACCTTCAAAAGAAAAAAGAAAAAAAAAAGGGATTTATGTCCAGAAAGGAGGCTTTGAAGATTTAATTTGGTTTGGATTTTTTTTATGGATTTTTCCCCCCCCCCCCCCCCCCTTTATTTTTTTTCTGTGGCAGTGCCTGCTTTTTCCTGAAAGCTTCCTGGCAATATTGCTAATATGGACTTCTGCCCTTCTCTAATCTTAAAGAATGACAAAAAGTTATCTTCTTCACCCAGGTCGGTGCCCTCAGCAGAGGAACCACGTCTTGCTCTCAGTGCCACGGAGCTGGACGAAGACATTGGGCCAGCCACCAGCCCTCCTCTGTGTCCTCCCGGCACCCTCCACGCGTGCTCGCCGCCTTCCTGGCAGGGGTTGAGTTTTGCTAACAAGTCAGACATGGCCATAACACCTGGTGGAAAAAGGGGAGGCGCGGTGCTGTGCTGAGTAAGCGTGGGAATAGGTCCCTGCCCTCGGCGCTGTGCAAACAGCCGCAGCGCTGCTGGGGCCGTGGCTCGGGGCTGCCTGCACGGGAGCGTGTAGACACGGTCTGGGTTGCTCAGCTCTGTGCTAGCAGCGAAAAACAAATCCTACGTGGGTTAAACAAATCCCATCCCTAGCAAAGCGCTGCATACATTACTAACTCAGCTTCCCGCGGACTAGCAGGGAATCCAGCTGCTTGCCTCGGAGCGCGGCACATTTTTCTTTCTCTTCTCCCTGTGGCACCTGTAGCTGCTCTCTGATGTGCACAGCTTCGTGTCAGTGACTAACGAGTACATAACAGGCACCCCAGGTTTCCGTAGGCTGCACGCTGTCACTGATACTTAGGGGCTCGGGAGAGGTCCTGAGAACCACCCACCTGGCCCAAAAATGGGTGAGCTGATAAGAAATGGGTTTTTTTCCAGAGCATCAGGCCTGCCAACGCAGCACATTTCAAGCGCCATTGGCAACTCAAAGGGGTTTTGTACTGCAGCTTCTGCGTTCCCCCCTCCGTTTTATGAGCACGTGTAACATCAACATTCCTGCCCAGCTGGGGTAACAAAGGAAACAGCTCCTGAAAGCCACCCACGTGCGTGAAATGCACGGCTAGTGTAAATAGGCATTTCTGATTTAGCACCTCTGGGAAGGTACCGTTTGAAACAAGCCAAGCCAGTTCGGGATACCTTAAAACAGGGTATTAAAAATAAATAAAGTCTAGCTCATAGTGATAACAGGTTTTCAGGAACCATTTTACTGCAGCTCGGGTGGGTAGTACAGCCGAGCTGCTCTGACATTGCACATACGGGGACAAGAGCGCTCCGGCTCCTCGCGATGACATAGAAACCCCAGCCACGAAGGCGGTGCAGCAGGACATCAGATTGCAGCCCCATGTCATCAGCCACAAACCAGCCGGTTCCTTTCCTCCTGGCACCTCCTGCCTACCAGCAGGTTAACATTTAGAGGCCCGATTTAGGTCTTGCTCCAGTCCCTGGGAGCTCCTCCAGGCAAAGTAACGCTGGAGGTGGCATCACCTCATCATCAAAGTGGTTTTTGCCCAGGCTTGGTTCAAAAGCCACATCAGATGTCTCAGTGACTGCCGCTTCACTTTAGGAAAGAGGAGCTCGATTCCTTGTTGGTGGGCAAATCCCAAGGCATCAGATATTTCTTGGCTTGTATTTACCAATTTGGAGCATTTCTGCTTTTGTAAAACCTCTTGCCATGAAACATCTATCGTTTCTGTGCTGCTGGATCTCCTCAACCCATAAAAGATGTGAGGGACATTAAAATATCAGATGCTGTCTGTATGTTGTGCAGCAAGTCACACTGTTCCCTTCCTGACACTTTTGATTATATAAAGGAGAACTAAAAATTTGATTACTCTGTGGACTAATTTTTTCTCTTTGTAACCACAAAGACACTGGTGCCAAGTACACTTCTTCCTGGTGAGGTTGTAGTTAAAGCATTTCTGAGAGTTTCACGTTCACTGCACAGTGGTATTGCAGAAGACAATAAAAACCTTTTTTTTTTCCCTGAAAACAAAAAGGTAACGAATTACTGGAATTAAGCTTAAAATTCAAGTGTAGCTGGGGGTTTAAAAATTTCTCGAGGTTAATCAATTTTCAGTTATGCCATAGTTTCATTAAGTTCTCTAATCAAGCTAGATTTTTCATACATAAGACAATACTGAAATCTTAATGTACAGGACACATTTTGTATTAAGATGTTTCAAGCTTTTTTTTTTTTTTTTTTTTTTTTTTTTTGATAAGTATAAAGGAAGAACTTCAGTCCAACTGTTTGAAGTCACATTTACCATATGCGGATATTGGCCTCCACCTGGTGTCTGGCACCTTGAGTTCCAGGTTGATCGATCCAATCCTTAAAAATTCCACCCAGCCTTTCCAGAAAAATACCTTTAGTCTCTCCTCCAGAGGCTGAATACAGTAAGAATATGTACGACCTTACAGCAAGCCTGAAACTTGGTCGTCTTTTTCTCTCGCATCCCTGGAACAATTAGACGAACTATGGGACAAGTAATGGCAATGCCAAGAGTGAAAGAAAGGGATGCTCCTAAAGCGGCAACACATGAAGGCAACTTGTAGAAGACTCCAGGAGATGGTTAACTGGCTGAGCTTTTGCTGGGCAGGTGACCCTGAACACAGCAGGGTTCTTGCCGTGCTGTTTATTTCACACAAAGAAGGCTTTAGCGTAATCAGAATCTTTCATCTCTTTGTCTTCCTTCTACACCCTGGCTTCAGCGTGAAAGATTAAAGCCAATACACGTTTATTGTCAACATTTTGTCTTACTCCTCCCACAGCAGCGTCTCTCCTCCTGCTGGGTTCTCTGATTTCTCCTGTGCCAAGCGTTGTTACAGTAAGTTCCAGTACAGGTTTGCTCCTTGCATTGTTTTTCTTTTGAGTGTCATCTTCATTCCTGTGTGCTCAGACTACTGTTTCATATATTGTTAAAGCATTAGGTAAACTAAAAGGAAGTCCTAGAAGAACAGTTTACTCATCTCACAATACTGATGAAATAAATAACATTCTATACCTGTGTAGCATCTTCCACGGGGTAGAATCCAGGCATGTTATCAATCATATATTAATTTAACCTCTTGAAATGGTTGCAGGTTACTGAATAGTATTCTTGGTTAACGGGTGAGGAGATATTAAGGCAGTAAGAAAAGCAAGTGTCTTCTCAGTTTGGGACACATTAGACTGGGGAGTAAAACCTGTAGCTCCCCAGTTGTACCACAACGCTTGCTGTTTCTTTCCAAAAGAAGCAAATAGCAAACTAAGATGATTTCACCACCGGCATGGTGGGAATATACTTCATTCCCTGAAGCAAAGTATTCTCCTGTGCTATCTTCAAAGCATTTTACAGGCCTGGGTGAAGTCAGGCCACCTCTCCCATGCGCTCTCACACACGGCGACCGACCAAGAAGGTATTTACTGGCCCATACACCCGTCCGCGGAAAGTCTTCCATTCTGCCCGGTTTGCTTACTTCCTGTAGGATCATTAGGAGGCACATTACCCTCTTCATTATCCACACATTTATTTAGTCATCAGTCTCATCTGACTGAGCTTCAGTTGCTGTGATACAGAATTAAGAGATGGGAAAGCCACAATAGCACGCTTCAACAACCCCCCTAAATAAGTCCGATCCTAGGCATCGCCAGATGCCATGTAAAAGGCACACGTTGCGAATACCCCTGCGTTCACGGGGATTTCTGACGTTAATTTGTACAGCCTGAAATTCAATCTCTTTCGTTCTTACAGCTAGTTTGTGAGAAAAGCAGCTGTTGGCAAAGGCTGAGGGGAGGCCGGTGTGCCCTGCCGCCTCCTGAAGCTGCACCCAGCCGTGGTGGATCCCGGCTGAGTCACTGAGCTCCGGGCTGGAGGAGGCGGCTGCCCTGAGCTTCCCTGGCAAAAGGCACATACCTTCTTCCACTTCTTAGCTTTAGCTAAGCCACTTTGAACCTTCTGCAGCCAAATCTGACGGTCACTATCCCATCTCAGCTTTGCAGCTCTCCTTAATTAGCAGGTTGCAGAGCAACACACAATTAGCAGTAAGTGCTGGCTGTCCGCAGCCAAGCGATGCACCGGGGAAGGATGCAGACGGTTCACGTGGAGCCTGCGTCACGCCAACCACTCCGTCCTGTCCTTACAGCCAGGCAGGTTCGTGCTCACGAGGTACCAGTTACCCAACACCTCAGCGGCGACGTGCCAGGCGCCCAGAGCATCATTTCGATTGCCACTGCCACCCTCTGATCTCACGGGGCTGATCCGGCGTGCAAATCGCAGGGCAATTTCAGGACTGTATAACTAGCCCCAGGCTTCCTGCTAACCATCGCTCCCACACCCCACCAGCAACTGGCGTAACCCCACTGCTAAATGTGCCCCAAGCAACTGCAAAAATTGGCAGCGGTGGCTAGCGCCGAACACTTGCTTTCTTCAACGCGAAAGCCCCCCAGGACTGACTGGGCACGGCCCAACGCACAGCTGGAGACAGCACTCGGGGATAACGCAGCTCGGGGATGTACCACTCACTTGAGGAATCGGTCACTAATCACCAGACAGTTCCCCTGGCCGGTAATTAAACCGATCTGGACATGCAGAGGGCAGCTCCCTTGCCGAGGTGCAGGTCCCGGCACGGACCTCCGGCACCCTGCCACGGAGGATGTGCTTAGGAGGCTCCCAGAAGCGTTTCCCACGTGAGTCGGGCACAGAGCTGTTAAACCACCACGCTATCAAGGTCAGCAATGGCCACAATTACACGAAACTCGAAACGCCAGACCAGCGCTACTTTGTGTGTTGCCTTTCCCTGCCTGAGGCTCTCGACTCCAGTAACCCGTGGCTGCTACCTGGGGACATCAGATAAACAGCCTTCCTCCGGCTCTGCGTTTGACAAAGGAGCCCTCCCTCCCCTTCCCTCCTGTTACGGTAATTCCTTTAATATTTGCCCCACACGCAGTGTTTATTCTGCAGTCAGAAGGGAAATTCACATGCTGTGCCTGTGCTGGCGACCCCCCGGAACCGCCAGCAGCGAATGTAAACTCCGGCGTGACCTCCTGGGTCCATAAATCCCATCGCCCCGGATCACGCTCGGCTGTTTTAGTTGTCCTAGGATTCCACAGATGCCAAAAGTAATCTTGGTTTACATTACAGGCAGGTCAAAGACACTCCACCAAAGCCAAGAGCACTGCTTGCATGGGTAGGGACTACTCACAGAAAAAGGATTACTGGTACAAATAGGGATTAAAAGGCTGAAGCCATCAGACTGTCTCTTTTTTTTTTTTCCAGTGTCAAGCCTAGAATACGTAAGCTGGTCACTGGAGCTGAAAGAGCCCCAGGATGACGTTTTCCTGGAGCTCACAGCCCCACCTATGTTCTCCCAAGGTCAGCCTTGGGGCTTTTGAAGTTTCTCCCATTTTGGAGGGAACCCAAGCCTAATTACATCAGGGCCTGGGTGCTGCCAGAAGCACAGAAGCTGCTGAAAACGCCTTCAAGCAGCAGCACAGAGATGGCTGGGTGAAGCCACGCGGTCGGCCTGGGCTGCAGCAGAGATCGGGGAGGGAGGCAGCAGACGAAGCACCGGCAGCACTGAGCTTCTGGGGGCTGTCCCAGCATCCTGCACCGGGACAGCACGCGCTGCCAGAAAGCACAGGAGGGGCACGACGTTTGCCTAGATCAGTAAGAGGTTCAGGATAACCCCGAGGGGTCATCTGACGCCTTTGCGGCGAAGGGGGAGCAGGTGGCTGAGGCCCGCCACGGCCACTTCGAGCAGGTGACTCGGCTGCAGCCTCTGAAGGGGTAGCGAGGACTTCCCTGCTCACCTGGCCTCGGCACCAGTTTCCCTCCGCCCACACACAACGCACACGCCCTCAGGGCGATGACCAGCGGCGGGACTGCTGCCACCTGCGCTTCAGACGAGGGACACGAGGTAGAGGAACTTGAAGCCACCTGCCCAACATCACGCAAGAAGTCCGTGGAGGAGCTGCGGCGGCCCTCGGTCTCCAGGGTCTGCTGACCACATTGCGATTCCTAACAGCACTGAGCCACAACGATGAGGTGTAGTGGCTTTACTCCCATTTAAGCTGGTGAAAATGCCTGTACGACCTGCAGCGGCACGGAAGCTCACCTCCACCGCCCCCCTACCTGTTGCCTTAACCACAGAAACGCTTTCATTTGGTCCAAAATGAGAACTGTGATACAAGACGATGCGGGACAGCTAATAAAATTACAACCTCCGGACCGTTTTTTGGCTTGGCACAGAGAAAACGTCAAAGAGAAACACCTCACGGTAGATTGTGCTTATCCTTTCTCCATCTAAACTCAATGCATGTCCTCCTCTCCTTCAGCAGACCTGCAAAGAGCCAAGCGATTTATCTTCCCAACGACACAGCCGCGGAGAGCACACCTCCCTGATTAATGAAGTTTTCTACCCGAGTACTCGGTTATGTTGCAGCAGACAATGAGAAATGTGATTACTGCTAATACGGCATTGACACAAATGTCAATGATGTAAGGCAAGCAATATCTTTCTGAATCAAGAGTCCCTTCCATCATTTTTATTTTTGTTGGCTTCTACCATTTTAATAAGCTGCTGCTCTACGCATTACCAAAACACTCCCAGCTAAAGCCGTCTAGGGACAAAGTGTTTTTTGTGCAACACTTCATTAAATAGGAGGCACCTTCAACAAAAAAGCTGTTGTGTGTGGACGTAGCCCTGTTATCATTTAAGCACACAATACTCGAGCCCAAAACTCCGGTCAGCTGATGCCTTTACCTCAGCGATAACAAATCAGTTTCTTTTATCAAAGTCAAATACGGTGGGAGAGGGATAATGGCTTTTTGTCTCCCAGCCTCTCCGCGTTCTTCCAAGCCCCAGATCTCAGAGGGCTTCCAGCCTGGGAGATGGAAACGGGCTGATGGAGAAACCACTGCTGGGCACCTAATTACGCTCACTGAGATATCATTAGATTTCTATATCTTCAGGGAGGAACTAGCTCAGTTTTGGACACAGAACTGTGCCTCTTACTTCAGCAAGGACTAGAGGAACGGGCAAGATCTGAGGAGCTGAGTTTCCAGGGATCTGGAGGAGAGTTCTCAGTGGTATCCGTGAAACCATTACAGTCCTTACGCGCAGTACAGAGGTCACGTAAGAAATTAAAAACACCCTTAAAGCTGATCACATTTCTGTACCAAAAAAAAAAAGAGAAACAAGTGTCTGGACAGGAGCAGGAGGCAACAGAGAGAGGAGCACTGTGGTCAAATGGCAAAGTTCACACATGGGACTGAACTTTATACCAATGATTCAGGAAGCGAGAGCACAGCCCAGGCAAAGCAAACAGAGAAAACATGCCTGGGTAAAAGCTGGAGTGGATGAAAATGAACTTTAAGAGCTAACGGTTAATGAAACAGCAACAAATCAATTTTTCTTAATACATTAAAAGCAGAAAGTCCGCAAAAGCATTTGCGGGCAACCTAATCACAGAAGGGCAGACAACAGAGCGAGTAGGAGGTGTAAAAGAACCGAGAGGCAGCCAAGTCGTATCACCACGACTGTCCTGCTGCAGGAGAATCAGAATGAAGTAGTGATGAAACTGGGGTGCGGAAACAGCACCCAGAACAAGCTGGTAAATAAAAATAAATCACAGGACTGGACGGCTTCCATTGAAATGTTATTTCTCATGCTGTTTGCTTACTCCTACATCTGCAGATTGGGAATGCCTGAGCTGAAAATAAAGCAGGCCAGTGGTAGAAAGCTGAACTGTTTGAACAAATGAGTGAATTACTCGTGCTGAGGGCACCAACTCAGCTAAAACAACTGTCCTCTACTCTTCTTCAGACATTATGGCCTTTGGCTTCTTTCAGCTCGTAAAGATGTTATACCTTCTGCTCAGCAGTTACTTAGGCGGTCATTTCTTTCTTCCGTAACACCTAGGCATTCTCACAACCCAGTGTTACCACAGATTTATCATTTAGGGATGACAGCAACTTTAAAGGAAGTTTTAAAATGAAGAAACTGGCTCACTAGCAAGAACAATTTGATACCTGCTAGCAGGATCAAAGGAGTAAAATGATGCGTCTGTCTCAGAAAATGCACATGGCCAGATTTTGGAGATCTGGACCCAAGAGTTCAACATCTGAAGCAAGACATTTGACAGCAAGATCTACAAAATTGTTTAGTTGCATCTGAGCCTCAAGAAGAGAGGAACAAAGTCATGTAACAGCTCTGGGGGAAAGAGCATGGGTAACAGGGCATCTGTAACAGCAGCTGGGATTCGCGTTTACACTTGTATTAATGGACACAGACATATTAAAAGGAGCATTTTTAACGTCCACATATTGCTGTGCCTTCAAAGTACAGGCATACAAAATATATATATATAAAAAAAAAAGGACAGACATGCAATAGAAAACCGGTCATATTCTCTTTATGGGCTGGAAAGTGAAATAAAACCAGAGAAATGCACTAGCATGTATAGGGGTGAAAAAAGAACAAAGCACAAGCAACTTAAAAACATTTACCCCTCCAATAAACCTAACATTCTCCTAGTGAAGCAGGTAATCTGAGAGGATCCCTCTAGCATCAAGCACGCACAGTCTCCGGTGCAGGAAGCCTGCAGAGCGCTGGAGTGCGGTTTGTTGGCAGTCTTTGTATTGATTGCATCTCGTCAACAGCACAGACAAGCAGTGGGATAACAGAAATGTGATTCTAGGTCAATGCTGCTTGTCATCTTGAGCCCTGCAGTCACCTGGATGACTCTAAAACCAGTGCCGTGGTGCTCCTTGCTTAATCAGGAAACATCGCCCCCATCACAAAGTCTCCTTCTTCCAGACAAGAGCTCACAGAGGTTAGCTGAAATCAGCTCGCAAGCACAAGTTTGCAGTGTCTCATCACCACAAAACGCTTCCCAGGCGACACCAGTGGCACACAGCACCCATAGTTTCTCCTGAGCTTCCTATCCCTGTTGTAACGCTGAAGCACAAAGCTGCCGAGCAGGTGATGTATTCAAAATGAGCATTGGAGAGCAAGGCTTCTGATCAGAGAAGGACTGGTTTTCCCCAAAGCGAGTGGTCTTGCTGACCTGAATTATTATACTTCAGCGTGACAGTGTCACTATGGACTTGACATTTTGTAGGTGTCAACAGTATCTTAGCTAGGGCCCCTCTAAGACCATCGGTGGCTGCATGCAGCTACGGTGGCAGCATCAACAAGATGGTGTCAGCGTAAGCACAGGTTTCTCTTCCAAGAAACAACAAAACAAGAGCTGAAAAGGGTATTTTTATTTGCGATATCCACAATAACTCACTGTAGTTATTCACAGTAACGTTGACTATGTGCCCTGTGAAGAAGGTACGTGGAGTGCCCTCTACAGCACAGAGCTAGACTGCACTCACTTGGCACGTTCCTCCTTCACTTCGAGTATTTTCAATTTTAAGCTGTACGTTTAATTTATTCTTCACTTACCCGTACCTTTCAAACCTAACAGTGACAGCTTGGCTTTCCAGACATTTATATATCTTTACTTTGGACACCACTTTGTATTTACTTTCCCTAGAAGAAATAAATGCTCTTTTTCCTTCACCGATCTACTTTAAAACCCTTTCCCTTGGTACTCACATTTCTGGTAGGGATGTTCTCTATGCTTCCAATCCTCCAGTCCTTATTCGGTGAGTTATCATTTCGGAAAACCTCTTATGAATCACCAGAATTGGCCTGAAAATGAAGTGATGGAGCCTTTATTCACCCGAGATGCAGCAGGTTTCGGTGGCACGATGAGCATTAAATGCTCACCAGTAAAAGCTTTCTCAGCTTGCTCTCAGGTATGTAAGTGGGACTTAGCACCTTGCATCCCGGCACTGATCACCCGCAGAGATTGCCCTCAGCCTATTTCTAACGCCGTGAAACTCGGTAGTTTTGCGCCAATTTACAGAGGCACAGCTTCATGCCCTGTACCCCATTGTCATTGCCGTGTGTAGCATTGGGATTTTTCCCTCCGTGAACGTCATCCACTGGGACCTGCTTCTCTGCACAGGGCCCTTCTAACAGCATCCCAAATTCCTTTTCCCCAGCACATAGCTTCCCATCCTATTATATTTATGGCTCTATTTGACTTTCACTGCCAACACATTTGTTGAGAAAATAACAGCCCTTGGGGGCAGATATTGCTTAGAGTTTGCTCATGCCTAAAATAATTGTGCCAACTTATTAAAAACCCCACTGACAGAATGATACAATAACCTCTGTGATTTATTTATCTTTCAGTGAGCTTTACAGAAAGCTACTGCCTCTTTCCAGCTTCGCGCTGTATTGTCCATCATCAAATGCAGCCCTGCACTCTGATGTTTGCAACAACTACAACAAGACATTGGGCTTTGAATTACATTTATTCTGCCCTTATCTCATTGATTTACTGGTTCCTCAAATATTTGCTTCCTTACACTATCTTAATTGCAGATTCCTCCTGCTTCTATTTTCTTTCACTGCTATTCTACAGAGAACGACTCTCTTCAAGGAGCACTCTTACGCTCTCTTCCCTATTTTCTGTGTAAAGCACCATACCTATTTTTTTCCCCATTGCTTTAGCCTTTAAAACTTCCCAATAGAAGATTTCAAGGACATCAAAAACAACTGGATTCCACAGTACTCAGTACTTTTTCTTTTCTTTTCCCCTCCCAAGGCAGCACTGCCATCTGAAGGTACAAGCAAAACATTTACTGGAGGTACCAGCATTCCTCCTGTATTATCCAGAATTTTTCTGATAACCTTGCATGCCAGGAAAGGGCCTATTAGTTGCGGTTTGTATTTTTGTTTGCTTGTTTTTGTTTGTTTTGTTTTTTTAACATTTTCTGATAGACTTCCCTGGAAACATGGCCAAGACGTCACCAGCTCCTGGGCTGCTCCTGCTGCTGTAGCTTGGGCCACCATCCATGGGCCACTTGTGGAACAAAAGTCAGAGCCTGGCCGCACAGCCTGCCCGAAGCAATGCTTCGTACGCCCCGAATTAAGAAGCTTCGGTTTCCAAGGGCATCAAAGTACTCGTGGTTCCCCCTGTCCAAATCAGCCTCAGAGGGCACTGGTACTTATTTTAGAAGCTGCTGCTCAGAGGAGGCTCTCAGAGGAGAGCAAAGCACGACCAACACGCCAAAACTGTAAGCAAACGGTAAAGAGTGCTTGGAATAAAACCAACAAACCAAAGTAACGTGCTGTCCCAGAAAAATACCAAACTGAAAATGCAATTCCTAAACCTACTGGAGAGGAAGCAGTCTTGCCATGGGGTTGATACAACTCAATCACATGGGCTAAGAACTTCACTTTTAAATCTTTCCTGCATCTCTTTGATACAGTGGCATTTTGCAGCAAGGTTTTACACAAGTTCCAAACACTGCTTTGATCAGTTTCTCTCTTCTCAGTTTTCATATCTTTAAGTGTCCCATGTTTATCTTTAAAAGAGAAAATGGAAATAAAGCACCTGGTTATCACCGCACCATCTCACAAAGCGCGGCAGGGCACTCCTTGTTCTTTCTGAGTATCTTCTAAAGTTTCCTGGGACTACCAGCATGTTTGTAACCCGATTCCAAAGCCTCTTATTTCTCATAAAAATAGTCATCCCATTGGAAGGGGGTTTAGCCCTTGAGAGCAAGGGAAATTCTCAGGTTTTTCCTTTCCTTCTGTGCACTGAAACAGCTATATCTTGTCATTTTTTTTTTTCAGTCAGATCCAAAGAATACAACTAATAATGACCAGAAATAGGGAAACTTTGCCTGAAGTTGTAATTAATATTCTATCACCTTATCTTTAAATTGTTTTTCACGGATTATAGAAGTTTATCTCATCACCATTCCCCCCAGCTTCATTTCAACCGGTACAGTAACATAGTCAAAATCCTCCGGCACCAAACTCTCTATAGCAAGTCCTCTTTTTAAAACACTTGTTCAATGACTTCCCTCATTTTCCTTTGCTTTGCTGCTGCTGATTATACTAAAGCCTGGTATCTGAAAAATTGAACTGTAGCACTGACCATTTTTTTCAGCACAGACCATATCTTTACTTTCTGGATGTTAATGCTGTAAATATATTTTAAGAGACAAGCCTGTCGGCAGGAAATGCCTTGCATTCCCATTGTGTTACTGTAAATGCCACTATTATGAAGGAATGATTGACTTCGTTTAATGTACTGTTCAAATAGTCTGCAGAGATGTCTGCGATGCTCGTGTCATTCTCATGCTTTAATTATAATTTTAATCATCCATGATCTTCCATTTGTTTGCTATAAGCTAATTATTTGCTATCACAAAGCACTAGAATGATGTCTTAGTATTAATCATTTTTATTATTAAGCAGATTTGAATTTTAACTCCTGTTCTCTTGCTCTGTGAGAGCAGAGAACTTTCTATTTCCAAAACTGCTCCTGAAGACACCCAAAACATTTATTCTCTGCCTCCCTCCCTCTGCACCTAACCAGGACATTTGATCATTTATGTAGATTTGGGCTGACGTTAGCAGAGTGTCACATCACAGACCTCATGCAGATCCATAATTACAGGGCAGCAGAGAAACTAAATGCAGCCCACACCAGGTCCCACGGCTCTGGGGACCTCTCACCCCCTTTTCCATGCACTGTAGCCAATAATCTACATCAGATGCCCTTCACAGCTTGCTGTAGATGATTTCCTTTTCTCTTTGGCCTTCAGATTCCCATAGGAGGGGAGAAGGCAGGCATCAGCGTTGAATAATCTCCTTAAACCACAGGTGGCCTTTTAATTCTATGATTGCCTGCTACACATACACAGACATTACAAAAAGAGAGAGAGTACGTATGGCACTGGAGCGATGCATTGCTCAGCTCTGAAATCCCTTCGGCCCCCTGGAAGCTCTGCAAGGAGATGGAGGCAGCACTTCTGCAAGGAGGCCCAGAGGCTCTTCGGGGCTGCCGCTGCCTTGCGGCAAGCAGAGGGGGCTGTCTCACTGATCTAGCCTACCCTGCATCTCTGCCGCCTCGAGCTTCATTCCTAACGTGATTCCTAGGAATGCACGGGGAAACACAGAAGCCCTGTTAGGAGCTACCCTGTGTTTGGGAAGGCCTCGCAGAAATACATTGCTTATACCTGCAAACCACTGAAACGTGGAATGTCAAAAACAACAGGAAGCACTGTTTGTGTAGGATTTGCTTTACTGGCTTCTCGGAAGGAGATTCACAGTTATGTTGTGACAGAAAACATCTTTCCCCATGTATAAATAGCAGAACAGAGTCACCAACTGCTGCGCTAGCGCTGGCTTACCGGAGAACCCCGGCAGCAGAGGAGGCTTCACCTCAAAGGCACGCGAGGAACCTGCAGCAGCTCTAGTCTGATGTCTTTGGACATACATATCCAAAGTGCCAGCACAGAGATAAGCGTGTCTGTCTGCATTTTTGAGAACACATTCAAGTCTGAACATGGAAAATCTGGAAAGCCATGCTCAGGGCTCACCAGCCTGCTGCTCCACACACCCTCCATCCCCAACCCTACCAGGCGCACAGAAGACTTGCGAGCCCTTTGCCAGATCTCCGTTTTGCTGCAGCAAACGAAGTGGCAGGCTGCAACACAGCAAGAGACGACCAAGGAAACCACTGCTGATTTTAGGAGGTGATACCTGAGTCGCTGAGCTTGGCGCCCACAGCCTGCCTGGGCGTTCAGCCACCTGCAGTGAAGTGCCAGGTCACCTTGCTGTGCTGCTCAATAAACAAGACAAAGGAAGAGGAAAAAAAAAAAAAAAATCTCCACCTGGTTTTCTTTATCAGTTGTCTTTGGACAGCTGTGCATGCTGGAGAGCCTGTGGCTGAGCTCCAGGAACAAGCAGG
Source organism: Stictonetta naevosa (assembly GCA_011074415.1). NCBI lineage: Eukaryota > Metazoa > Chordata > Aves > Anseriformes > Anatidae > Stictonetta > Stictonetta naevosa. The sequence continues at coordinate 3,552,788 of CM021703.1, forward strand.
GAAATACCACTTAGAAACAATTAAATATTATTAAAGATCAATCATTTCTCTTCCCATCATGTGTTTTTTTTCTTTTGGTCGGTAGCTCTTTTATTTCACCTCTAACAGAAAGCACAGTAGCCATTTATGCACAGCCTCACCATTGATGTAAATACACCTCAGGAAATAAGCTCACCAGGCCAAGCAGCTACAGCGCAAGGGAAGCATTACGCTTTCACACTACAGAATTAAGCAGCCTTAATCAGTGCAACGTCCGGACACAGAGAGCAGACATTTGGGTGGCTCGGGAAAAGCAGGAAGGCCTTGGTTCCACCACCACCACGTGTGGTAGGACTCCAGAGGCCTCAGAGAGACCAGGAGGCAGGCCAGCGACCCCAGCCTCTGGCCTGCTCCTCAGATCAGCCAGCCATGAAGACGCAGCCCAACCATGAAACCAGGCTGGCTGTTCCCCTCACAGAGCGAGCGCAGAGCTGGATGCCTGTCAGGCAGCAGGACCAGGCCCTCTGGCACGGGCCTGCTTCCACGGGCCCACCAGCGGCGTAAATCTCACGTGGTTAGGAAGAAGAGCACTCACACGCTGTTCCTGGAGAGATGCTGCTGAGCATGAGTCACTTATTGACCTTCTGGGTGGATGATTCACCCCATTCGCCATCAGTTCACCCTCAGAAAATGCTTCTGAACTGTTTTGTTGACCCTAGGGTGATGACAGCCCTCAAGTACAGTCAGTGACCGAATCAGCTCTGGCCTGACTGCCTCCACATCATACCCTCAGCACCCACAGCAAAGCTCCTGAATAATGGAAACAACCAAATAAAATGGCTAAGCTATAAGGAAAATATTAAATTGGAAATAAAATCTCCTTTAGGTTGCCTCTAACACCTGCATAGCTTTGTCTCGTTGCCTAATTAACAGCACTACAGCTTTTCCTAAATTCAGGAGAGGAAATACTATAGATATTAGTGCAACGTTAATTATTCACAAAGCCTGTCGGGATTTCAATGGCAATGAAAGTAACACAAGTCCATTCACAGGTGCTGAGAAGAAACTTCCATCACAGTTTGAAAGAAGTGAAACAAACTTATATTCCATCATTGAAAGTGTGGGGCCCTTAAAGCCAGACTTGTCAGCACCTTTGGGGCTTACTTACTGATAAGCAGTGACTGGAAATATTTAAATACACTTGCCTGAGCTCACTTCCAGACAGTTTTCCCAACAGCTAGTCTACCTCCATGCCTTCTTGACCTTCAAGAGATTAATTCCAGCTCTTTCTAAGCTTTCCTTGGAGAGGATGTTCTCCGGCATTCCTTCCAAGTTACACGAAAGCTGAATCAGACGTGACTTACAGCCATGACTATTAGCTTCCTAGCAGCTCTTCAATTCCTTTTAAAGGCCACCCAGAACAATCACCTCTTCACCCCCCTCCCCCAGTGGAAGAGTAATTAGCACTTAAACCTTCAACGTGTGTATGCTGAATGCTGTGGTTGTGACAGTTGCATGCTCATCAGCTGCCATTTTACACTGCTAATCCAAAGACATGAAGTCATTTTTCCTCCATGGTCACCTCCACATAACCTTCTTGGCAAGCTTTAGTTGACTTGGTTATTCGCAGAGAAGGGCTTGTGCATCTCAGCTGGCACCGGGGTTAAACAGGAAAAATGCTGATCTAGAGCCACCATCGTTTCATTCTGTAGTATCATAATATCTTTGTTTTCTGCAGAGGTTGTGCTTTCACATTAAATATTGTCTTCCTTTTAATGTCGCTTAGCACGATTTATCTCCATATAAAATGATTACTGCCTTGAAAATATTATTTTTTTCTAAAAAACAGCAGCCAATTCTTGAAAGTGATACCTCAACTTCCTCTTCTCTCTTCAGTGAGCTATGAATTAAAAGCCAGTTCAGGCACACGTAACAAGCTAACATCATTTACTCAGCAAGGAGAGGAGAGAGACCTGGAACCACAGCAGTACAAACATTTTTGGGGGGATACAGCAGAGGGTGGGAGCCCCCACCTGCCTTTCCTCAGAAGGGGAGGAGGGAGAGCACTGTCTACATACCCTGATGCTGCATTCTCCATCTCGCCCACTCCAGCCCAGCACCATCACCACAGTGGCACCTCACCCTCCTTTTTTCTGGTGGGTGACAGCTGAGGAACATACATACATAGGAACTTCAATTGTGAGAGCTTTGCTTGTCATCTCGTCACACCGCCACGCCGCGAGGGAACAGAAAAGCACCTCCCTTCATTCACGTATTTCTGAGATTATTTCAGAGCAGATTCAAACTCAAGTCCCTCAGCAGCATGGTTCATACCAGACTGTTCACAGCCATCAGAAACAAGAAACCAATACAAAACGTTATGCTTCAGAAACATAGCTGGAGTCGAGCAGACTGAATGCAAGCTTCAGAACCTGCTCTAATGGCTGTGGAGCTGATGGCAAAGCAAATATCCCCCCCGACTTCAGATGGACAAAGTCCCAAGGGAAGTGCAGGCTAAGAGCTGACCTGCTTGCAGAGACCAAGAAAGGGAGCTGCAGCACAAATCTCTCCGGCGCATCGTCACGAGCCCTAGCGCTGCAGATGCCACAGGGAAGATGAACACAAGGCCTGGCTCTCCCAGGGCTTGCTGGTTTGTTTTTGCTGAAAGCTGCTGTTACAGGGAGACTCTTCTGCTAAGCTGATTTTCCCCAAGTGTTTGCGGTTGATTGAGCTTACAAACTTGAACAAAATCTTAGCCTTTCAGAGCATCCCCTCGCACACCTCCTTGCTAATATTTGCCCATTCCCTTCCCTCTGTCCCCAGACACTCCACTGGCATCAAAGCTTTGTTGTCAGACTCTTCCTTCGTGCTGTAGGCTCACAAGCAAACAGCATCTTTTGTTCTTCCCCCCGCAGAAGACCACGACACACAATACAAACTGAAGCGCTCACACAAACATCAAGCTAGCAGCAACACGGTCTCATTTTGTGGCTCCGCTCAAGTGTTGTAACCTATCAAATCACAGTAATCTGGCACTTTAAGATTGTTCCTTTAGGTTCAAACACATTGTTCTGCACAAACGCTGGACTGCACCTCCAAAACACACATCACGTAGGTACAAAATGTGGTACAAACTTTTTTTTTGTTGTTTAAATCTCAGGGGGAAAAAAAAATCAAAACTGTTCGGACAACTATTTATCATAGCCTAACATCTTTCTTTAAGTAGGAGTTTGAAGGAAGTTGCCAGTCCACAGTTACCCTTCATTAAAATCCTGTAGGTCAACATGGGAATAACTATCCTGGAGTGAACAGACAAATTATACACACCAATGAAAAGTCATCATAAACGAGAAGTCTGGGTTGTTGTGTTTTTTCCTCAGTTCTCACAGCATCTTTTCAGCCTGTATAACACACAGTATGTGTGGTTTCTATTTCTTAGGGGAAAAATGGTTTGTTGACTACGACAGGCTGTAATTAGACTGTAATATAAAGCAAGGACGGTGTAATGCTTTGTGTTCATGCACTGCGCATCACAATGGGATGTCATTCTGGGTTGCCTGTTCCTTGTGCCTGCCATAATAACCATCATTAGCAATACAAGTGGGTAAAAGCTCTTTTCTTTGCATATTTTCTTTGCAAAGTCAGCCTACAGGTTCCATAAAAATAAAGTGATATTAGACTGACCCTGCCAAGCATTTGGGATCCACAATGAGCACACTTGTTTTCTTCCTGAGCCAACGCTAACTCACCCTAAGAAGTTCTGTTCAAGGACAGCTGCAGGTCCATCAGGTATAACCAGTGTGCTCTGCAGAGTGGTAGGTGTTTCTGAGCACCCTCACCGCTGAGGCAAAGCTCCCAGACAGAGGTGCAGGTAAGATGTCACAGGATATGGGGTCCAGACAGCACACAGGGAGGAAAGACAAAAGAAGGGGGTTTCCAAAAAGCGAGTTCCAAAAGCATTACACCTGGGTGACGCAATTCAGTCTGGATAAATGTCAGACCTGCATACAAATCAAACCAGTTTTGAAGATGCTCCACCACGAGGCATCCTGTATTTCCAGCTCCCAGGCAGAACAAGTATTTTCCAAGCTTCCAGAATTGAACGCAGCTGCGCAAGTCCATACGTCAGTTCAGCTTGCAAAAATATAAGTCTTATTTTACCCAGGCTGGTTTCTACTTAAATGCTGATTCCAAATCCCTGCAAGTGTTGAAGATACAAACAGCTGCCCTGTCTGAGAAAGGCCACAGGCATTTTCAGGTGGTTGAAGCTGTTAAGAGACTGCTACAGAAGCATGCAAAGGACAGAGTAGTACAGCAGGTACAATGAGGGGAAAAAAATAAAAATCAGAGATACTGTGGAGGAATAGGAGATGACAATGCCAGATCATAGGAGAACACATAAGAGCAAGACTCCTATGCATTGACCCATGAAAGACCCTGAAAGTGAAGATAAGGGTGACCTTGGTCACGCAGGAATTCAAAAAGAGGACAAGTGACGAGGTCACACAGCAGGAAGCTCAGCCTAGCTGAGTATTGTCTGAATTGGAGGGAGATTTTGTGTATATTAGGATGCAAGAGGGAAAGAGGATGCAGCAATCAACAAGGAGATGTTAAAAGAGACCTTAAGGTGGAAAGAGAGAAAACAAACGTGAGCACAATAGGTGGCATCTGAGCAGGGCCTTATGAGCTCTTCCCAGGACCTAGTGAGGAGGCTGATGAGGAAATGACTCTGCCAGGCTTGCTGCAGCAGTTACGCTGCTGAGAGATCCCCAGGGATACAGAGCCATGCACAAACTGTGAAAGCTCTGCAATGCCATCTCCCACCTCTGGCTTTCTTTGCTTTCCTCTGTGAGCGGCTCCCATTTAGATGCTGCGATAGAGCAGGTTTCGCATTTGCATTTTCCAAAACAAGCTGATGGGGTTATTTTAAAAATAAATAAATAAAAGCTTTCCTATGACCTTGGCTGGAGAAAGCCCACAAATTACTTCTGATATTTGACTTGACCACTCGTAGGAAACAATGAGAAGAACATTTCAGCATTCCTGCGCCCACGCACATCAGTGGCAGCAGCCTGGTTTCTCCCAGGTTTCAGCTCCAAGAGCTAAGCCTTCCAGAGAAGCCAGTTCAATATGAAAGGTTGCAATGTAAATGGGAAATAGAATACCACACGTGTCTAATTACTCTTCCTCTGCTGCCCTAGCAATTAAGAGCAATAGCGAGTGATGTGTGGACTGTCACCTTTGTGCTCTGTGTGCTTTCTCAAAGGTTGATTTCACACTCAGCATGGCACATGGTGCACATGAAAACAAAGACCTCTATTTTTCCATGGCAGTGACGGCTTGTGAAAGCCTTGCAGCACTTTATTATAGGCTCTGTCAGGGACAATGCTGCTGAAACACCCCCAACATATCAAATCCAGCACAGCCTCTCTTAGTGAAGATCTACAAGTTTCTTAGGAGAACAGCATGCATTTGGCGGTATACTGATGACCCCCCTTTTGTTTCTGAAAGGCAGATACAGGGATCTGCAAAAATTTAAAAGAAAACAAACAAACCGCAACCAAGCAGAGATCTGAAAGATCTGCGGAAAATAAAACCAGTCACTGAGGCAGGGATTTTTCCAAGGGAAATTAAGTGGGACAAACTTACTGAACAGGAAAATTGGGACCTGGAGTACTGTGAATATTGCTGTCTCGCTGTGACCAAATTAACTTACCTGTGACTTAAAAGAGAGCTGACAACTCCATATGTGATCCAAAGTGACTTCATATAATGTGAGTTCCTTGATTTACTTCCACTAAGGTGGTCACCCGCTGTAGGTTGCCGGAAAGGTTGTGATCTTTGTGGAGGACTAGGGCTCCAAGCACAAAACAGACAGACAAAGAAGAAAAGCTTTGTTTAGTGAGTTTAGTGCATCAAAGGAGGGTGTACTAAGTATATTTTCTATTGAAAAACCTACTGCCTTTGTTCAAGGAAATGTAAATGGTTTCATTTCTCTGTGGCAAACAATTCACTTCCTCCTTCTTCTATCAAAAGGAAGTTGCGGGGATTTAGGCAGGAGGAGAACATGAACCCCAGTGAGAAGCCACCTCTGAAATACACCTACACCTAAATCACTCACGGGTGCCTCAGAAATACTGGTTTGCTGCTTGACCTATTTCTGGCTTAAGTAAGAAAAAAAGGAAAAGAAAAAACACATTGATTTTGCAAGTAGTTGTTCTGCAGAATAAACAAAACTCAACCCAATGTTTATTTGGCATCCTGGGGATCTGTTAGAGAGATCACTGGTGAAGGTTCAGAGATTTAGAACAGGAGATAAAGATGAACTTGTTTTCAGTTCAAGAGGTTGATACTTGCTAAAGCTACCTACCTGTCCTAGATTTCCCTCCTTCTCTCCCTTCCTGCAAGAACGTGGTAGATAAATAAATCTTACAAACAGTGAGAATGCCCTCAGCGAGGAAGCTGCTCTCTGCTAACTCTTTAGAGAAGAGCTGAGCTCTCACCAGCCCCTGAACAGGCAACTTGGCTGAGACCTCCTGCGGTGGCTGTGTGCGCGCCAGGCCGCGTGGAGGTAGAAACCCACAGGAGGACACTGTCCACCTGACCTCCATGCAGACATCAGTTCTTGCAGATAGCAGCCAAAGCTCTGACCTCGCACACTTGTTTCTGCGAAGGGTAGAGCAAGACAAGCAGCAGTGGCTGCCTAGAAGATACGCCACTTCCCAGGTGCAGTGCTGCTGGGGATTGTGTTTGCATCAGGTGTAAGTCAATAGGTTAGGCACAAAGACACATTTAAGGTCTCGTGAATTAACCCAGGATCACAGCACTGACTTCAATCACCTTAGAAAGAAGATAAGAGACATCTGCCCACACTGCTGTGAAATGGGAAGCAGGAGGTAACGCTGTGACAACACCCAGGATTTTTTTATTATTATTATTATTTTTTACCTCCTCCAGAAGACAATGAATGCAAGGACAGCAAGGCTGGGAGAGAGAAGAGGTCTCCGGCTCCCTCTCTCTGACCATAGCCACCTCACAGACTGGGAAAGAACACCATGAAGCTCCCCCAAAACACTGAACCCAAGCGTCTGAGGAACTGAAGCCTCCGAGGCTCCAAGACACGTGGAGAACTGGAAATGCCAACATGTCTGCACCCACCCTGTGCGAGGAAGCACAGGAGGTAAAATGGCCTTTGAGGCCTATCTGAGGCAGCAGGGCCCTGAGGAGCAGCCTGAGGGCGAGGAGCGCCGCTGAGAGGCCTGCAGCAGAGGTGGCAGGCAGGCCTGGCTGCTCAGAGGCACCCTGTGGGCGCAGGACTTGGCACAGCTGAAGCCATCTCCTCTCTCTCCCCAGAGGAAGGCACTGCCCCAGGATGGGGCACGCGTAGGAACGGGGTGAAACAGGAGCCTGAAGGACACGGTGCTCATATTTCCTTATTTACCTCAGGAAGCCCAAGCCGTTGGGATCCGTCCCTGTTTAACGCAAGGAAGCGCTAATTGGGCAGGAAAAGATCCTCAGTTCGCCACGAAAAAGACTCTAAATTGTACATGCAGGCAAAACTGGGCCAGGAAAGTCAGCTGCCATGAATGTAGTCCCGAATGAAAGAGAGGAGGAAGCAAAGCAGCGCACTTTCACCTGGCTCCTGCTAGGGCACCGGCAATTATGCACACAGGAGCATTAAGTGTAATTAGGCAGAGTGGTCTATTTTGTGAGTTACAAAAATGAAGCGAGAGAGCCTAAAATCGGCTGCTCCTGGAACAGAGCAGGGAGAGGGGTTACAAGCAGCAAACACCACCTGAAATGCATTGGTATCAGCTCGCCACACTCTCCCAACATGGCAGTGACAGGAACACGGGAATCCACAAACTCTGGCAGCAGAATGATTGAAGATTTTGTAATCTGAGGCCTTTACCCATGCCTGAGGCCAAAATACCTGATCAGCACCTTACAATCAAGCCAGCAGGGCTAGCGTATCAGATATGGCTGCTATCGAGAGCTACAGAGGAATTTCAGAGGGGAGAAACAGCAGCTTCTCCTTAGCCAGAGGCTGTCTGCCAGTAAGGGGACAATGAAAGAATATCCAACATGAAAACAAAGGGAGCTAGCTAGAAAATCCCCCTTCATTATATGGGTGAAGGGTGTTGTCCTAGTAGGAAAAGACAGGGAAAGAAAACACAAGAAATCACTATCTCCTAAACAGATTATTCTTTTCCTGAGCACTTCTGACCCAGTAGCTCTCCCCGAAATAATCCACCTCAGAAAACGGAGATATAAAGTTTGCAAGGGAATTATGCATCTCACCTAGGAATGTGAGGAACGCGAGGAGAGTGATGCTAGGAAGAAACAGACCACGTAGGCCATGTTGGTCTCTCCAGTTAACTGCTATGCAGGTAAGTCAGTGGTTACTTTTGAATTAGATCTACTCCTCAAGAAAAAGTGACTACTACTCTCAAAATGATAATAATAGTAATGTAACTTGAATATAAAAAAGGAAAAAAAAGGCAGATGCATGAACCCACTTCCAGTAGACACTTTGCCAGCATGCAATGAATGCACAGAGTGACATTTTTCCCTGCTGGCGTTAGCTCTTGGGTCTTCATGCCATTCCTGGGCCCTAGTGCTTCCTCACAACCTCATCGGTTAGCTGAGTCTTATAGGGTGACCAAGACCAACTTCTGAAAGTGTACTGGGACCGTTAGTGCTTCCATACAGGAGAGACACTTATTTCTGCATCCTGTAGCAAAAACCAATCGGGGAAGAGAAGAGAGTTTTTCAGTTGTCTCCATGACTGCAGCTACCACGTGCCCAACACTTTGGTTATTTTTCCTCTGGAAGTCACAAAGGCTTGAAGGCATTTTTTACCCCCTAAGAATGAAAATAAATCACTCCAATCAGCTGCCTTTCTTGAGGTGCTACAAAACAAACTACAGTGGAAATGTTATCATTTGTAACAGATTTAGCCTGCAGGACCAAGTGTTAATATAAATTTTAACATTTAGAAATAGTTTCCACCATGTAAATGCAAGGTATGGCCAGCACAAACAGACCCAAATTGAACAGAGTTATATTGCTTGGAGTTATTTATTTCTGCACGTGACAGCTACTGACAAAACCTTGCTTCATTACTCTCCTATGCCCCTGCATGAATTCAGGATGCTAGACCGGCTCTGAGAAAGACACAGAGGATACAGGAGATATTACCGTCCTAGTGTCATTACTGCAAGAGAAGGTTCTGCTGCCCAGACTGCCTCCAGAACTGCTTCCTCCAGGGCAGCAGCTGGGCCTGATTTGGCCAAAACTGAGCAGATTTTCAGCAAGCTATATCCCCACCAGAAGCTCTCATTTCTCCAGATGCTGAGGCTTTGCCCTGTAGAGATACTGCAGCTTCCCAAATAATAGGCTTTGCTCCTCTTCCCTCACCCACAGAAATGATACTTTCCTAAAATACTGATACTTTCCTAAAAATATTCAGCTTTAGTCCTGCTTGGCACAGAACAGCTCAAGCCATGCAGTTAAATCTTGCCAAACTCACAACAAACTGAGAGCAACGTCCAATTAGCAGCAATCAAACAAGCTGCCCTTTCAAACAGAGCCACCAAATACCAAAACAAAAACAGCCAATTCCTTTATACAGGCTGAATACAAGTGAGAACAGAAGAACTGAGCACAGCACTAAGATGCTGCCTACTTTGTGTTTGCTTGGAAAACAAAACAGGAATAGGAGAGGCCAGGAGCTGTCCACTGAAAGGAAGTCTTCAGATGCCGAGAGGCAACAAAGCAAGGTGTGCTCAGAAAAGCAGCAATTTCTCTCCCCCTCCCAGTTTAATGGAAGGGTACACAGTCAAGGGGAACAGAAGGATATCTGTCTTAGCATTTTGAGATTACACGTAGCTGGGTGTTCCTCGCACCATGGTTTATTTGCCCATGCTCTGTCTTCCAAAACGATCACACTGACCACACGCTGCCTGCCATAGCTGGCTGACATCCAAAGGCTACTGCCCTGTAACAGGGTTGGATTTGGGGCAGCATAATCTTCAGGGAGGTAATGACACAGGAAGAGGCAAGTAGGGAAGCAGAAACATGAATGACCAGCAGATCCCAGGACAAGTTTTCAGGCCTGGAAAACTATTCCTAACGTGAAGTAAACCATATCTAGGGGAGGAAAAAGAGAAAGAAAGAAAAGACATGGAAACCCTTAGCATTGATCTTACAGACTGGCTTTCCAGAGAAGCCAGCTTCTAGGGCTATGGGCTCCTCTCCCGGGTGGCACATCCTGAAAAGATGAATCATTTCCACAAACGGGCTTTTAGCTGAATGTGTTTAAAAAAAACACAAACCAAACAGACACCAGAACTAAAACCCCCACCCCATATACATACATATCTGGGACAATTTTTCCTGCACATATATCAAAGATTTGTCATATCATGCATTTCTTAAAATAGAGGTTCTTTTGTAATCCTATAAACATAAGGAATCGTGGTGACGGTAGGTCGGTATTAGAACAAAAGGTGTTTTTAGTTTCTTTGCCTGTTTCAGTCAGAGTGGCTACTGAAGAAGACACAAAGTGTTTGGTCTTAAGTGTCGTACTTTCAGAGCAACAGAAGGACACCGCAAGCAACACTGCCCATGATACAGTTAAGGTTCCGCAGGATCTTCCCAAATATTTGCTGGAAGTTGCATTTTAGTCATGTTTAATTCCTTTTTAACATTTCACTAAAGATGGCACCGCCTTCCCCTCCAAGCTGCTCCCAGCAGCCCGTGGGGAATCGCCACACTTACTGATGTCCTTATTTAACGCTTCAGTCATTCCTCACACTCCTTCACAGAAAACGTCAGGGCTTTGAGACAGGTCCACCAGCGGGTGCGTTGGGACACCGGCATGCCGTGCCGGAATACAAACACCAGCTAATTAAATCTATTGTTAAAACAATTTGTTTCTTGCTGGGGCTGAGTCATCTGGAAGCGTTTGAACAAGGCAGGTTTCATTTCTGAGGGCAGACTGCCATCTTCACTCGGGAGCTCCTCGCCCGCTTCAAATTATTTTAGATTTCAAGCACAGATCAGGAGCAGAGTAAGAAGATATATTAAACTAATAACTAAGTTAAAAACCCAAGGGCAAATCTCTAACCTCTCCCTTAGCAAGAGCAGCGTTCAGCAGGAAGATCCACGATTTAGCCTGCCTGCGTTAGTTCCTTGAAAGAACGAAAGTAGCAGACGACGAGGCCAGCAGCACAGGCATCATAAAGGTCTATTTCTAATGAACAGCTGCCCCCAAGAGGGCACTGTGTATATGTACTTCATGGCTCACAAGCACACACCACCTATCTGGTCGGCAGGACATGGGCACGCCATCGTCCCTCCATCCCAGCTCTGCCTGTAAAGCAAGGAGAATGCCTCATTCCCGCTTTCCATGGATTTATTTTTGGACTCTTTTTAGGGAAACCCACAAGCGAGCCAGCAGCTCAGTTTTCCAGGAAACAAAGCAGCAAATACAATGCAAGGTTTTCTGCATAAAAGACATGCTTTGCTACTTGTCAGACCAGATCTGTCCTCACTGCCCAGTAAGCAGCCCCATCTCACTGGGCTGGTTACTCAAGCACCTTCAGGAAGCGTTTGAGGACGTGACTTCAGAGCAGCTCACGAAAGCAGCCTCTGACAACTTCCATACCATTGTAACATAGGCTTCGGAGCCAAGCCCTTCACCAGCAACTTTCCAACTGTGCGTACCACAGACTGTCGTGTCCTAATTACAGGCCAAGTTCTGCAGTCCTTAATTGGACAAAAATTAATTACAATGTGCCAGACAACTAAACCTCTTTCTGAATACATAATGCCCTCTGATGAGGTTCTACACAGACAGGTAAGTAAATCAGCGTGGAGGAAGAAATTTAAGTGGCATTCATTTGGGATAGTTAAACCACAAAACACTTACCTGCTTTTCTAACTTAATTGTATTTGGCTTTAACTGTCATAACTTGATGCAGTAAGAAAAGCTTCTAATTCCCAAACTTCTCTCCTGACCCCATCACCACACAGCTCCAACGTCATTTCCACCGACCCAAGAGGTACTGGCTGAGTTCAGCTGCGTCCAGCAGTTTTGGGGCTCCTCACTTCAAATCTCACATCCCATGCGTCTCCGATTACATCCAGACTTATTAATGGCCTTTATTAGCTTACTTAACAGGCATGATTTTGCTCAACTACTCTCCCCACTGTAACGCATTATTTTGCTGTGAACTGTATTCTGAGATGCACATTTGAAGCAGCACACAAAACAATTATAGCAGTGCTTTAATCATATCAGGGGACAAAATAAACACAGTAGGAGACAATGATGGTTGCAGAGGAAGACCCTGACGGTGCAACTTCCTGTCAGATACCCACGTGGGGGTGCATTGAAGATGCTGTGTAAGTGGCACCACCACACTGACTGCAGGACCAGAAGGGGCCATGTTCTACACTGCTACCTCAAAAGTCTATCAACACCTCAATAAACGTGATTATCTGGGGCACACCTTCCCCCTGTCTCCCCATCCCCTCCCACTGCTTATCGTAGCCCATCCACCTCATCCTCAAAACAGTTATCCAAGGGCAGGGGGCATCGGGCTACCTCCATCACAAACCTCCTCAGGCTCTGCCAGGAGCCCCCCGCCCAGCTGGGGAAGGGGTCACCTGAAGGCCCACAGCACAGGCCGAGGCCGGAGGTGGTGGGCAGCACCACGTGAACGAAGACACATGAGGAGTGACACCTCCAGCCAGAGGAAAAGCTTGCTTCCCTATGCAGCTGGCTTTCCCTAGCTCCGATGAGCCGTACGTGACTTTCCACTCACCGCATGGACAAACGCATAAGATCTCAATCTTCCTCCCTCCTTCCAAAAGGGCTTTTGGTGCAGCCCTGCCAAAGGAAATCCTCCTACCCCGGGCGACCAGCCTGCACCATCCCTACTCCAATCTCCTTGATTGCCTTCAGGCATGAGACTTTTGGCAGGTGAAGCCCAGCAACGCCAGCTGCAAGAGCACATTCGCAGGCCAGCCCATTATCCCTGCTCATCCTTCACCTCATCTGGCACTCACAAGCTGCCCAAGGCATGGTGCTGTGGCCTGTTGCCATGTGTCAGTTCCCTCTGACTGCTTGCATCCGATTTCATATCCCCCCCACAGTTTAAAAGCTCATTGACATGAGGAAATGTTTCTGGCACCCAGGGAGCGCCAGGCTCTGGGTTCCCTTTGGTGTCTGAACAACCTTGGTTAACCAAATGAACGTCCACAGAGTTTTCTGTTTGGCATTCATCTCATTCTGCTGAATTTTTAGGAAACCTCTTATCAGTCCTTGCAACCAGCCTCACAAATTTACTGTGTTTTAACACAATATAGGCAAGACCTGATGGCAAACAGCTGTGGGGATCACGTTAGCTGCTGAACGCCAGATCCCCTTATCTACTAAGTGGGGGGAAGAATCATAGGCAGAGTATTTCAAGCAAACACCAGATCCCAAAATGAGAGGAAAGAAAGAAAAAGCAGCCCATTACCAAGCACAGCATTCTACCTGCAACGTTGTTTTCTGCATTGCTAACGCTGCTGTTGCTACTGGTGAGGAGCTGTGAGACCATGGCAAATCCAGGCTGCAGTTGTAGGTGCACACACCCAGCTTTCGTAAAGCACTCGGAGGTGAGGCTTTGCACTTAGCTGCTTTTGCTTCTGTTCCTTCAGTTTTCTGGGTCGGTTTAATAGCAGCGCCTAAAATAACCCCACAGACACTTTGGTTTTGCAGGAAAGGATTGAGGGCAGCAACAGTACTCCAGCTCCCAAGCCAGCTTGCGTCCAGTATGCTTTTCATGGGATCTGCCCCATTTTTCCTACTGCTCAGACATCAAACAGGCCAGAGCTCAATTACCTTTAAATAGGTCACTAAACAGAGCTTGGCAAGCGAGGGGCAAATAGCATCAGTAGCAAAGTGAGAGCACCTGCCAACAGAATAATGTTCTTTACTGGTTATGTTCCACCTGTGACAAGACAGCCTCACCTTTGTTTGTTCCCTCCGGTGCTAACACCGAGAGGTTGTAACACAGCTCCAAGGTACCTGCAGAATTTGCACCAGCCTGCAGCACCTGAAAAAATTCCCCACACCATTCAGGTGGAGGAAAAAAAAAAACAAAAAAAAAAAGCAGGTTGCTTGTCATGCTAAGTACTCTCTGCGAATGTAAAACAACTGTATCTAAAAAATAATATATATATATAAATCAGAGATTAAAACAAGTAAAGCTAGTGTATAAAGAGCCCCTGGACAAAATATCTTTACTTGTATGGAAACGGAGGTATTTAAAGAAATCTCAGGGGCTCCATGTAAGTACCGGGGTTGCTCCACACTTTGTAACTCTCAGCCTCGTGGCGCAAGGTATAAAATTGTAGTCTGTTTTGGCTTCAAGACCACCCGCATTAACAGGGGTCATATTTTGGTACGCTTGTGTGGGCAGGACCCGCACTACGCTCAGCTGTGCTCACTCACATGAGACATCCCTGCCCAGAGACGTCAGCCCATCATCATCAGGTCTGAGCACACGCGGCCGCTCTGCCCGTCCCGTGCCCACGCCGGTGGGACTCCCCGCAGCTAGCTGTACCCGGCTGGGTCAGGCCACAGGCCTGGAGGCTGCAAGGGCAATGAGATCGCAGAGGAGTGGGAACATTTTCCGGGGGCAGAAGGTTGGAGACCTGCGGCTGCGTTAGCTCCTCAGCGAGGCGAGGTGCTCACACTGCGTAATTGCAGAGCACTCAGGACCCACGCAAGGTTAACTCGGAAATCTTCCTGAAAATAAGTGTGTAAGAAAGCTCAGAGGCTCAGCTTCCTCTTGGATGATAGCAGAGCACCCATAGGAAAGGCACCAGTGTGAGCCAGATACCACGGGCAGCAGGACCTGCTGTGGAAGGACTGGAAGCAAAAGAGATTTTTATATTTTTATACCAATAAATGTTGAGCCAACAGCTAACAAGGCAACAATCCATTTCCCAGTAACCTACAGACAGCACAGAACAATAAGCCCAGGTATCTTTCCTCCTCCTCTGCCCGACAGCATCCTGCAGACACCAAGTCCCTCGTTCATTCCCCTGGCTGTCTTTCATGCAGCTCCTTCCCCAGCGCCACGTGCCGTGCTGTGAGCGGCAGAGCGGGCTGAGAAGAGAGATGGGCAGAAATGGCTGCATCGCTGCAAGCCAACCCAGCTCCTCT
Organism: Stictonetta naevosa; assembly: GCA_011074415.1. Classification (NCBI taxonomy): domain Eukaryota; kingdom Metazoa; phylum Chordata; class Aves; order Anseriformes; family Anatidae; genus Stictonetta; species Stictonetta naevosa. The sequence goes on from CM021703.1 coordinate 3,567,993, forward strand.
CGGCTTAGCCCGCAGCGTACAGGAGGGGGAGCATGTGCTGCGATATTTGCTGCTTCCCCATTTCCACCTGGGCTCGCTCTCCCGTCCCCTTGTCAGGGGAGGACTCACTGAATCATCTCTCAGTCTGCATTTGTCTCCCTCAGCCAAGCTGGCTGAAAACCTCCCAAAACCTACAAGCTCCCTCGAGCAGATGGCGAGTTATTAGCAGTGTGTGAGCCCACAAAATTACCCCCTACCATTTCAGCATCAGTAGTTGCCACTTCAGTTTTTCCACCCCACTTTAGACAACATCTCCTGTTACTACAGGGGGCTTCAAAGAGGTTTCCCATAAACAAGGATTTTACCTACAAGCTTTGGGAACATGCACATGACTTGAATTCCATCTCCTGTTTCAGGAGCTACACCAAGCATCAGCCGAGCCCCTGTAGCTACACATACGTCCCCCTGTCCATCAGATCATGGATGGCTGAATTTTCCTGAGATGTTCTGGTAGTGAGAAGGGAAAGAAAGCCTGGTGTAAGCATTTTCCCTTATAAAAATTTCCAATTTCATTCATTCAGTTATATTTAGTCACCCAGAAGCTCCCAGCGCCTCTGAAAAGCACAGCTCAAACCTCTGCTGAAGCCCCTGTGGTTGTGATTCACAGACCAGAGGTGCCAGGAATCCGCCGCTCAGAAGGAAGAAATTCCCGTGCAGCTACTAAATGGCCTAAGCAGAAGGAGACCCTTGCCCAGATGGCTTCTAGCACCTCCGCATGCGTGCAGGGCATCCTCCACCCAAGCTCCATCCCAACGTCCTTGCAATCTGATGGGGCCTCTGTCCTCCTCAGGAGCAGTAAGGACGGACCAAGGGCACGGCTCAGCGGTCAGCAGGGCAGCCTCTGCCCAGGAACAGGGAATTCCTGCACTTCCAACCCGCCTGCAGAAATAGCATCCACAGCGGGCAAGCGGTGTGGATTTGGCCCACCGCTTCTCCAGCAGATAACACGTGGCATCGTGATTGCTGCCCTTGGGAGCCGGGGCAAAGCAGCCCCGCGGCGCGTACGGAGCTGTGTGCGCACGGTTCCGTTAATTTGACTCCGTCAAGTCCCTTCGAAAGGGTGACAAGATGGACTCACGAGAGACGTTTTCTCAGCCTTTGGTTGAGTCTCACCTCTCGTTCGAAACAATTTGCTCAGCACAATATATATTCAAAACTTAAAAACAGCATTCAGGAACGCGGACATTTTGTGGTCCTAGGCTCCTTTTTACAGCTAAAAAGGAAACGCGTGCTCCACAGGGAGGCGAAGGTCCTTGAGTAGCACAAACCAGAAACAACTGCTCTTGAGAGCCAGGGATGCAGCATGCAGAGGAAGGAGACACTGCTGGTCTGAACCCCAGCATGCCGCAAGAGAACACCTTGGTTTTATCATGTCTGTCAATTCTGATAAAAAAATAGAGGGAGTGCAAATCCAGGTTCAAGAAGCTGAAAAGCTGCTTCTTCTGAAAGATGAAGCTCCCCATCCGCACCACACAAAGCGAGAAAGACCACCTAGAAAAATTGCTTCCTGCACCATCGTAATCCAAACCTACATATTTACAGCCAGCTGAGGTGGCTTGCGATTAGAGATGGTAGAAATCACTCTCCTGCGCCACTCTGTGTAGTCGTGCTGTTAATATAACCAGTATCCTGCAGAAAAGGGCCCCACGGTGATTGTCCACCCCAGAACACTCGCGTTTAAACTCGTCATCAGCCAATTCTCTATCTTGGAAACGCAAATGAAGAGGAGAAAAATGGTTTAAAAAATACCTATGTAAATAACTATATATAAGATATGATATATTCAGCAGTGAGAGTTCTCCCTGTGCGTGCACGGGCATGCCCAGGACACCCAGGAATGGTGGGAAGCTCTGGACACCCCTGACGTCTCACAAAGGCACTGCCCCACAGTTCTCCGCCTCATCACAATGCCCGGGTGAGCCCCGAAGCCCACAGTGGCATCTGTGGGACCACGGGGGGCGAGTGAAGGTCACCAACTGCCACGCACCATGTGTTAAAGTTTTCAAGCCCTGGAGCAGAACACCTGCTTTGGTAAAGCCCACCGGGATCGCTCAACATGCCAAAAACGGACGCAGGCGAGAAGCTACTCTGTGAGCTGGGCTACAAGCTGGGTCAGACCTTAGGGGAAGGCAGCTTCTCCAAAGTGAAAGCGGTCACCTCCAGCAAATACAAGGTCCCCTTGGCCGTCAAGGTGGTGGACCGGCGACGAGCCCCCCCAGCCTTCGTGTACAAGTTTCTGCCCCGGGAGCTCTCCATCCTGCGCAAGATCCGGCACCCCAACATCGTGCGCATCTTCGAGCTCATCGAGGTGTGCAACGGGAAGCTCTACATCGTGATGGAGGCAGCGGCCACCGACCTGCTGCAGCTGGTGCAGCAGCTGGGGAAGCTGCCCTGCGTCCCCGAGGCCCGGGACATCTTCGCGCAGGTCGTGGGGGCCGTGCGCTACCTGCACGACCGCAACCTGGTGCACCGGGACCTCAAGTGCGAGAACGTGCTGCTCGCCGCGGACGGCCGCCGGGCCAAGCTCACCGACTTTGGTTTCAGCAAGGAGGCCAGCAGCTACCCAGACCTGAGCACCACCTTCTGCGGGTCAGCAGCCTACGCTTCCCCAGAGGTGCTGCTGGGCATCCCCTACGACGCCAAGAAGTACGACATGTGGAGCCTGGGGGTGATGCTCTTTGTGATGGTGACCGGTTACATGCCCTTTGACGACTCCCGCATCCGCAGCATGCCCCAGCAGCAGAAGAAGGGGGTGCTGTACCCGGAGGGGCTGCACCCGCTGCCGGAGCCCTGCCGAGCCCTCATCGCCCAGCTGCTGCGCTTCAGTCCGGCCTTGCGGCCCGGCGTGGGGCAGGTGGCCAAGAACAGCTGGCTGAAGGGGGACATCTGAAGGAGGAGGTCCTCCCCGGAGACCCTGGGAGGGCGGTCACATTTTGGTGCAATCAGTGCTGTAGAGGAATAGCACGTGAGGAGTTAATTGATCATTTTGAGCTGCGGGCTGTGGGTGTGATTGAACTTCAAGCATTGGCAAGGCCGCGCGGTGGTTAAGAAGGTGGCGGTATCAAGAAAGCGGTCGTACCCCTTCACAGACGAGACAAATGAGTCCACCGCAAGTTAGGCTTCAAGCCATGCTGACCACGTTGAGCAAGGGCTAAGAGCAAACCGTGAGGCTGCTCACCCTAGACGTGGCTACCTGAACACCTGGGGGGGCCAGGTCCGAGCTCTCCCACTGAGCCAGCCTTGTTTGCCAGCAAAATGTGCTTGAGATGAGGTGGGGGAGAAGTGGTGGTCCCGTAAATCAGTACTGCAGAGACAATGTCCTATTCTTTATATACCGCCCTTTAGATCTCACAGGGATATTAAAAAACACAGATTCACAGCAGAATCTTTGCAGGCAACCCAACAGCATTACAGAGCCGAAACTTTTAGTGTGGCTTCGAGATCTGTGCCTTAACTTCAACCAGATCTTGCAGATGTTGATTCTTGCCATCATCTGAAATCTCTGCCAAGAGATACGTGGTGAGAAAGAAATGCCACTGGCCGTGGAGAACACTGAAATGAGAAAGAAGTAAAGATGTCAGGTAAGGGAGCACTGCTTTGCTAGCACCAGCTTTCCGGCTCCCACACAAAGGTATCGATTACCCTGCAACCCCCCAAATCTGCGACGTATGCCAGCTGTCAAGCCCTACTTTCAGCTAGGTATTTAAAGGTAGGAGCTGGCATCTGAAAACGTGCCTTCATGAGAAGTTTCAAATCCCCTTTAAATAAGTTCCAACCAAGCTCCCACAGAAACCGAAGTCCAAGAGAAAATTTCCAGCTGGGTGGTCTGCTAATCCTGGTGCCGTTAGTGCCCCGTGAGCTAACGCAACGCAGCCTTGGTTGGCAGCGGCTCCCCCAGCGAGGGCACGTCTGAAATGAGCAGACAAGCCCACATGGTTCTACTGGACGAGAAGGAAACATCTTTTGTAACACAAACATTTTGGGTCTATTAAAAGCAGCAGTTTAAGTAGAACAAGATGTGGCAGCAGAGCCAGCCCAAGGCTTTTCAGCACATGGGCTACAGCAAATTTTGCCACCCCCAGAATGAAGATTTACTTTGCTCTCAAGCCTTGCAGCTGCAAAATAAATCTTCATAGCAGCAGAGTCCAAAGCAGGCAGAGAAAGGGATAGGAAGGGTGTCCTGGGGCCATCCGTGGCTGGGCAGACAGGCTTAGGAAGGATCAGGGAGCCGCTAGGGATGGAAAAGAACAGAGAAGTTGAAAGGGTGTGGGAAGCAAGGAGAACGATTTCAGGGTGGCCAGATTTTCAGCAAGGCTCGAGTCTCCTTTTCCCGCTAGCCTTCCAACCAGCCAGCCAGCTTCACCTTCCCCCAGCACCCTGCCTTCCTTGGGGAGAGCCCCCCGTACCACAAAGCAGGATATCCAGGCGTTGCTCACCTCCACCACCTGCCTTGCTCCACCTCTTGCTTACCTCCAGGCGCCCCACACCCTCCTCCCGAGCAGCCGCTGACCCGCAGCCCAGCAGCAGCACCCACCCCGCCGGGTCTCCCCACAAGTCCTATGCCTCCCAGCCCCTGCTCTGCTCCCTCATCCTCCTCCCACAGAGAGGGAGACGGGCCTGGCTTGTAATTCTTTAACAGCGAAAATGCTCCCGTCTGAAAAAAATCTGCGTGTCAGTAGAGGATATGGATCAGCTCAACGGGCTCCTGTTTGTGGTGTTTAAACTTGGAATCCACAGTTGTCATTAAAAAACAAAGTGATCGCTTGCTCCGTAGACCGAGCAATAATTTTCATCATGTCAGGCTACTGCCAGATGGCTAAGAGTAAGCCTGACTTTGCTCCCACAGCCGTCGAGACCGTGAGCCTTTTATTAGGGGAAGTCACAGGACTTGAGAAAACATGGCAATGCAGTAGATATTCAAATTGAGATTAAAACCAATAGATGCCCTGTGTTTTGGCAGAAGTCCTTCCAGCTGGTCAGGAACAAATATTTCATGTCAGTGTGAGAGCACTGCCCCAGCTGCCAAAAATCAGTTTTGTGTGTAGCAATGGTGAATCCCAAGCGTGAGTAAGCAGGGTATAGGTAGGCAATCTATGAGCTGGGAAGCCTCTTTAGCAACACAGAATCATAAATAAGAGTTTTTGCTGAATTGCTTTAGGCTATAAAACTTGCGTTTCTAAACAACGAATAATGTCTCTAGGCACGAGACATCTCAAGGGCTTTCAAGTGTTTCCACAAGGTGGGCTCAGGGATCTTCAGCCACACACCTCGAAACGTTCAAGATTCAGACTTCAGAGAGGAGCCTTCCTCGCTCCAAAGCACACTCAGGCTGTGCTCAAGGGTTCTCCTCTGAGCTCTGCCAGCCCTGGTGGGATTGCGTGGCCTCTCCTTTTGCTTTCTGCTACTTTTCCTTCGTCAAAGACAAAGCGAATACAGAATGAGTTGTTCTAAATCCCAGACACTATTACTCTCCCCCCACCCCACATTCTCCTAAACAATTGCATCTGCTGAGACTGGTCCCATGCCATCGCCCCGTGGCTGCTGTCACCACTCTGTCTTTCGGGTTGTTATACCTGTGTCTTGAAATCATTTGGAGCGACTCTCACGCATCCTGAAGCAATCTTACCCCATTTAATCTGAGAATGGCGTTAATCATTTCAAAGACATCACCCAGGCATTTAGCAGAGGTTTTCTCCCTGCACTCTGTGGTTTAGATTCAGCAGCACCTTGCCTGAAACAGTCTTTATCTCACACAAATGAAAGGAGCGGAGACAACTTCACTGCCCATTGCCATTAAATCTCCCTTTTCAGCTAAGCAAAATTTGCCTTCAGGATTTCAGGCCATAGCTGATGCATCTGATAAGCTTTAGGACTCAGCTGCTTTAAAGCCTACATGTTGCAAAACTCCAGAGATAAGCATATTCATGAACTGTGGGAAAACCCTGCTGGGTAATCAAACACCTCACATCCTCCTGCGTTAGCTCCCGGGGCCGTACATGGGCTGCCCGGCCTGCAGCTGGTGACCCGCTTCAGTCGTCCTCGGCCCTGCCAGCGCGGGCAGGCTTGGTGCGAGACGTACCGGGGTGACCCTGCCTTGTTCAAAGGCAAAGCTTTTAACAGGCAATTTAGCAAAGAAATATACCTTGCTCTGCTTGCATACATTAACCTTCCCGTAATTACAGCCTTTAGTCCTTGGAGCCTTTTATCTGGCTACCTTGCGTCCTCGTCTTTCTTTTCAAACCCCGCGCTGCCCTAAGCGATGGGTCCCCATGCCTGTGTGTGCATCGTCAGCCATCTTCACTTTAAGAACTCATTTCTTTGCTTTTCGTACCCCATGTGGGTCTCTACACTTGCTTGTCTGTTGGAAGAGTGGGAAGGAGGCCACCGCTTTCATACCTTGATCCACGCGATTATATTAAGCGTAACAATAAAAAAACAATGAGGTTCCCACCGAAGGGCAGGAGCCGGAGACTCCCCGTGTGCACAACTTTCCTTGCAGACCAGGGGTTTTCCATGAATCATATTTTCATTTTCACAGCACCTACCAAACATTAATCCCCACACTAGCACCAGGTGGTAAACGTTGTTCTCCCTGTGCTACAGTGAGCAGACTAAGTGGCTTACCTCAAGCCAAGAGGATTTCGTTTTACACTGCAGTGTAAAACTTCCCTGGTCTCCGGACTTCAGAGCCACGATCTGATCAGTCTTGAAACACTAACAAATTCTACGATATCTGATGGCCTGGAAAGATATTTGAATTCCCTCTGCAACTGCTCCCAAATCAATCTCATTTTAATCTCATGAATGAATAAGAGAGGATATGCTACAAAAGCAGATGGCTCTTTCCCAGCTCTGGATAAGGGATCCAGATTTCCTAACCACATTTAACACAGCCAGGAGGGGAGGATGGCTGTGGTTGGCAGGCGTTTCTCATGCAGTACCAAGAGCTGTATAAGGGGGGCATTCTGTACCACTCCTTCCTTCCCACGTTATCATCAGCCACGGGAGCAACCAACAGGTTCCCTACAGAAAATACATTGCATTATTTCTTTCCCCAGCTGACACGTGTTCATTACCAATCCTTGCATTCAAGGAGCAGCTCTAATGCCCAACGTCACAGGAGGCCTGCTGGGAGAGGTCCTGAGTGCAGCGGATGTTGTTGACCATCCCTGCCTCAGAAGATCGCATGTGATCAGTGAGCGAGGCCTGGGGCACAGGAGAGGACCTTCTCCGGGAGCAGGCAATTTGCAGGCAGCAGCACAAAGAGCAGACAGCACAGCAGGACACCGCAGCCATCGGTCTTCCTCCTGTATTACCTAGCATCAGAGAAGTGTTTCAGGGCAGAACAGCTCACGGTGTGCTCTACAACATGACATGTTCCTGCTAACACATAGGAAAGCAATTAATTGCCACTTAGCAAGCCAATTTCACATCAATAATGAGACAAGGTCAATAACAGCATCATCGGGGTCAGCATGGGAGCGGACAGGCTCGCAGACCCTGTGCACCCTCGCAGGAGAGCCTTTCCGGGGAGGGGGGCACATCCCGTAAGATGCTGGGAGCTCTCAAGTCCTGCTGAACAATTTTAAAGCAAATAGCAGCTGAGGGAACTGAGCATGCCAGACAAGCCCTTAAGAAATACCTGACATCTCCTCCTCCACGTGGTCACTTTGCCTGTGCTCCATGTAGCACACTGACCCACTTGAAGTGCAACTGGCAACGCCGTTTCTTTCATAACACGCTGCACAGCACCCTCCTATCTGCGTGTTCTCCAGGGAGGGACAAACACGCCATTTCCATTAAAACCTTAATTAAAAATACAGCTCGAGCACTTACTGCAGCTGACTTGGCTTTAGCTTTAACTCCAGCGCTGGCACCCCCAGCTGAGCGGCTCTGCCCGGAGGCTGGCAAAACGCTCCTCGAGAAGCACAAGGCAAGGCTGGGCGGCAGAGCGGGGGTTGCAAGGAGGAGAGGAGAGGTTTGCACAGCTTGCTGGCTGCTGTGTCCTCCTCGCAGAAGACGAGCAAACAACCTTGCTCAGGGGACGCCAGACAACGCTCTCATTAGTTACAAGCAAAAACCAAAACGTGTGTTACTGTCTCGCATATAATGATAATCCTTGGCTCCGCATTTGCATGTTCATTAGCTTGTTAATAGGATACCTGCTTTGGAACACTTAAAACACACCGTCATGCACATATGCACCTGGTCATTTATTGTAACAGTAGTTCCCTCTCTTTCTGTCCGACGTACTTCTCCCATGTCCAGAAAATGGTTCCAACTGCACCATGCAGAGCAAACCATAATTGATGAATGAATCTTGCGGAAAGCACGTTTGCTCTCTGCACATTATACAGCCAATTAACTTCTCTGACATGGAGAGCCACGTTTATGTACCACCAGTGGGTCCAGAGAAGTGCTGGAGGAAGGCCCCATAGGAGGGCTGGACATACTGTAAGCCTACAAACACATTTATTTACATCACTCCTACTTTGCCTTCCTCCCATTCCAGAACCTGGGAAGAAGCTGAGGCCATGAATACAAAAAGAGAAGCAGGGTTTGCTGCTGTTTTGCTTCTTGTCCTTTCCCTTGAGAAAATCCACAGAGGCGACCATAGCCATTCCCATCACCACCATGTACTTCATCTTCACAGAAGAAAAAGAATCTTCAGTTCGCTATCGTTTATTAGATGCTATTTCAGGCAGTGCTTGGCAGGAGCCTGGAGACAACTGTGCTGGTGGTTTTGGGATGGAGAGTCCGCCTGTCAGCAGATTGAATCTATTACAAATGCTATTCTCAAGACGTCATGCAGGATCTAAACTTCAAACCTGCAACTCAGCACAAACTTCATTTCATTGTGAAACCGGAGACTTTTCAATTGCATCTGCAACACTTACAAAATATCCACGTTCTTCATTGTACTCTGCTCCATCTCTTTGGTTTTACTCTACCCCTAAATTTGCTGTGTGCCTCAGATTTTTACAGGGGCAAGGAACAGCTGCACATCAGATGCTTAGCAAGCAAAGCTCCATAGCCCCGCAGCAGTGAGTGAAAGCACAGAAATGTATGTCAGCTGATGACCTACCTGGCCGCAGAGGAGCAACAGTGGTTTTGGTGCGGGCTTTGGTGTGTATGTGGAGTTTTGCATCCAGCAGAAAGAATCGGATGAGACTTTGGTGTGCAGGACCAGGACTGCAACTGAAGGCATGCGTTAAAATGCTGGCTGCTTCAATCATCAACTCTGCTGAAAGTTTAAGTATCACCAGTCTCCAAAAAGAACGGTCAGATAAGACAATTCACTATATTGAGTTCGGGTTGAAATCATCACCCGCAAGAAGACTGTCCCCATGCACAACTTCAGCTGAGCTCCTGTTCCCAAGGTTGTCTCCTAAATTTACCAGCACGAACATTTTAAAATAAGCATACATAGCTGCGAAGCTGCAATTTCACGCCAGAGTAAGACAGAACCTGTAGCTAACTCCAACACAAGAGAAATACAAAATAAAAGCACCCAGGAGGGTCGTTTTGTAAAGGGGGCATTTTCTCCAGTAGTAGACAGACTGAATCCGTCTTGATTTTATCACTTCATGTCTTGAGAGCTTGCTTTCCTCACAGTTAAAAGCAAATCTCTTCTACCAAGACAAACTCACAACCGTCAGCAGCACCAGGAAACAAACTGTTAGGCCCAAGTGGGGGAGAGTGTTTTTCACACCTATGACTAGGGCGTTCATCTACAGTTTGAGGCTGGAAATGTGGTTCTTGGAGCTGGCATAAGAAGTATAGACCATAAGAAAAAAAAAAGAAGAGAGACCCATGGAAGGTTGAAGAACAAAAAAATGAGCACATTGTGTCCAAAGAAAGTTCAACAATTTTCCCAGCTCATTGAATTGTGGGAACTTTGCTTTTCCAGGGAATAACTATGCTATTTTTAGCGTTTTTATTATACAATTTGTCACAAGCTGTCTCAGGAGACTATCAACAATCAGTTTCAAACAGCATTTGACCACAAACACTTCTTCACATGTGATTTAGAACATCTGGACCCAAGGAGTCAGCTTTCAAAGCATGCCAGCACCGTGCTGGCTCCCTGCATTTCTTGTTACTTCCATCTTCACATCCACTGTCAGAACGCATGTAGAAACCAGGCTCAAAAACTCAAAAGCTCGTACACTGCATCCACGCTCCGTATTTACACCAAAGTGCTGGGAGAGGAGGCACCGTGCCCTCAGAAGAGGAGGGCAGCTGGGGATTGCTGGTAGTGCATTCCAGGCATTGCCGAGCTGCCGTGATTTATACGTCACGTTCCCTAAAAGATAGGGGATGAGATGCTTGGCCTGGAGCCACGGCAGCCTGAGGAACCTCGCCAGCCTGTTTGCACTGCCTATCACATCTGCAGATCTGGAAAGGAGGTGCACGCTCCTCTGCCGCATTCCAGCTGTAGGCACTGGCTCTATATTTGGCCCACTGAAGTCTCCGGCCACCAAGGGAAACCTTCTCACCAGAAAGTTAGGGTAGGTAGAGTGCAAATTCACAAAGCAGTTCTTCCGTAAATCTGAGAAGGGGATGGGAAGATATGAAAAAGGAATGCAAGCAAATAGCAGAGGAAATGACATTATGATCCCAGCTGGAAACGCTGTAATGATCTGCTTGGTGTCTGTGTAGAAACCTGCATGAGAATGGAGAGATTCAGGCCCCTGCAGAGCCAACGAGTATTTTATCATCAGCTAGAGGGGGATGAAGGTTTCACACAGTCATTAATTTTGTGTTCGCCTTTATTTTCTCTCATAATCCACACATATGTGGTGCGATCATATAGCCATCTACATTTCCACTACCTTCTGTCTTGCAACCCTGGCTTCCCCACAGTCGACCAAAGCCGTATTCATTAGGACATATGCTGTGGTGCTAACAAAGCTCCCGAACCAAACCCCACACAAATACTGCTTCGTAACAATTCAGTCAGCACAGGGGAGAGGGAAATATTGAGCTGCGCTTTGTGAAGACTTGGAAGCGACATTATGGAGGTTTCTACTTCTACTTCTTGTTCTGCACTGTGTGCTCTCAAAGACGGTTAAATTCTGGTACGTTTCTCTTTCTGAACTTAAAACAACTGGGATTTAGGTACACAGTGTCTTCTGAGAGAGCTCATCAAGCCTTTGAGGCCTGTCAGGAGCACAGCAAGCAGGCCGGGCAGCCCAGCCTCAAAGCCACAGAGACTTTCAGGCCACCTTGCAAACAAACAAACAAACAAAAAACCAGTTACCAAATCCCCTAGGCAATGAAAAACTCCAAATCGCAAGCATTTATACCATGAACTTCACTATCTGCCTCAGGTACCTGTGAAGCAAGGGAGCAGGAAGAGTAGCACAGCCGCCATTTTGACCAAAGCTCTGGGCTTTGAGCCCAGGTTTTCAAGAGCAGAGTTAGGGGACTTCGGTTCAGCAGTTGCTGACAAATCCCTCATCCCCTGCAAATCACACACACAGGCTGCTGTCCAGTATCACCCACTTGTGGGATGCAGGCCTGCCACCACCCGAGGACAGCATTCAGTGGACCTCAGAGGTCATACACAGGGGACACCACCCTGGCTCTCCAGTTTACAGCCGTGCATCTGAGTGCCAGTAATACAGAAGAAAGAAAACTGTGATTTCTATAAAACCTGAGTTTCAGCTAGATTCTCTTCTGCTCCTGAAGCAGACAGCCACCACTAAGCACTGGGTATAAGATGCCTGTATTTCCTCCTGTACCTCACGCCTCCTTTCTAGTCTCACCTGTGCCCCCCCTTTCCTCCATCCCTCTTCAGCAGGAGGTGGTGCTCAGCACCTGGTGGCTCCTTTGCTGCCACTGCTCCTCGTTTCTCACCTGACTGCTCCAGAATGGTCTCCTCCACAGGCTGCAATCCTGTCAGGGTTTATCCCGCTCCTCTGGCCACTCCTGGTCCCTGCCCAGGCGGCTGCTGGCCTCCAGCCCTCCTTCAGGCTGTGCTTTTGCTTCGGCATTTCTCCTCTCCTGTCTTGCTCAGGCTTTCTCATTTTTCTCAAGCGTTTGCTAACACTTCTTACACACGCCTTTGCAGAGACACAGCATGGCTCTGCTTGGACCAGCAAGAGGCAGCCTCTGGGCACCTCACACAGCTTCCCCTGCTGCCCCCCGCGACAAGCCCTGCCAAGCCCAGCCAGTACAGGGCTGCGGCACCGTGCCTAGGGAAACCAGGAGAGAGGTTTAAGGTCCTCATTTTTGTTCCTGGTTAGCTCCATTCCCTTTTCAAAATCTTCTTTTAAATTATTATTTATTCATTTATACCCTACTTCAAAACAACTCACTGAGCCTTAGCAGAGAGATGGGCAGAGAGGTCTCACACACTGGTGTGACATGGGAGAAGGGAACATCTGGCAGTGCAAAACCAAGCGACAGGAGAAAGCCACACCAAGGGAAACCTCCAACTAATGCTACAGGCCAGGATTAGCACAGTGCAAGCCATCTATAGCACAGAAACAAAAATAGAGGAAATCTACAAAGGCTTTGCTCTTCCACTCTGACTGAAGAAAGCCATAGGTCCCCACCCATGGCAGCCGGGGGCTTGGCAGCTGAGTAAGACACGCTGCTGTCTTTGGAAAGGGTTTCCTTGCCCTGATTCTACAGAAGAGCCTGAAGATGTGGCTGAAGCTGCACCCCGCAAAGCACTTTTAGCTCTCCTCTTGAGTTGGGTTTTCTTTGGTGCTTTGGGCAGGGGATTGGACCCCCCCCAGATGTGTGCCCTGAAGCCTGTCACCTGGTCCCACACAGCATTCCCAGGGCGGGTGCTGGCAGTGAGAGGAGGCATCACTCCTGCCCCATCCCACCCAGATGGATGGATGGATGTGGTCCTCTTCATTCACAGACTGACATTTAACAGCTCACAGTCCTCATTTCTTTTCTATTTTTTAGTCTACCCTGAGAAATCCTACCTCTGCCTCAAAAGAAGGGAGAAAACCACCCAGGTAGGATCAAGAACCACATCCCAGAACCACACAGCGCTTGGGAGCCCAGCACGTGATGGACACCACACGACGCCAACACAGCACCACTTCCTAAACGCAAAAGCTTTCAAACAGGGGAGACAGGGAGAAGAACATGTTCGTGCCAGTTATGGGCTGACTGTGAGCTTGGAAGTTATATATTTATGTCACAGTGAGTTTTTGGTGTTGGTTTAAAGCCATTTCCTATATCAGAAATAGCTGGGTTTTGTTTGTTTGTTTGTTTTTGTTGTTGTTTTTTGGTTGGTTTTTGTTGTTGTTTTTTGCATTATTCCCATAACAGTTAATGAAAACTCAGGGAACTGCCATCAATAGCTCACAATCTTTGTATAATATTAAGTTTGGGATGCAATCAACAATTAGGACCTTCCATTGCACTTAAAAGCTCATCCACAGCTTTTGGACTTTATGAATAAAAATGAAATTTTAATTAACAGGTTATGGGGATTTGGGATCAGGCAGCATTGCTTTGAACGCCTGCAATTGGATCCTTCATGGTTAAACTTATACCAAGGTCTTTTTTCATAGCTATGGCAGCATGCAGGCAAGTAAAAGCCAAGGTATTTGCAGCTATTTAATGCTCCTCTGCGTCTGAATATAAATAAGTTCTCTCCTTTTGGCTCCTGGGTTTGAAACTACTATTTCATATTCTGATGGATTCCTTTTTTTAAGGCTACAAGAAGAAACCTTGAAAACTGCGTGCAGTGAATTAAGGCAGCAGGGACTTCATCACAGCATTGCTTCAAGTGGATTTCTCTTCTAACAGGAAGAGACAGAGCAATGAGAGCAAGCACACAGCAACAGAAGCTTTTCATGTTTCAGGCTTCACTTTTGCTTTTTGTCAGAGTTTTAGGAAGCACTGGTGATACTGATACAGCTAGCAAATTAGCGTGAAAGGGAACAAAGCATCTCTTATTAAAAACAGCTCTTGGTTAGAAGGGAAATAAAATATTTCCTATATACACAGCTGAAACCAAGGTGCCAGGATGCAGAGGTAGATAATGGAAGAAAACAATCTGAAAGAAAAAAATTGGTGTTTTATTCTTGAGACATCCCTTCCTCCCTTTGTCACTGTAGAGACCATCAAAGCAGGAGGGAATGAGGACTGGAGGAAACCAGAACTTGATAAGAGACAGAGAGGGAAACAGCACCTGATACCTCTGAGACCATCCAGCATCGAGATATTGGTAGCCCTGTAAAAATCATTATTTAACGTGCCAAAAAGCATAATCTCCCACTTTCCCTTGGGGGCCTGGGATGAACAGCCTAAAACGAACTAACTCCCGGCCACTCTTACGCTCCACCGCTCAGTCTCAAAGCCCAGAGACTCAGATGCCAGACACGTGGGAGGAAGCTGCAGATGCCCTTAATGCTAAAAAGCCTGTGGTCAGTACCAAAGATCAGAGTGATTGCAAACACAAAGGCGGCTCACCAGCCTCTACTGACACGAGGCTGCCTGTCCATGCAACGCTGTTAAGCACCGTGCTCAGCAGATGAGAAACAAGTCTCAGAGGTGATGGGTGAGGGAGCTGGGGTGCAAGCAGCGTGCTCATCAGCACACCATCCATGGGCAAGGGGCTCAGGCAGAAGCAGGAACGAAGTTTAACCAAGAGTTTGGCCACTCATCTGGACAGGCAGACCTTTACTTTCCCATAGTGGAACGCTACACAGCAGAGCCTTACCTTGGGGTAAGTGCAGTTAAGTAAGAAATCAGTTCAATTAAGAAGAGAGATTCAGATTCTTCAGATTTTCTTTGCTCTAAGAGGCTTTTGTGTTTCATACTTGAAAATTTTGCTTAGTCAGTGGAAGTCAGATGCCAATGTCTTAAAAGCTTAGGGTAAAGGAGAAAGAGAATCTGTTTCTAAAAATCTTTTAGGACACAATTTCGTCAGCTGATCGTAATCAAAGTCAACTGCAATGCCCTCAAACTTTCCTAATTAATTTTAAGTTAAAGCTTGAATACCCAACTCTTCCCTGCGTGCAAGAGAACAGGAGTAGAGCTGGCGCTAGCTGATAGCAAGTTGGGATTAAGTTTGATATTCTTCTCCCAACCCCAAGTCTTTAATAGCCCTAGCTTACCTTAGAGAGGTGCAGCATGAGTGATCCGTTTCCTAAAAAAAAAATAATAAATAAATAAAAATAAATTAAAAAATCATAGTAGCACACTTATTTCTCTTTGCCTTCCAGCTGATGTTTTGAGACTGGCCAATTAAAATCTGCCCCAATCTACACAAATACATTTTTACAAGAATTATTAATGGAAACTGTAAATTCACCATGATCTTTTATACTCTGTATGCTCCACTCACAAAATACAGAAGAACGGACGGAATCAGTGCTGCTGAATGAGCAAGTACTTCAGTCAATGCTATCCTGCAAGGAAAACCAGGACCTTTCCATACAGTGAATGCATTAGCAAGGAATCACGCACATTTCTTGTCTCTCCAAGTTGTACGCCAATGTTGTGCATATGTAACCTAAAATCCCACCTGCCTGTGCTTTTTAGATTTGAAGGCAGTAAGGAAAGTACAGATAGAGAGAAAGCATAGGTCTAGGAACAGAATTTTTATTTGATTCTGGAAAATTGCAAGAAACATTTTTTTTTTAAATGATCCTTGCCCCGCTTTCAGATGACAAATGAAAATTTACAAGTAAAAGGATGCATAAGGTTAGCACCACAGGAGTAGTTGTTTTCTCTTTACAATTTCATTTGATAGAAGGTTATAAAAGAATACAGAGGAAAAGAAAAAACTAGCTGACCACGCATTTTTATTTTCAACATCCTAGATACTTTAAACATCAAAACACCATGACTCAACCAGCATATCTAAATAATTCATGTTCAGCAAAACTCACTCTGTACATTAAGAACTGCGTAGGTGTCAAACGGTAGCTATCACAACATATGAACTAATATGCAAGGCAAAAATGGTACTGTTCCAGCAAAAGCAGTGAAACAACAGACATCAAAGTGAGGAATTTGCCATTCTTCCAGTGTTATGCTAGTATGGCTATCACCACTTGCTGCAAAGATCAACAAAATAAAAGGGATGTGTACTGGGTCTGGCTGTGATGGAGTTAATATCATGGGTCAAATATCCTAATATTACCTTGAAATATCCTAAATTTCATTGGACAAACACTCAAATGTACTTAATCTCTCATTTCCTACCTGCAAACAACTACAGGATTACATCGACCATCATTCAAATGTTTGTTTTCCTCTACTTGTATTCATTTTTAAAACGTGCTCCATGTGGTTCTTATTGTAAGGTTTTCAAGGTACCGAACAGTTTTACAAACCCTCCAGTCCTTACCAGGAAGGAATGCTAACACAAAGGTTTTAGGAGTTTTAAATTTAGGAGTTATGTGTTGTCTTCTTAAGGCAATGGAATAATTACTTTGAGGTATCCTAATTTTGCATTATAAGTTGGTACTAAGATTTCCTTTGTAAGCATCTCTAATTACAAAACACCTAAAATACTTTACATTTTACTAAACTATTAATCTTAGTTATTAATAAAAAAAAAAGAGGGGGGTTAAACTTGGATCATAATGAAGTAACTTTTTGTCAGTTTGGTTACTCCCACCTTTCAAGGTCATGTGCGTGGACTTCTAACAGCAACATTAAGCAACCAGTTAAAGCAATTGTTTTGTATCCAAATCATAGCAAAACCATCTACTTTAATCCCAAAGTAAGACCCAATATTACCCCAAACAGCTCCTTTTTTTTCAGATTGATAAGGAGGCCACCATTAGCATTAGAACATCAGCTTCTGTACACACAGTTTTAACCTGGAGAGCCGATATTAACGGTGAACTACCCAGAGGAGCCTTCACAGGCATTAGTACTACATAACTTCACCACCGGAAGAGTAACGAGACTCTGAACTTTTCTTTATCTTTTCTTTATTTATGCTTGGACTTCCAGCACTGCACATCAAGTACCCGGGGTCTTCATCTGTCCTGTATCGGACTGCAAAAACACAATGGTTTCTCAGCTGTCCTTGCATCAACAAAGCAAACACATTCAGCAACCCCTTCACGTGAGTAGTTACTTCTATCTTAAAAATGCAGCTCCTCTTAAGGATTTCAACTAATGCTTCTGGTTTGTAAAAGATTAAGTGCAATCAGTTACACTGAAAGTTTATAATGCAGCTCTTGGATTGTATTTTCTGTGCACACATTTACATCAGGCACACGAGTTATATAAAATAGTTTGGAGTACAAAAATATGGTTATAACATAGGAGTACCAAACAGCACAGAATTAAAACAGCTTTATTACCATAATACCAATTTATATACAGACCCCCAAATTCAGGAATTTTTAATTTGAAGTATTCTTCCCAAATTGACAGCTGTAGTGTACACTCTAAAAAACTGCAAATTAACAACACAAATCTACTTCAACCCCTACGCTGTCTATGCAGGCTGCACCAATCCTCTCTCTTGCACACAAAAATGTATTATAAATAATTTTTCACAAAATGTCATGTATGTTTTATTGCACATTGTACATGCCGATATCTAAAAGAAAGGCTCAAGCCCTTCGCTTGATAACTAACGGTTTAAATAACTAGCAGTTACTTGTGTTATGAATACTATTGCATTTTTCAGGCTCTAATCTTAACTGATATTTTAAAGAAAAAAGCAGAACAGAAAATATGCTTTAAACTGTATATCTTTTGTGAATGAAACAAGCTTCTTTAATTTTATTCTTATTTCTACTTTATAAAGTTATTAAAAATATCTGCCCCAATTAAAAATCCTGTTTCAAAATTTCTGCATTTTTTTAACTAAAAAATTATCCATCCAACTGCTTGTATAATCATATGTTCCTTCTTTTTTGCAGAATTAGGTGTTCCCGTGCTGTATTTACTAAAGGATCAGGTTACGTATGTCCTAGAGTTAACTACAATGGTTGGTGTCTCAGTCTCAGCTCTGCCAGTCTCTCCAGCAAAGGAGGAGCCCGTCAGAGCACCAGAGCAAGTTGGCATAAAAAGACACAGGGCACAAGTTGCCACTAAGCATCAAGGTCATGTATAGATCTCTAGACTAAGGAATATGAGTAATTTACCATTAATATGTGGGTTTATGGTATGCTGCAGTAAAATATGGCCACTAAACAAAGAGATTGATTCATCTATGACAGAAAACTTGCCAACTGGTAAAAATGCCCCACTGGGTAAAAATCTGCATGTTGAAGGTTAAAACTATGGCACGAAGGAAAAGGTTAAAAAGTCAACTGATCAAATGTTTTGCCAAGGGTTTCCAAAGCTATTAGCCATCAACAGCTCTAGAAAGGGATAAAACCAGCAAAACCAAACTAAAATTGCACTATTACAAAGAAACAAGTCCATGAAAGGGAGAGGCACCAGCTGCAGTTACGGGACAGCCACTTCAAGAAGCCGATTGTTTTTTCGTTTGCAAGTTGGGATGTTGCCATTTTTCTGGCTGCCTTGTATGAACTTCACACACACTTTGTCTTGTCTGAACTGGACCAGAAACCTAGGGGAGGGAATAAGATGGGTGTTAGTTAAAGGTGGAAAAATGCACGATCGGGTGAAGTCTTTTTGAAGGCCTTTCTCCCATTCACTGCTGTAACTACAAAAAGACACCTGATCCTGCTTCTCCAGGAATAGTTTATACACAAGGTAATAAAATTAGAGAGAAAGTTGAAAGCATCATTAACAGTATTTTTGGTCATTTATTTGTACTCTATTTTCAACCACCTACAATGCGTCGGTGAGCTAAGTGCCTTTTAAAACTAGATTCTGCAGACTAGTAGTCAAAGAAAAACATTAAACATGGTTGTTGGGTTTTCTTTTGATAAAATCATATATATAAAGCCAGCAAAGCAACAATACTGATACTATTTCTTGTCCATAGAGAAATTTACTTTCTTAGCATACCATACAGAAATTAGTCATACCACACTCTTTGTCAGGGAAATAGGCTTTTCTCACACTTAAAAGTGGATAAACTAATATATATACGTATTAGCACTCACGTTACCTTGACATCTATCAATTCCCTCCAACACCATTACCCCTGTGACTTAGAAAAAGTTCAGCAGAGGGCAGCTGAAGCCACAACTCATAAAGAGATGGCTTCGTTGGTACAAAACCCACAAACGCTCAGCTGAGGAGGACGATTGCTCTGTCCGAGCAGCATTTCAAAAGCTCAGCAGAAATCGGGGTGAATGTTGAATCCTTAGGCCAGGAGTGAACTTGTAGTATGTAAGTGTTTCTGGGTATCTCAGCAAACAGGGAAAATACTGTTAAATCTATTTTATAGCTGAGACTTCCAGGTCCACAGAGTGCCTTCCTGCTGGCACATCAGAAATGTGCTGCAAAATAAACTCCAAGTCATTGTCTTCTGGATTACACTTACTTAGCATATCTAGCATTTTAACAACTCTCTTATTTCTAATACTTAGCCTTTACAGCTCCCTGCTCAGCAATTAAGAAACTTCATTTCCTCCTCAGCAATCTCCAGATTTAGATACTTCCTACAGTTCATGGTAAATTAATCTGGATTTGACCCTTCATTTTATACTGGATGAGAAATTTCAATGAATTTGAAGAATTGCTTAAAAAAAAAAAAAAGCTCATACAGAGCATCAAACTTCTCGCTGATCTGGACAGCAAGATTAAAAGCAATAAACAGGGCAGTGCTGCTTTTTGGCTCACATGCAGCAGTTGCTGACCTAAAAAGTCCTTTGTAACCCAGCAGATTTTCCCTTTTAGCATCCTTAAAAAGTCTTCCAGCAGAGGCCAAAAACTTCAAAGAATTCATCCTCCAGCCGGAAACCACAAATCAAGCTGACGGCATTGCTCAGGGGAGGAAGTGGCTGTGCCGTGCTGTGCCACGCCGCCCCGCAGCCCAGCTTTCCTGCTGAACAGCCCAGGCGCTCCCAGATTAACTTGTTCAGCGCTCCCCGCCAGGCAGGCATCTGGAAAACGTGAGTTAGTCTCAGAGCCATCATCTCCTGTCACCAACGCTGCGCTTTCCTAGACCTTTCCTAAGTCTTCAAGCCTTGCCTACAAGTGTGCTGGCAACACAGGCCGGCAAAATGCATCTTTGGAGTAGAGCTGGCCCTGCTCCTGGGCCATTGCTCCAATATAACATATATCTATAGTATTTCTCTGACTAGACATAGTCCTGGATCAAAAGCATTTTTGCTTTTAGAACTTCTCTTCCCAAAAAGTAGTGTACAGTAGACAAAATGAGGCCAAATTTTCTCCTCAATTCCTGGTCATGCCTGCATCTAAACTCTGGCACGGAGACGAGAGTAAAGCTTCACCACGAACAGAGATGGGGCTGCTCAAAAAGAAGCAAACAAAACTTAAAATTATTTAGTCTGGATAAACTCAAGAGCAATACACGCTAGAATGGTTTTAGTCTCCAAAGCAAGAAACAAAAACACATCCCAAAATGCAAGGCTCCCAGCAAGCAGGCTGTTGGCCAGACATAAGGCAGGCTGGCAGGCCAGACAGGTACAATGCATACTTAAAGTTTGTTTCAGTACTTTATTCCTCTGTAGCAATTACTAAACTAGGAACTTACTGGGGACAGCCACAACTCTTCTAGAGGCTAAAAAACACACTTCAGCGAAAACAAACTAAATCACATCTGGCGATGGATGGAACAAAGGAAAATGGCAGTTGTAATTTTCAAGGAAATAGCAAAACCAGCCTTTATATAAACCCTCAAATCTGAACAGATACAAACCGTAATCGCCATCAGGACTCTAGAATATAATCAGTGCTGTGCAGCCAGATAAAAGGATCATTTTTTGCCTGCAACAACTTTACTTCACTAACATTAAAGGCTTCCAAATGTTGTTCTTTATTCAAAATGAATAAATCCACCAAATCAACACTACTGAAAACCAGGGAGTACTTCGCCCAACAAACTGTGGACTAAGTGATGGAGCCCTATTCAACAGACTTAATGAATTCACACAAAAATATTTTATTCCATGATTGCAAACACTGCAAATTCAGTCCGCACTTAAGGCTGAAATAGGAAACTGAACCAAACTATGATACAAACAAACAAAAACCAGAGTAACAAAACACCAACCACTGGTGGCTGAAGCACCATAAGCAGGAATTTTAAGAATATATTTTTTACCACCACAAAAAAAAGGTAGAGCTTTATAGACATGCATTTAGTGAGGTGCTTTTCACTCTGCTTTTGTTGTTTTCACTGGAACTTGACACCTGGTGTCCACTCTGCCTAAGTGATAAACATCCCAGAGGACCATGTGAAGTTTTCAGTTCACACATGAAAGGATTTCTTCGGATGTATTGTCTCTTAACTGTATCTCAAGCAGTATTTCTGCTTCACAGCTCTATTTGAAACTACGTTAAGAAAAGGACATTTTCTCTAATGACTTTTGAGGGAATAAAAGCCAAAAGGAGTACTAGAAATGAGTACTCATTGAATATTGGATCGTTATTTACAAGTACTCTGTCAAGAGAAAAGAAGCATTAGTTACACAGTAGTGTTTTGTTTCTCTAACATTAGATACTCGACTTTTTAGCACATTGCATTGAAGGAAATGCACTTTTAAGCAAACAAGAAACATACTCATCGGAAATCTCAATGTTGAGCTTCTGCTTGGTTTGGCTGAGAGTAGTGCGGTAAAGCTTAGTGGCCATTTCAATAAGGTGATCACTGCTCAACAGAAAATCCCCTTTCACAGCTGCTCCTGAACCCTGCAACAGGAAGGAAAGCAGTTAAGTTATTAGTCTTCTGTCTCGTAGATTAAACAGGGATGCACTGCAGCAATCAGGCTCAAAATACAATTGAGTCTTAAATAAACTATAAAACGGTTGAGAATTAATAACCTCCCTTTCTGAGCCGAAAGGAAGGTCACCACCTGTCCTACATTGTGGTGTTTCTGTCTCCCTCTTTTGGCCATGCCACAATGAACTTGTATTTCCTTTTCAGAAGGGAACATACACCAATTAACACCACAACATTTAGACGAAGGTGGTCAGTATGAAAAGACACCATATACAGCATTCTTCAGATCCAGTCAAGCCAGCATAATGATTTTACGAGCAATGCTGACAGTGCAGCAAAGTAAATATAGCACCAAACTAAGTTCTTTGGAGCTGAGTAACCAAGTGAACCGTGCCATAACATGGATTTATTGGAATCACAAAAAGGGGAGAGAAACCTACAAGTTTACCACTTTGTCTGAATGCTACGGGACAATAAGCCATTTGGATATTGTTGCATGCCAAACAGTCACATCATTGTAACATAGAGTTGTAACCAACCTCCTTGAGGTGCACTGCAAAGAAGCCATCATTTTGGGAGCTCATGGACACTTTGGTAACATCTCCCAGTGGAACCTCTGACTTGATATTCCCAGACTTCTGATCCGCAAGGAGAACATTATTTTTGGTTAATAAGAAAATCCTGGATGTAGCCTGTGAAAATACAAAATCGCGAACTATTATCTATACAAAGAGAGAATTGGGCTTTACTGAGCACCTAAGACTACAAATAGTTTATAGTTAATAAGCTTGGCTCACATCAGTAAATACGAACACTTGATGTTCAGTAAAAGCTTCAGATCGGTTAAAATTAAGTTGAATTTATTTGTGTCTAATTATAGATGGAGCTCTATATGAGCTTAGCTCATTTTGGCACATATGCTTAGATATAAACAGTTTCTTTAATTACTAGCTTAACGTTACAAAAACCAGAAACTGAAAGTCAGGAACTATGCAAATCAGGGAAACCTCATTTCTCATGCTCTACCAATCCCCAAGAAAACCAGCATTGCTTCTCAGTGACCACCATTTCAGGACTAAGCCTCACATATTTACTGTTATTCAGCTAAACGGCGTCACAACAGATTACATAGGTATTTTTTCAGTGTTATGTTATCCTCCCTTTATCTATCAGAATTATTCTTTAGGAGGATGTACATTTGTGTTTTCAAACTACAAATATTGCTAAAGCATGGATATGTGTTCTTAAATTAATATTGGAAATCAGTAAGAAACCTATATTTGAAATGAGAGCTTTATATAAACAACCGTTTGAACGTGTAAGAAACGAATCCTTATTAAATGATCATTAAGGTCCCTTTCAACCCAAAACATTCTACGATTCTACGAAAAATGTATTTAAAATTGAAATTCCAAATAGCACAACTTATGCTTGGTGTAAATCTATTCTAAAATATAATGATAATGAATTATATAGCTTCTTCTCCCATAAAATTTTAAAGAAAAAAATCTTAGCCATTCTAAGTAAGATGTGGCTGTCTAAAGCACATAGAACCATAGCTCATTATTATTATTATTACTGCATTTTTTCTTTTGTTTTGTTTTTTAAGCTTGGAGACACGTAGCCTGTGCGAGTATAAGAAAGATACCGTCTTCATTTAATTGGTTCCTTCCAAACTGAAAAAATCATTTGGCATCTACAACAGACAACCTGATTTCACTCCTACAAATGCATAAATGACATATACATCTAAGAGGCTGAGATCTACTAGTAGCAATATTTAGACAGATATGGTGACAACAATTACATTTACTAAGGGAGGATAATGAGTTCTTTTAATATGTATAATTTAAATGCAAACCAAGTTCTGTGTTGGCAGAAAAGAAAAAAAAAAGGTACCCCGCATATTTAACAGCTTTAGATAAATGATATAAGAAACTTGCCTCTTAATTCCAAAAAGTTTTTAGTATCAATCAGAAGGCAGGCACAGCTAGCAAAGTATGCCACTCACAATTTAAAAACACAATTACATGTGATAATCAGGAACTTGAAAGACCTAAGTTAAGGTTTCCAAATATTTGAACAAGAACAATATTTTCTACGTATTTTTTTTCTTCAATTGGCAAACAAACGAGCTAAGTTTAGTACAAAGACTGCATTTAGTTGTGAATCAATACAGCCTGTTACCAGTTGATGAGATGCCACTTTTGCTTGGAAAAGTCACTGAAAAATACAAACCCAAACAAGATTTTAGAAATCTTTATGTAAATTTACCATGGGTGTTTAAAACCACAAATTTACATAAATCCAACATCTCCAGTCTTGCTGTTAAAAAGTCTACCCTTCTGGATAAAGCAATGCCATTTTGTTACCTTCCCGTTAGCTCTATTGATCTTATTCACAACTTCAGCAATAATGATCTTCTCATCCACAGCATCCTTAAGTTTTTTGTACTTGGGGTTCTTGCTGATCTCCAGGTAAGCCCCTTGAAACGGCTGCCCAACACTACCGAGCAAAAAACACAGGAGAAACAGAGTTAAACAATGAATCTCACAAAAAAACTAGGCACTGCTCCAGGCTTTGTGGTGTCAGGAGGTACACCAAATACCACTTTCAGCAACTCTACGCTGACGGAAGCTTCCTTAATCTTGGATACACCTCCTGCCAAGGAAAGTCATTTGCTGCTTCATTTTTAGCAAAAGACCCACACCCAAACAACCCAGAAACCTCTGCTCACAATTTGTGTCTATTTTAAACAGCAGCAAGGCAAAATGATACGCTCTTGTGTAACAGAATAATTAGAGCAATGCACCACTGAACGCAAACAAGACTCTTATCGTGGCGTTTGTTTATGCAATGTAATTTGTCCTTGCTCCTGCTGTAGAGCTGGAAACTGCAGCTCTGCCCCAAGACACCTGGGGTTGGCACCAGGTTGGCACACTCGGGATATTCAGTGCAGCGCTGTTAGCGTTACATCTGTGCCATGCGGGCAGAACACATCTGTTGGAATCCACTTGGGAAGTCGTACAGCGTAGCGTTGG
Source organism: Stictonetta naevosa (assembly GCA_011074415.1). NCBI lineage: Eukaryota > Metazoa > Chordata > Aves > Anseriformes > Anatidae > Stictonetta > Stictonetta naevosa. The sequence continues at coordinate 3,592,848 of CM021703.1, forward strand.
ATGTATCCCCCCGCACGTTATCCCCATGAAAGGAGAGAAGGGCACAAAATGGTATGCATTTTAGACACGGTCTCTTTTGCATATTAGCAGCACAGTACTGGTGAAGAAAGAGAAACTCGGCTCTGAAGGCAGTAATAGGATATTTCTTTTCCTGCTCTGGAAACGTTTTCCAATTAAATGGCTCAAATTGTTATGGATATCAGGCACATGTACATCCTTGTACAAGCAATCAATTTTGATGTAAAATCACCCAGTAACAGTCACCGTTTGTGAAAACAGAGGAAATCCACCTTCAGAAAGAAAAGCAGCTCTGTTTCTGTGCAGTATTTCAGACAGACAAGAACTTGCCTCGAAGATTTGCTGCTGCTTGTTAAATGCATAGCAAGTCCTCGCCCAGACTCCCTGTACTTGCAACTCACCCCATCGTTACCTTAGGGCTGTATAACAACAGCTTCCCTATCAGTCACTGCTTGTTTTGTTTAGAAGTCACTTTAACTAATCACTTTGATTAAGTTACACTCCAATTACAGAGTTCTTTGCCAAGACAAGAGCCCAAAAGGAACCGCTATGTTATGTACAAGACCACTACCTTTCTAATTGTGTCTCCAGCACACAGGAAGAGAAAAGGCAGGGCACTGGCATTTTAGTAATCACCAGAAGTCCCTCTCTGTTCTTAAATAATTATATTACATGCAGAAAATAAGCCACAGCCTTCAAATCATTATCAAACTAACTAATCAGAAACTTTATACAATAATTTCCTCCACCCATTAAAAGAAAAGAAAAAAAAAACACAACAGGGGCTAATCAGCTCTGAATACAGTTTACAAGGGAAAAAGAGATGAAAATGTTTCTAAATCAGCGAGGGGTGGGGAGTGCATTCTAATGTTCCACTAAGTTGCAGCTCTTTTGCTTTGTTTATATTAATTAGCATTATGAAACCATGGTCACCAAAACCATAGGTTCCCTCTGGATTTTGTCCCTGATCAAATGACAGGGATTTACAAACTAAAAGTGGGACAAATTAACAGTTGCTTTCTACCACATTTACCACTTCAGAATGTTTTGGATAGAAATTGCTCAGCTATATGCTGCATAATATTGCATTGTTCAGCCTTGGTCTTTTCCATGTGTCCAAATTACCTAACCAGGGAGACAAAATTCCTTCCTGCCCTCAGAGCTCTGCACTGATCAGATGTATACTGACTCAAATAAAACTTCTTGCTCCTGGAGAAATTCAGGGGCAGCATCTTTCTCTTTTCCCAACAGCATAAAAAGCGATCACAAAGCAAGTAAGGAGCAAATCACAAGCTGACATATACAACCATTAAGTGATCTGCTGAAGGGAAGAAAGAGAAACATCATAGACAGAGCACATTACAGGAAAAAAGGAAATGTCTCAGTAAAAAATGAAACCAAACCAAACCAATAAAATGCACAAACACCCAATCAGTGCTTTTCCATGCATGGAAATGGCTCCATCAACTGTTGCCAGATCCTGGTCCTGTCTTGTTTAACAACGCCTTGGTCCTGCTCAGCGTTCAAATTCTGTATATACAATAAATCTCTCCTGAGACGGACGAAGCCTTTGTTTCCAAGAAAAATACAATTTCTCAGTTCATATTCACTTAAAAAGCTTAATTTAACTTCTTTCAAAGACATCAGATCTCTATTTTGCCAGTTTTATTGAATACAAAAAATGCATGCATTGCTTAAATAAAATCAGCTACTACTGCACTTCTGTAAGCAATATTAGCTCCACAGATAGCAATGACCAGAATTTGTCAGGTTTTAGGAACACAATAATGTGAGAAATCAAAAAACTTACTTGTAGAGATGTTTCACATTTTTGAAAGTCTCTAATTAAAAAAAGAATTTTTGAAATGGAAATAAACAAGCACTTAAAAAAAAATATCTTCCTTTCAAAAAAAATTATATTTGCCAATGTATGTAACTTAAATTACCCAGACTTCACATGAGAGCATTACACTAAATGTACTAATTTTGAAGATAAGAGCAATCCCTGGCAGGCCTCATCTGGGAGTGTCATTGTCACTTACAGCCTTTCAGTTTGCTGAGTTTAGGGTTGCAGGAACCAGCATGATGGAAACTAGGGAAAAGGACAAGAGTTATTCCCTTCTACACGTTCTCCAAATTTTCACTACGCAAACAGGTCACAAGAGGTTAGAACAACAAAACATCGTGGTTTGGGGACAGAAGCGCTCGGTAACACAGGATAAGAAGCCTGCAACATCTCATTTAGAGGCAAACTGAGGTCAGTAAAGCAAATGATGGACCCACAAGTGTTGAGCAGTGCCTACAGTAAAATATTCCCAGGTGTTAAGAATGGTTAAATTAGGAAATGCACTTTCCTGCCTACGATAAAAAGCAAAAAATCTTGCATAGTTTCCCATTCTATGTAAGGATATTGAACTTATCTTACACTAAAAGCAGCAGAGTAGGTAATTACCTGGCTGGATATAAAGCCTTCTTGTCCTTGAAAAGTTCACTTGCTTCCAGTTTTTCCTCATATATAAGCTTCTGTTGATCGGTGAACTGGTCTCTGTACTTCTTACACTACAAAATATGGTATGTTAAAACAAACCAAAAATTATCCTCCCAGTTCTGATTTGAAGCAGCAGCACCACAGCCTGATGTTTGTTTATTGCTCAAGATACACATTCTTTGTATGCTTCTGAGATGACTCAGCTCGACCCTACGTGCCACTCTGAAGTAGTAACAAGCCATGGAGGTGTTTTCCTCCTCACCCATTCTATGTACTTCTGAATTACACCAAAAACAATGTCTAAAAGATCTCATTTAAGCAAAACTGTTCTGAATACAGTGCTAAAGAGGTTCAACGAAACATACAAGTTCCATGCTTGGCTACGTTTACATAACCAGCCATAAAGAACAAAACGTAGCTGAGAGGACGAATTTGCAGCTCAAAAATGAAAACAGTTCTTGACAATTCACAGAAAACATAGCCCACAAGCTCAGTAAAATGTCTCATCAGCACTTACACTGATTCTCACCATTCCCTCCATATGAAGATCCAAAACAAATTACAGCCGACCACAGCTCCTAAGTAAAAAATTCCACCAAGTACTTCCAATGTTGGGCTGAAAGCTCCTCCCAGCCCTGGCCAAGGACACAAGTACTATAAGCTACCAATTAACACGCAGGCATGTGGCTTTAATATCAAGTTAAAAGCTGATGGCAGGAAGCAATCCTGTCTCTAGCCCCAAAAAGAAATAGACAGGATAGTTATACCCCTTGCAGGCCAAAGGCAATCATCTTCCAAAGAAATACAGTCATCCTGTCTGGAACGGGAAGAAATGCTTCCTAAAAATAGGCTCTTCAGGAAGGAAACAATCTATTGAAAATCATGTGATAACTTTCTGTATAGACTGGACCAGAATGTGCCCTACCCTCCACAAATGGAAAATCCTCTTTAGTTCCTTGTGAGTTGAATCCAAGAAAAGGTAAGGTCTTGCTGGCCAGTTTTTATCTATTGGTGATAAAGAAGGCATCTTATTCTTCATTTCCAAGAAGTATTTCTGCATCTGTGATAAAATTGAAGCAAGATGTTTTATTCATGTTCACATACCAGAGGTACTGAAATAAGCACAGCAAAGCAGATGCTGTGTGATTAAACGCAGTTACCAAACTGCAGCTCTCAGCTTTATTAAACCTGACCGTAGATTTAAAAGAGCTGGCCATACTGAAAAACGCACATTTAGATATCCTCAGTGTGTGACAAATGCTTAGTTAGTGCTGCTCCCACACCTTCAAAACACTATTATCCTTTCTTTGCAACATCAGAACATGAAGTTATCAATTTTCCGTTTGGAAAATGGACATTTCCTTACAAAGACTACCAAGGCCACAAAACAGCTGTTATCTTTACATGAAAACAAAACAAAACAAAAAAATTAAGCACAGATAATGTAAATACACTTTGTACGGATATATACATACAAGTCTCTGAAGGGTGAATTCATAAATTTTTCTTCCAGCATTGGCTCTGAAGAATTTCCTGTACTCTCTACGGACCTGAAAAGTTAAACAAACCCCTCAAAGTGAATACGAAGAATGAATGTGTTTTCTCTGGTACTCTTATAAATCTTTATGGCAGAAAATGCTCTAAGAAAGCATAAGAACATGCAAAGTGTTCCCATAAATAAGAGCAGCAACTGGGTACACTTCAAATATATGAACCAGACCGTGGACCAAGAGTTCAGAAAATTACCTCAGATGACCTTAGTACAGTCAACTGCACACTGACGGAAAACTTTATATCTCTTCCTTTGAAAAGGCAAGATATTCCAATACTGTTGAATTCGTAGAATTCTGAAACTGTTTTCATGGGCTTTTGCAAAAAGCCGGACTGAAAAAAGTCAGGTACCATTGGTGGTACGTATCGCATTGTGTCTGAAGTGATACCGAACCCACGTTAATTACGTAGTTAACTGATGAGCTGTTTCTCTATGATTTTTCTCCTTTAAAATTCTTAAAAAGTAAGTTTACTATAATAAAAACAGGACTTTTTTTTTCAGAGGAGACATATATGAAAAAGTCTTCTCGCACAAACAGTCTTCATTCCCCCCCAGAAATATGATTTTGGTGTTAAGAGCAGAGAATTAACACACAGGTTGCTTAATGTCAGCAAGCTTGATATTTGCTACTAAAATTTATCAAAAATCAAAAAACTAATCATTGAGGAGCGCTTTTACAGGTGATACTATTGTTTTATATATCCTTCTACATGTAATCTTTCAGAGTATTGCTTTTGCCCTTTTCATTTCTCTTAGCATTAATTAGCACAGCATCTAAATTCCTCTCTCAAGAAAACCCCAAACCCCATCTGAAAGAGAGCACAACTGCTCTGGAGTTCCGTGGGAAGCCCAGGCTCACGTCAAATTAGCTGAAACATCCACCAACCTTCCTCAAACTTTGGCACAGCCTGGAACACACCTGCTACAAATTTGGAGCAAAAACCAGGGAAAACATCGTGGCTTCACATAATTCACCCCAGAGCCAATTTAGTGGTTTTTAGCTAACTTGCTATGTGCTGCTGAATTCACTGTAACCAAAAAGTAAAGTGAAATCCATACAGGAAAAAAAACATATCAGCTTGTAAGAAAATGAAAAGCTAATTTGGCTTATCCTAGCGAATCTTCTACCCCATACTGAGTGTGATACATTTTAAGATGAGCCAGCATTTTGAAAGCAAGAATCCGTCACCAGTCTGGTGTAAAAAAGGGCACAGATAAATGGGCTTTTGTTAATTGCACAATAAGATGCATCAACAAAACTGACAGCGTTCAGCTGTCTTCACTCTGTGCAAATAATGCACATAACTTTGCCCTTCTCACTTCATAAGAAAAATTATCAGAGTTCTTATTCAATGATTTTCTGTAAAGTTTAATGCTCTGTAATTGTTATATACCCCGTATTTATTATCCAGTGACAGAAATTAGCACACCCAAAGCTACTTGAGCTGCAACGATCCCAAATCTCAATGTGTTCTCACAGACTTTCCTTAATGACAGCACTTTACATTCTCCTTCCTGAGCTGCAAGGTGTGCAAATTAATTTGGAGCAAGGGGGTTAAAGCACACCCACAGAGTCCATTTGGGCTGCAGGGAGGCTGTGGAGAAAGCACTGAGAAATGCAAGCGCTTCCAGCAAAGCCTGCCTCTGCACAGCACCATGAATGCTATTGAAATCTACTTATCGTATAACCCAAAAAAAGGGACAAGAATTACTGGCTTAATCTCAACCACTTGTATTGCCTTTAAATCTTCACCTCCGTATGTTTTGGGTGAAAATTCTTTGCCATCAGACAGATGAGAATTGCTTGTGGTGACGGTGGTGAACTGGAACTGCAGACTGGGATCCTGATCAGAAAAACCTGCATGTTTCAGGTGAGGCAGAAGTGCCACTTACACTACTTTAAAAATACTTTGAAAAACCACACCACAGACGGGCAGAAACATGTTCCAGCTGTAATGTGCCTTAAAGGTTTTGGATTCATTAGTTTTCATTTAAATGCTGCTGTTTGATATACAACAGCCTCTGAGTTCTCAGGAGGGACATATTCTTGTTTTAAAATCATAAAAACAGACCCACTTCGGCAGTGGTACCTAAAGCATGATTCTGATCTGCAGAATGACTTCTTAAAATGGCTCCTTTGTATTTCCAGCTCTGCTTTCCATGTATATATTGTAATGTAACTTTTATATGCATAGCATGCCTATATTATATATGATTATATAAGTTTCGTAAGTATTTACCCCCTTTCATCCTTGTGAGAACAAGTATCAGAATATGGGAGCTGGACTTTTCATTATGAAGTTGCTCCCCTTCACCCTTTGGTAGTCTCCAGCATCCCCGTTAGCCAAAGTGGCACCCAAGCCAGACAAAACTGATTTGGATTTCTGCAGTTCTTCTGGACCGTATCCATAAAACCACATTTGAAGAACTATGAGCACAACCGTATCACTTAAATCACATGGGTACAGACCTAAAAACATCCCAAGTTGCCATTTTCATAGTCTATTCACAGAGCAGAACTACATTTTTCCAGATTACAAATGTGTTTTCTTTCGCCAACCAGCCCTTGAAAGCAAGGGACAGAAAATCAGAGCCCGTTGAGTATCGTAGCTTTTCTGGGAACTGGCAGCTGCCACCAGCCATGGATATCTGCATGCAGTGGCATGCCCTCTGAAGGCTTGATGGAAGTGCCAGCACCTTGCCATCAGCTGGGCACGCTGGGCTCTAACATGAGCAGCGGTGAGTCAGGCAGCTCCGCCCTGCCTCCCATTCAGAAAAGCAGAGGTCACAGTAAGAAAATACATACTTGTAATCTTTCCAGATAGGATCTTTGCCAACGTAGGTCAGGTTTTTAAGTCAGCTGCCATAATAGAGTCCCTTTAATCTGACATTTGTCTTGCATGTGAAAACTGAAATTCCTGATATGACAAAAAAAAACCCCTAGCACCTAAATGTTGCATTAAATGAGACACATTCAGCTTTCAAATTCTGCTGTAAGGTCCGTGACAAAAGCAAGCAACAGAATTTTGTGTAAAATCATCCTTTCTAGCGATTCCCCACACCTGCTCATTTATTAAGTGTTAGTAAGGTGCCACGCTGTATCGAGTTCATGTAGACAGAAGGGAGTGTTTAAGAAAGTACCTTCAGTCCAAGCCAGTAAGCCCAAATGACTGCAACAGCATGCTTACGCCTAGCCTCTTCCTTCAAGCGTTTCAATTCCCTTCGAGCCTAAAAGGTTTAGATAGTGAACAAAAGAGACAGCCCGATGCAGACAGCACAATGACCAGAAAAAGGCTTCTCCCAAACAGAACAGCCAACTTAAAATTAAGGTACAGAGAGACAGAAGAACAGTGTTTAACCTTCAAAACCCGACGTGTCAGTGTGAATTGGTGTTAAGCCACATATAAGGTCAAAAAAGCCTCAATTTGCAGTATTTATTTAACGTATGAGAATTTTGTCTACCTTGTTATTTGCTGCTAGTGTTTCCATCTCATCAGGCGTGCACACCTTGCCATCTACAGTTAGTACCATGTGATCCACATGATGTGCATGAAAATCAAGACTCACTAAAATCTCACCGTCTTGTCAGTCTTTCCACTGGCAAGTGCTGGTGCATAACGGAATCAACTCTAAAATTGTGTGCGCGAGGATAATTACTGGCCCTGCACTGAGGGCTTTCATGCTCGAGGTGTTTTTGATTTTTATGTACTTTAAAAAAATCAGTCTCTGGCCTGGTAAATTATCCCTTTCTCTATGGAATGAAGAGACAAGCCCCCCTCCGGCTTTTCTTTAAAAGCAAGTGATCTCTAAGATAACTTAGAGAAACTTTTGTTTCTTTTATTTTAAATATTCCCTTGGGAAAAATAAATAAAATATCAAGGGGTTATCTTTCATTAGATACCATATGTCTTCTAATCTTAATTCCATTTAGATTATTACAATTATGTTTACATTTAAGGAGTAAGGAGTCTATTTTTCAAGAAGATCCAGTGAGCTAATAGTAACTACTAAAACATGTTAAAAATTATCCAAATCTTCTAAATATTTAAATCATGAGCTCTAACACAATTAATACTATTGCATTAATTTCTGGTCTTCTCCTTTTTAATTCTAAAGAACATTAATTCTTAAACTCAGGAAAGTAAATATCTGTTCTGCACCGCTGGCCAATTTTATTGGTGAAAGGTGTCAAATCACTGTGTTGCATTTAAACAAATGTAGAGGAAACAGTGTCTCTGTCAACTTTCACAGCTACCTAAATAATCAAGCTAAATAAACAGGCTCTCTAGAGTGAGGGAAATTCTGTACATGTTTGTTTGATTATCAGGGCTGCCATTTCATTACATATCTAATAGCCTTATATAAAAATAGCAAAGTTCAAACTCGGCGTTATACTTCAGATGTGATTTGAGCACATTTCTTCATCGTTTGCAAGGTGTTCGGAAAAGACTCCCCGACCTAAATAGTAACTGGAAGATAGCTTAAACTTAATGAACTTACAGAATATTATTTTCAACTAAGGTAAGAATTTATAAATTGAAACCAATAGAACTTTGACCTCCAGTGAACAGCATTTCAAACGTTCACAAAACCCACAAATGCAGGCTGGGGATTAGCAAGAATCTTTCAGTGGGACTTTGCTTCTGAAAACAAACAGCTGATGCTGAAATTCCTGGGATTTTTCTAGGGCTGTAAGTTTAGAATTGCAAACTAACATCATTTTCTCCTCAGGTCATAAAGCCACGCTTTCATTGTAGTGAGTAAAATTTTCTTACTGGTTTAAATCGCAACCAGAGAATCAATTAAACCAATTAAAACTACAATGTAGTACAATGAATAGCATTGGTTTGAACTTGTAAATGAAGACTGCTCAGGGTACAGAATATACAGCCTGATGAAAATCTCAATTAGATCTCTAGGACAGTGTCACTGAAAGCACTTGGGGGGAGGGGGAGGGAAGCACCAACATACCACAACCTTCTCTCCCTGCCACAAACCATGCTTTGCATATTTACATGTAGTTAAATGCATTTCCTTGTTTGAGAATACTGGAGTCTAGTCATTTTAAATCTAGTTGAATGGCTTGTTAGTGCAAACCACTACTTGGCTGCCATGCAAGGGATTTCCTACTCTACAAAAAACTGACATATAGAATGCTGGCAGATTTATTAAGTGTGGCATGAATGGAGATGGAGACAATCAATGATCATGCTCTATTATTTTTACGTCAACTGTATTAGTCATTAATTCTTGCTATTTACTACTGATTAATTGTTGATATTGTTGGGTAATGAAGGGAGGCATGTGACATGTGCATGAAGTACCTTATATCCAAGCCAGTAAGCCCAAATAACAGCAATAGAATGTTTATTTCTAGCCTCCTCCTTCAGTCGTCTCAGTTCCCTTCGTGCCTGTGATGTGTTTGAAAATGGGATATAGAAAAGCTTAGGGAAGAAAAGGTTACTGCAAGTTCCCAATGGTGGAAGAAAGAAAAAGAAACCAGTCTCTACAAACAGCAAATATTAAAGCGTGTCCCAGCTTCCCAGATTGCACCAGCTAAAACATGTTAGCAGCAAAGGGAAACAAAAAATCAGCAGTTTAAGCCACTGAAGATATTCCCAGCTAGTTTTATGCTCAAAGGCCTTCTTCATTCTATGCAGAGACAATCAAGTGCAGGATTTGTTACCACTTTCTTACCTGGGTACCATGCCAGTAAGCAGCAATTATTGTGGCAGCCTCATTACAACGCTTCTGATGCTTAAGCTCCCGAAGAAGTTTCCGAGCCTGTAAACAATTGAAAATAACACATTCAACATAACCCAAGATCTCTGACTATCTGTATAATGGCAATGAGACTTTTCTTCTGCACATGCCTTATCCCTTTAGTCTGCAATAAGCAATAAAACACAAGTAAATTGCAAGGTTTTAGGTCACACTTAAGGCTGCTGTCAAATCAGGTTTTTATCCACAGCACTGGTACCACAAAAAATATGTTCTCCCTTGAGAGAACATAAAAAAAATAATAACTTGAGATGATGCTTTTACCCAGTTTTCTTTGAATAACACCCATGGGAAAAAACAGCACATCAACAGTTAGACTGCCAGAATATTTTTAACTCGTTAAAAAAAAAAGACAACAAAGTTAAAACTCAAGACAAATAATAAAACCAAATTATGCTAATTTATTGCTGACAGAGTCTGCTGGGCAGAAGAGGGCTGTTGACACCCAGGTAGTAACTGCAGTCCTTTCCCTGACCGATAGGAAGGAACTGACTCCAGAGTTAAACTGAGTTCTCTCTTCCCTAAATAAAGGGGAAAGTCACAGCTAGTGGGGCGGAGAAAGGTTATCAAGAAAACAGGGGAGCCCAGGGGCATTCTTTTTTCTGAGGCTGCAAAACAGTGCTTGCTTTAAGCACTGTGGCTGTTTCACGTGGTTGTTACCCTCACTATTACAGCATCACTCCTTAAGTCTCTACTATGGCCACAGGATTCTCCGTTCATGAAGAATAAACCTCTCAGAGAAGAAGCAAAGTTGTTGCAAACTGAGGCAGAGGACAAGCAAGCAATGTCAAGGCACTTGCTCACGGTGGGTATAGCACACTTTCACCCCTCTACTTAGCACACAGAAGAGAACTAAAGACTTACCCCAAGTAACATACTGCCCAGGTGATCTAAACTGTTTGTTTTAGGCCTGCTTTCACTGACCCAAACTCATGCCAGGAAGACATGAAAGGCAGGAGGCTCAGTGCACTTGAAATGTGTTTTCTTACCTACTCCTTGCTCACCATGCAGGCAGAGCTGTAGCAAGAGGGAACTCACCTTCCACCCTCTGATGTAAGATTGTACTATAATAGCTGAACTCTTTATCTTCTGATACTTCTTTTGTTGCTGTATTGGAAATAAATATATGATGCTTACAATACTGCAACTGCAAAATATTGTGAAACAAAACATTCTTTACTAACACCTGAAAATATAATTATGGGTAGAAGCCATAAATGTACAACACGAAGTTTTTGAACAAGCAGATCAGAGCACAGATTGCATGTTCAACTCAAGAGGAAACAAAGCCCATCCATCAATGTTACAGGGACAATGCTGCTCGCTGTTTACAGAAACAGTTTATGGTCAGCAGCACAAGCGTTACACGGATTAAATGCTAACAGTAACAGCTTTATTTGTGTTTCCCACCAACCGGGCAGCAAACTGTCACAAATGCTCAAGTTTGTTGGCTATGCTTCTCATTGCCTTTTCATGAGATTTGTGCTGGTCCTATTACCTGCAGTCACGTTATAATACCAAATACTGATGATAACTTAGGAATAGAAAAAACAAAACCAAAAAATACCATGAATTTCTGAATAACATGTTGGAATATTATCCCAGTACACCGGTTTGAACAATGAATTTCCAGCACAGCCAAGCATTTTATATCTAAAAAGCTCAGTTCTCCAGCAGGCTAGTGGTTAGTATTATACTAAATGCATAACAGTTGGCAAACTTTGCAATAATGCTTCTGGGCGTCACACTCAGCCTGCTCAGTTACAGTGAACATCTCTGTGAGTGAGCCAGAAGGACTCAAGACTCAGTAACGGTCTACAGCTAAGAAATCAACAGTGATGTGAACTTGGTCATGTATTTGTTTTCAATTTGTTTATTAAAAGATGTGTCAACAGAGTAGTGGCAACTCCGTTTTCAATTCATTAAGATCATGAGATCATGAAGTAGACGTAGAGGCACTATGCAATCCAGCTCTGATGCTGCTGTGCATTCAATCACAGAACTTCAGAGAGCGGAGTTTTACAGTGTAAAAGCATTTCTTCTCAGATATAAATAACCACACTTTATCCTAATCACCCATACTTTGCTCTCATTATCCAAGATAACTGAACCAAATGCTAAAGGCTTTCAAGATGATAAATGGAAGTGCTCATCAACTGAAAATGAGTGACTGTCAGCTCTGCAACTTCCAATTTAAGAAGATGCTTTCTCTCCATTTCACACGATATTTTATCAGGCTTTTTGATATGTACACAAAGTTGACTCAGGAAATGCACCTGAGACACTTGAGAACTTAAAACCTGAAAACAGTAAATCTTGTGCGTCGTGTAAGCCCATGTTATTCAGTAACTGAAGAAAAGACACGTAAGTCATGTAACAGTACTGCTCAGCTCATAATGGCACAGAGGACCCAACCTACAAAGAGATCTGAAACTGTTTGGGAACTGCATCATTAAAAACTACTGAACTTGATTCTTAAGAGCTATAATTAAAATGAATCCTTGGGATCCTCCCAAGCAGCATTCTTGAGCTTCAAATGCAAAGGTTCTAAATAAGGCAAAAATACAAAAAGCTTTAGGAATGACTGAATTCCACAGAACTGCACACGTAATATTACCAAACATTTTTACACATTAACCATATGTTTTGAGAGCACTGTAAGTACACAGCATTTGGTTCAGCTTAACAAAAAAGGGTCTCCCCCGCCGGGCCACAAAATCCTGCTCTCCCAGAGCTAAAAGACTCTAGGGAGCTTTTTAATTATTTAAGCAAAGGCACAAAGTAAACCCTTGGCAATTTTCTTCTACGGACATTTTTTAGTATTTAAATACTAATATAAAATTGAATTCTTTCAACCCTTCTCCATATAAATCGAGGAAGAATGTGAAAACCCATATTAAGTAATAAAATTATATGCTCCTCTTCTCCCCACCACTGAGCTAGAAAGGACAATATCTTACTGCGTATCTCCTGTACCAGGCAGCAATCACAATCTGGCTTTTTTTCATTAACAAAAAGCGTGTGCGACACTTCCAACCTCTGTAAATTTTCTCGATGAGAGTAGCCAGGTCCTCCAATCGCTGCTTTCTCAAATCTTCTAGTTTGAAGAGCTGTGTGCATTTTTTTTTTCAGGTTTTTGTTTGATGTTGGAAGAAAAACAGCAGGGGAGAAAAGACAAAAAAACAAACAAACAAAGTACGGTTATTGTAAGAGAAATCTCTCCTTCATTCAAGTCCGCCCCCCTTCAGACACTTCTTCGTTTATTTACCTCGAGAGCAATGGACAGATACATCAACAAGGTTTACGGAAGATATACTGCCGCAAGTCAGTGCATGAAAGTTACATTAAACTCAGGCTCACAGCTATTGTAGCATTGATGAAGACTGAGAAAGAATCAATACAATGTTCAATGTTCATTCATACCGATTTTAATGGGTCTAACATTAAACAGCATTTTTTAATGCTATATTCCCCACCAATATCTCAAAGCCTGGTATCTAGAGAAAGCTGCAGTAACACGCTAGAAAATTATGCAGTTCATAGCAGGCTATCCTCATGAAAGATGGCTTGATTTTGCAGGGAAAGACATTTTTCACTTACCGTTCTTGGGTTGCGAATGAATATCTTTGATCTACCAAATGAAAATTCTTCTTCAGGGATTTCCAATTCGTTAAACAATACCTCTACACCAGCCCTAATAACAAGTAAATGAGCTTAGCAAACATGACCTCCAGCTCTAAAACTTCTTAGTTTACATATTCCCAGATTAATTTATGGAAAGTATATGAAAGCGCATTTTAAATTCTTAAATAATGCTTCACATAAGCAGATTGAAAACCTAACTCATTTACTCACTGTTTATTTAGCTGAAGGCAAGAATAATCACTGTAAAGATTCAGAATAATTTGATGAAAAAGAAGCAATTTTCATTTAATAGCATCAGCAATGGCCTATTTTTTCCTCTTACTTCTATGATTTTACTTGGGAAAAAAAAGAAAAAGAAAAAAGGGCTCTCACACTATCATAAAAATGTAGAACAAACACTGACAAGCTAATGTTCCACACTACCAACAGTTCTTTATAAATGCCAACAAAAAGAGGGGACTAATCTTTGTAAGAACTTTAACACAGTATAATACTGTAATTAAAACTGTATTATTATCTATACTGTGCTCCTACCACTATCCTGATAACTTAAAAATTTGAACTGAAGCTAAAGATAGTCATCTGCTATGAAAGAAATCCTAAATCTAATTTAAATCATGTTACTGATGACCATATGCAAAAAGAATTAAGAGAAGTACATTTGCCTACCCAGGAAGTTATCTGTAAAGGCATATGTGAATATAATGCAATTTAAAATTATATAGTCCATCCAATTGATTTGCAAGAGGTATTATCTCATTGTTTAGCAATCATTATGTTAAATTATTCTTGAAAGGACAGGGGAAAATTGTATGACTGTCTTCATAGAAACGGGTGTTCCAATACTTTGAAAGTTGGTTATTAAAGGTAAATGTCCTTCTGATCATTCCAGTCATTTTCATTGCACTCCCATCTCTCTCTCAGACCCGTATCAGTAAAAGCTGTCATACACTTGAAAAAACAAGGTGATGTCCTTGCTCACATGCAAAAATCTTTTCCATTAGTAGATTAGTTCATCACTAAAACCATCTCCTTTGCCAAGGAACTGCAATTTTTAGACCAGTGAAAATAGTAGGTTTTGTAGAACCAACCCTCTTCCCAATGAAAAAACTCATCTGAAGTCCAGAACAATGGCACGGGAATGAAATGCAAGTAAAACACTTGAGCTACATTGGCCTACTTGTCAAATTATATCTAAATTACCTTATTTATATTTTCATTAAATATGAAAAAAAATCAGAATGTATGCAAGATAATCATGTTATTCATTGAAATGGGAGAGATGAGAAAATGAGGATTTCCTACCTGGCTGGCCCTCTCCAGTGGGGCCAAGTCTGCTTACACAGCATTTTGTACCTTTCCAGGCACGGCTCATACGCCTGCCTGAATGCGTAACCTGCCCTCCTGACCCGGACGTTCTCCAGAAGACCGAGGTAGCGGATCTGGTGGCACACCAGGGCATCGTTGAAAATGTGGGCAGCCTTCTTGTCATTGGGTTTGATGCACCTGCCAAGGGAAGCAAACAAGGACGCTTGGTTGCAGCACTGCAAGCCAACAGCTATTATTGTAAATTTAAACCTTACACTTCAACTGACTTATCCTCAGATATCAAGATATTATTTATCTTAGCCTAATGTAAATTCAAAATATAAAAGTAATTTACCTAATGTAGTTTGGATTTTTTGTCTGAAGATTCTTCATCAAGGTAGCTACCGATGCCTTGAACTGTGACCCTGCCGTCGGTGGTCTCTTTAGATTGATCTTGGCGGGGTTACCTTCGGGGAACAACGCTTTGATAAGAGAGTGACTGGCCTTCCACATGGCCTGGGAGAGGTCACGGTACAGAAGATCGTTATTTTTGTCAACAAATCCTTCCACCTGGTACATAACCTGAACAATACGGAAAATTCTTATCAGAGCATGTTTTGGACTACATAACATAGGTTAGTTCTAAGTTGCACCAAGACATTGATTTCCTCTTCTTTCTCAGCATTCAAAACAAGTGAAAGATGGTTTGGCTTTCATTATAAATTTGACATCTGGAAAGGTTTTTTGTTTGTTTTTGTTTGTCTTGTTTTGTTTTTTAAAACATAAAATTCTGATACTTTTCTGTGAACATCCTTCCTGAGAAAGAGGTGTTTTCTCACACTATTAAAAATTCCTTGTGCTGATCAATTCTAGCATCTAAAATGGAAAAGAAAAAGGTCTTCCATAATAACTGATACACCACTGCTTGCAAACATCCCCCCAAAAACTTTTTTTTTGGTTGATAAAACATTTTCTCCCTCTGTTTTAAATCACAACAGTAAAAATGTCCTTCTTCTTCATAGTGCTAAGGTTTACTTTATTTGCCTAACTAAACAAGATATGAAACATCACCTGTGAAACTGTTGAGAGCTCAGTAGCAAGTAGTTATCCATGCAGTCCTTAGGGGACTGTTACTTAGAAGGACAGTTACCAGGAAAACAGTCCAATGACAACAACCATAAGCGCAGCTGGAGACCCAGGAGGCATCCAGAGGAACGTCATGTAGATCTCAGAGCACTACTGGCTTTTTTAATTCAGTTTGATTAATTATGACAAGTTAGCTGGCTGATAATACAGATTCTTCAGTTTCACGATTTCACAGCTAGTGTTGTGTAGATGCGTAAGATGCGTACTCTGGAAGCAGAACATCAAACTAATACTCACGTGGCCATATTTTACGCAGCAGTAAGTGACTATGAACTTTGGTGACATTTTTCTTTAGAGTACACCTTTCTAGTTTCTGACGGGTGTGACAAATGCCACTAGTGACAGTACTGTTAATTGAACTTGCTTAGATTTCACAACACAAGAGCTAAACTTTTGTTGTCCAGTGACCAGATCAAAATGTTCTCAGCTAAGGATGGAAAAACAATCCCGAAATAGTTGGAATTTACTGACTGCTCTGTTGTGCAAGTGAATGTCAGTAACAACTGAAGACCCTCACTGGCTGCAAAGCCACAGCCTGTTTGCATGTTTTCGCAAAGCATGAGGGTATTTAAAATTTACCTTGAATTATGACAACCAAAAAATATCTAAGCATTAACCCTTGACAGGCAATTACAAAATCTCCTTAGCAAATACATAATGTAAAGTTATTGAACGGCTGCCTCTGAGCATGAAAGTATTGTGTTTCCAGCACTACTTTGAGAGGACAGGTTATCAAACTACACAAGAATTTAAGATCAAGAAAACATTAAAACATTAAAATCTAGTAAAGAATTGAACAGAACCAGGCAAATTAAATGCTTTCCAAATACTCTTTACTCTGTGAAATTAATAGTTCTGCAGACTGAAACAAGTGGTGTAGTTTCAACCCCAACTTTCCTTCAAAAACATAAATAATGTCTCCTTTTTACAATGGTTTTGCTTTTCATTAAGTTATGCAGAACTATACATCAGAACCTATCAGTGTTGTATTTATTCATACTGCTCATGTTGTAAAAAGCAAAATACATTTGCAAGCCCTCTGTGTAATTTTCTCTTCCATGTTTCAACACACAGACTTTCAAAACAAGCTCAGCTCCTTCAAACATACAAAAATTGCACTTTCTTATCACCTTATTTCTCATCACCATAATCAAGGACTTCACCTAGTTCACTGACAAAGAACATGCCTCCCAAAATATCTTGCCTTCAGATGCGTGTGAGTTTTTGTCGTTCTAAACAATATTTTTGTTTTCAGAGACCTAGCAGAACAAACTTTCTACCACTGAAGCACCTGGGACACCAAGCCCCCGTGCTGAAGGAAGCCCTGCCTTCAGTTTTGGCTACAGCAGCATGATCTCTGAAAATCTTCCAGCCAACAAGCAGTATCTTAGGTTCAAGAGTGAAAAGATTCAAGCAGGTTTGGATTTTCACATCGACTACTTACTCAGGCAGTTCTCCTCCATTACTGTCACATCATTTGATGGATGAAGAGCCTCCCCGCTGTCCCAAACCCACACTCCACACAGGAACACCACTCTCCAAACACCACATTCTCCCAGCATCAGTAGGTACCTTGCCAGCGTAATGCTGAATCCTGAAGCAGCTGTGAGGCAAGGAGGTGTCATTGAGGAACCGGGAGCACTTGCTCATCCTGCTCTCAAAATGCTGGTGAGTGGCACAGACTTGGTTCAGCTTTTCTAAAAAGGTGTCATCAGTAACAGTTCCCGGTCTCAGGCACTCCTCGTCTAGCATGGCCAGGATTCCAGTTTGGTTCTGCAGTTTCAAGACAGGAGTTTTAGTGTCTGCTTTCATCATGTGTACATAAACATAAAAGTGAGGTTGCTTTTTTCTTTGGGGCTTCCGCAACCCAAAAAAACGTCCCCCAAACCATCTCAAGGTATGGCCAGTTCTCAGCCCCAATCCCAGCAGATTTTTATATCTCCATTTTTAAAAGACTGTTTCAGAGATCGGAATCTTCTAACTTCCTTTTACTTGGGAATTTCACGTCATTTACTCAGACCATAGAAGCTCCAACTTAAATGAAAGTAGCCAGTTTATGAGTAAAACCAGCATACATTTTATATTAATAGTTAAAAACTTTTATTTTCTGATTGTTAAGGAATTTGCCTTGCTAAGTCCATAGGAACTGCTCTCATTAGATACAAGTATTTGTTGGAGTTAAAGCACTCAGCAGCAAATCACTGAATTTTTTGGTTTCCATAGGAAAAAAAACCAACAACATTATTTCTAATATTACATGTGATGTCTTTTAATGAAAACACCACTAAATATAAACATTTCAGTTTTCTTTTATCTCTCGTAGGCGCTGCTGACCGTTTCTAATGCGGAAAAACATAATATTATGAAAAAAACTGTTAATAAAACAAACATTTACCATTCAAAATTAGATGATTAATACGAACCAGGGGTTGTTTCTATAAAAGCAAAGTATACTGAGGATGTGTTCAGATTTTATAGTTAAATTCCATACTTGCATTATGAATTATTCATGAAGATTGTTAATATAACTTACATTTTCTATTAGGTCACAAATTATAGCGTTGTTGAAATACTCAATATGAGTCCACTCAATTCCCTACAGGGAAAAAAAAAAAAAAGTTTGAACAGGAAAACAACTGATGGGGCTTTTCCCCCCAGGCAATTTAAATTATATTCCGGTTAACTATTTTTGCATTTAGCTCTATACGCTTACCAACATCTTATTTATTAAGGAAAAAAAAAAAAAACGCAATCATCTCCTGCTAACATTATCTGCGCAAAACGACTGCCCTTGAGCGGCTGCCAAACCCACTCTCCATTCCTTTCCCCCGTCAGTGTCAACTTCCCATGCACTCCTCTGGAGCCGGGCCAGCCGCCTCCTGCCCAGCCCGGGTCAGCGCAGCTCTCTGCACGCTCGCACTGATTAGAAGGGAAGAAGCCCATTTCAGTGCAAGCATCTGAGATCAAAATTTCTAAGCTCTAAGGGTCCTGGGTTTTGTTTTAGGTTTGGTTTTGTTTCATTTTTTTAATGGGTGGGAGAAAATGGGCTAAATTTAGATGACAGCTGAAAAATCCAGTCAGATATTCTGATTTTTTTCAAATACCAGCAACAACATTTCCAGGATGAGATGCGAATGCATATGGAGGTAGTACAAGTAGGGTAAAGGATTGGAAAAGAAAAGAAAATCATTCTGAATTTGCATTCTGCAGTGACATCGTACAGTTTATTTTTTTCGGTGTTCAAAATATCACTCAAGAAGCAAATTGCAGTAATTACGTTTCATGAGTTTCCCGATTATACACAAAAAGAAAAAAAAAAAACAGGCACGTCAAAGCTTCGTATTATATCCCCGGGATTATACGTCAGGAACTTGACTCACTTTTCAAAACCGTTTGCACAGCAGAATGGTTTCATCCAATTTGAGCACGGACAGTGCATGCCAGTTTCTACATCTGTGAAGTGGTATTCGTCTGAGCTGCGTGTATCCCAGGGAATATGCTAAAATGTATTTAAACTTCGGCTTGATGTTCACTCACGTAACAAGGTCCAACACCGGCGTTTGGGCTCCACAGTGCAGTTTATAACTTACCCTTAAAGCTCTCACAGCTCAATTCAATAGTTAATCAAAAGAAAGCAGGAACCAAGGTCTACCTGTAGCTCCTTTGATCTCACATGCTGTTGTTTCACCCACCCAATTTTTTGAAACAGACTTAGCTGCGGGTTTATCCCAGATGTTACTGTGCCACCCCTAACGCATGCTGCAGGGTAGTGGCACTAACACCAGCAGGCAATACTGGTAACCTAATGAATTAAGTAGCCCTTGGCTCAGAACTGTCAGTCACTGTTGCTAATGTACCTAAGTTGGGTCTGTTGTACCTGCAGAACTCATCGAGTGAAACAAAACCCAAGCTAACGTTTTTGCTTAGTGTGAACAGTCCTGCAGTCCCACACGGATGTGCAGGTGTTCAAAAGGTGTTCCTTGAAAACAGCTTCAAGCACACATGCTGATGCAGCTGTACAGGGATGATGGGAAGAGGAGAGGATAAAGAGAGGGATTTAAGCATTACCTCTCGGATGTACTCCTCCTGCTCTTCTTTGAGGGTAAGTTCAATGAAGATCTGCTGCAGCTTCTCATTACAGTAGTTGATAATGAATTGCTCAAAGCTGTTGTCCTGTCAGATAAAACATTTGCATTTGGCTGTTGTGGAAACACACTGGAGTTGAGCTGGAGTAGTTTACTGCAGCGGTTGCAAGCCAGCAAGCTGTTTTATTAACTACTCCTCCTAGTTTTGTGATGGTTTGAGTAATATTTTATTGAGGGTGAGATTAGTTTGGAAAATTTAGACCTAATCCTTCCCTGAGGCTTTCTCCACTGAAGAGACCAGAAACTGTTGGTTTATACTCGTGATGCTTCTGTACCAATTCCTTGGGACAAGTCATACGGACACCTGTGGTGTCAGGGAATGTACAGTTTTCCCTGCGCTCATCTGTCCCCATACATAACACATGGTCCTGCAGGCTCTGGTAAATAGAATGAGAGGAGCCCGAGCTCTTTTCCAGCCAGGATCAGTCGGCAGCAAACAAGGCACCCTGTCTCGCTGCAGACCGGGGCCCACGCCGCTGTTCTGGATGCGGCTGGCGCTGGGTTAAGAGATGATTGCCTCCAGGGGTCAACCCACCTCCTCCCTGCTTGTATCACTGCCCTCTAAAAGGATGGGAATCAGAACTTGGTCAGCCAAAAGCCCTTTGGAAAGGCTAATTCACACAAAACTGGCTTGGGGATCAAGGAGCAACATCACCATAGATGCTCCCAGAGGGACTCATAGGGACTGGAAACGATGACCACAGCAAGCCCCGAAGTACTCCAGGTAAGGCCCTCCCGCGCACAAGTGCAACTGAAGCTCTACTACTAACATCAGCAGGGCCGGGACTGCAGGATCAAAGCAGCTCTTCGCCATTTCATCTCCACGATGTTAAATGAGTGCAGTTTGGAGGCCAGATGCCCATTCTGAGGGCCACTTTCAAAGAAAAAGGGAACATCAGCAGCTTTTTTTTTTTCTATGCCTCAAGAGCACATTGCTTATTTAGGAAGGCTGAATATTTGCATAATAAACCACTCTACCTTCGTCCACTAAGAAATAAGTGCGCTCTACAATACCTGTGAATCTCAAGTTATGATAATAGATTTTTTATTTTTTTTTATTATTATAGGCAACTGCAATCATTTAAGTGCTTAAATTAAGGATCTGGTCACTATGATTAAGAACACACAAGCAGATTAGAAAATATTGAGGCAGCACAGATTACTTTGATCAATTTAGTTTTAGGGAGAGCACAATCACAGCTGATCACCAAACTTCCTCAGCCACATCAAATTCTGCCCCTCACACCAATTGCAATTATCAATCAGAGACTTCAAAACTCGCACAGCTCTAGATGACAAAGTTAAAATTTGGCATGCATCAAAACCGGCACTGCAAACAAGTCATACTTACTGCATTCTGTTGCAAAAAGAAATTACATAAACTGCAGTCAGTACTTATACCACTTCCATAGAAACACAAAACAAAAATATCTATTAGCATTTATTTGGCGTACCAAGAAGAACAGTCTTCTTTATCACATTTAAATTCCACTGAAAATGTCAAATAGTGCATAGATGATATTGTATTATATCATAGATGATATATATTGTACGTGTGTAGATGAGTACTACTGTCCGAAGATTACTGAAGACGCTAAGGGATTGAATCACCTCGCCGTGTAACACAGAACAGCATTCTTGCATGGCCGCACCTCTAAATCAGCACATATCTTTTGTCTCTAAAAGCCACATATATAACCTTTGGGAGATAAATCTTAGTAAAATGAAGGAGGTGGGGGAGGTAGGAGAGAGCACTTGAAGAATGAGTAAAAGCTTATTTGACACATGCAGATAAAGCCTTCACTTCAGATATGCTTAGTGGGAAGTGAAAGGATCCTAACTGACATCACCTTGGCAAGAGGAAGGCTCAAACATGCTTCCCATCCTCCTGCCAGGTACTCGCCACCAAGGCAGCAAGGTTGTTCCTCCAAAAGCCCATGTTATTCAGGCTGCAAGGACAGCAGGACTCATATCTTACACATTACACACAGTCCTCAAAAGAGGATGGAAAACCGACTGCAAATCCAGATAAACCATCTAACTAAAAGGTCATCCATCAACAGTGCATTTAAGTAACTGCTAGATGCTTTCCTGATTTGCTACATACCTGTGATATTTGACAAAGAAAGGAAAACCAAAATCCACAGCGCTCTTTGGAAATCACTTATTTTAAGCTAGAAAATTGTACTTGACATTGCCAAGCCATTGAAAATTGCCATTCCGGGAAAGAGGCATTGAAGTTCAGCAGTGATTCTGGCATTTATGTGCAATACAGAGCAAAAAGCTAGCAGCTGATTACAGCACGAAGTGAGGGAATATGTTTCGAATTAATGAAGTTCTCTGAACACTTAACTGAACAAATCAGTAGACATTCAGTATGTCAACTGTTCGTGGAAAGAGGCATTTCCTTTCAAAGGTTTTAAGAAACACTGTGTGAAAAACTGATTGCAGTGCTCGTTCCTGGGTAAAACCGAATAAAGTAACAAAGATTTTGTGAATTTATTCACTCTTATTGGAAAGCTATAACTTTTAATTATGCCAGGGCTTCCCAAACCAGAGACCCGTGCACACAATATTTTAATGATGTCTCCTTGAAATTAATGTGACAGAGCTAAGATAGGATCTAAAGGATGTCTGGCATTACTTTGTCAGAAGACAATGGGGAGTGATTAATACCACTGACGGTACACCACAAACCCATTCGGGAGAAATGGGCCGGGAGGACCCAGCAGCCGGAGACTGTATGTGCTCCTTGTGCTGAGCGTCCTCACTAAGTGACGGAAGGGGCTTTGCTAAGCACAGAAGCAGCACAGTCAGACACCAAATTTGGAATTCTTAGTAAATTTAAATGTTATTAGAAAAATTTAGGAGAGAAAAAAAAATTAGGCTAGCACTGCTCAAACACCAAAGAGTGCCCGTTTCTCTTCCAGGCCGTAATTCTGCTAATTGACTTGTGTAAGCATCATTTCAATAACTGCATTTTTATAGCAGCGTTTCAACTAACCCTTTGAAGCCACTACGGAATACAAAATATAACCTTTGGGGAAGGAAAAAAAAAGAAGGAAAAAAAAAAAAGAAAAAAAAAACTCAGTCTCTCAAATTAAAGAGAAAATTAAATTAAACGTTTCCCTGTGCTGGGAAACAGAATGTCACCTGAAGTAGGCTTGAAGTCACATTAAATTTATAGATACAGATCAAGCAACCACCCTCGGCTTATCCTATCCATCTTTTGTTGGGTGCAACAATAAATTTAGACAAGTAGAAAAATGCACTGACAAAAACCAAAGCCTGCTTCACCATGTTTTTCACTTCACAAATAATGGTGTCTTGTACATACAGTTTTATTCTTTATCAGCCTTCACGCTACTGGGCATCAGGGTGACTGCTTGGCAAGTAGCAAGTTTTTGATCTCCAAAAAAAATTCTCCTTCATGCAGAAATATAATGCTTACATAAACAAGCAAATCATAATGTTGTACTCACTGAGGTGTAAGAGTCACCCACGGAAAGATAAAAGTTTGGAACCACTGATATCACATGAATTACAGACAGGTGGCTTTAAAGAAAGAAAATATTTTTTGTTCCTTAATATTTTACCTAATTTCTTCTTTGGAAGATTCCAGTCATGCAAATCATGGAAGTATACAAAAAAAACATGTATGGACGTTCCTGACCTTTTGCATCGTTGTACCAGTAAAACATCAATAACAAAGAAAAAATATAAAATTATTTTTTGACATTAATAATAGGTCTAAATGTCTCTTAGTAGCCTCAGGCATAAATGTCTCAATATGCTGATGCTAAGGGTCACCTCTTGCATTAGATTTAAGTGTTCCGTTTTCTTGTGTCCTTTCCACTTCAGCATTTTCCGCAAATGAAGCATATTTAGTTCACCCAAATCTATAGGCTCAGCTACGTCATCAGTATCACACATATTCATGATGTTTCTCAGTATTTCCTCTTCTTTCTTAATCCTTCAACCTACTAATTCTTGTTGAGAGCCAATTCAAAAATCTACACGCTGCTCAGTCTATGTGCACACTGACAAAAAGGTGTCCAGCACGCACCTCTTCAAATGTCTTCTCTGAACACATACAACAAAAAAATGCATGAGAAGTATTTAAATGAAAAGCCATTTAAAACAAAACTCAAATATCTCAAGTTATGAGATGGAATCAACAGACCCAATGCCATTACTAAGAACTTTTTGATCAAAACTGGGGAGAAAAACACATACAGAGACTAGCATTTCTGGTCTAACATGTGAAGCCACAGAAAGTAACTTTCAGCCAATGTAGCCACTGGCATCAAAGTCCCCGACCTCCTTCTACCATGGGCAGGTAAGCCCAAGCGGTTCCGTCAGGCCCCTACACTACTACTCAGGCTCCCTATAAAAAAGCCAGATGGCAAAGGTAATGATGAAAATAGACCAACAAGTGCACTTCGCTGAGATGAGCGGTGGAATGAATGATGAATTGAGCCAGCAAATTTCAGTTACATCCTGCTGTGATGTCTGGGGATAGAGGTTTTTATGTATGACCACAGAAATATGTACAACAGTACATATAAAGAAAATGAAAAAACAAACAAAAAAACCCAGGCTTTTTTATCTTAGAAACCAATGGGCTACACGGGACCCACTGGACTTATTTCTTTTTTTCCCTAAACTTTCACAAAGTTAATGAAGATCTGTTATGAATATTTATCCCTTACTGAGGAGTTACTGTGACTGTCTGGGGACAAGTGCTTATGAACAACTCAGACTCCCTTTCTAGGCTACTGTAGTGTTAATGGATACAAAAAAGAAGTTTAATATAAAATCCCTGCATTTGTCACACGAAGAGGACATGAGATGTGACCTGTTGGGTTACTGTTGTCCACTCGCCTCTGTTCTGCCTCCAACTGCAACAATAACAGGCCACACTGCGGGACAACATAATCCTGACCACTCTCTGTAGTCCAAAGCATTCACCCAGTTGCAAATGCAGGTTTCTGAGCCTTAATATTTCCATTTCTTTGTTAGCCAACCAACAAATGAATGACAAGTCGTCAAAAAAGTATGGAGCTTTTCTCTGCAGGGCAGAAGGATGCCATTGCTGATGGTATGGCAGAATGCTGCAGTGCCCATGGCAGCAACAGCCCCTGGGACAGCACTATTTCATCCCAGTCCTGTTTTTCTGCTTACATATATGAACAGCTGATTAATCAAACTTACTCAAAAAAATACCTTATGTGAACCAGAATAAACTTTGTGCTTTTGTATAAATACCTCTGTAGCCAAAGAACTGGAGAAAGGTATCATTTAACTATAAATACTCCATGTAAATGTCATCATACTGTTTCAGCGTACCTAATGACAGCAAGTAACAAAGATGTCCAAACCTCAGGAATTATCTTGTTTCCGTATTTGCCTGTCACAGTCACCATCAGTCAGTCCTGATGCAATTGACAGTGGTATACGTGCTCTCACCTGTGTCCTCTGGACGTGGGGGTCAGAGCAAATTTGGAGTTAAAGGGGCAAGTGACCATGGTGAACCCAGAGCATACAATGCACGTGTGATCCGCAGGGACACCCAGACAAAATCACTTCGACAATCTCAACCTGATAAACGATAGTTCTGAAACAACAGGACTCACAAAGCAGCAAGAACCTGCTACATCATCTTACCCATTCCTCTGCTAAGACATGATAGCTGCTCTAGGACCAAGTGTTATTTCCACGGCCTCAAGGAGAGCATTTGTGTATATTTGCTCCAGCATTTCTACTATTTCCTCTGCTGAAAGCAGACTGCCAATGGGATTTACTTCATAAACTTGCCTTTTGCAAAATAAGCCTCCCTAAATACTTAAATTATAACGTGATTAATCAAATGGTGATTAACTTCCTGAGATGAATCTCTGCTTCTGAATGCTAGCACATAAGGAGAAATGATTGCTGCAGATCCATTCGGAAGTCTCCCTAGCACCTAGGAATCCAACCAAGAGTCACTCCGCAGAGCTCCCTGCTCTCACAACACTTGCCAGCAGACGGAGTTGATCAATTCCAGATTAAAAACTCAATTCTCCTCTTTCACACTAGCCTGGGCTTTGTCCTGTGCGATCAGATTGAGCAGAGGGCTGGGTACGTGCACTTTGGCACCACTGCTTGACAGCACATGATGAGCTGCTTGGCATCAGAAGAGGGTCGAACAATTTCTAAAAGGCAATCTGCTGCAAGGTATAGCGACTAGAACAAATTAGGTTTTGGAGATTAAGGCAACTGCCAGGACAACAGATAACCACGGCTGAGTTAGAGCTGAAGTCGAGACATGGAGAAAGGGGCCCCAGAGCCTAAAACGATGAAGATAACAGAAGATCCTGATAAGCCCATTTGCTCCATATGCTTTTTTCTCTATTAAGTCTTCTTTCTAGGTGTTTGTCGTTTCTGCAGTAAAATCATCCTTAGGGAAAATAAGCCTGGGGGCCAGCAGCAATCTCTCTGAGCTCAGCATGGTTTGCGACTGCCATTTCCTTCATTTAATGAACAGGAGAGAAGCAGGCAAAGCGACTGGGCCAAGCCGTTATGCAGGTTTATGGTAAAAGTGGAAATACCTCCTCAGTTTTATCATGCCTCAAACATTTCAGGAATGTCTTTCCAATGTTTACGGTCTCCTTACTCGGTTGTCTTTCTCTAAACAAGAGATAATTATCAGAATTGTGAATATGTTAATATAATGCAATGGCATTTTTCGTATTTCTAACGGAATTTCCTCAGTGAAGACATTGCACTTATCAATGTTCAGACGACAGCTGAGATACAGCTGTACTTGCAACATGACCAAGCTTCTTTCCATCACCACAAGGGGCTTCTGTACACAAGCAAGAAGCTAACCGTGCCTGAAATAAACAGAAGCGCTATCATAGTGCGTCACAGACTGAGAAAAGGACCTGGTTTTGCCGCTGGGCAGCTTGTTTGGTTCTTTTTTGTTGGAGGCGTTTTTATTTACTGCTGATTTTTATGCATAATATGGTAGATGTTCTTGTGAGCTTGGATCAAAACAAGCTCAACAGATGCTGTCCCAGAACTTCTCCTAACACTATCAATTCAGCCAGAGAATTTGTGGAGATGTTTAAAGCCCTTCCATGCAGTGGACGACACTTCTCCCAGCCAGAGGCAGGCACATGTGGACAGTAACACGGGAACACTGGCAAAGACGAAGCAAGTGGGAACACCGAGAAACCTGGCTGGGGGCCCTGCTCACCTGGGTCCAGAGCTGCTGCCCACAACAGCCCTGACGCTGCACAAGGGAGGCAGAGCCTGAGTATGTGACAGCCTGGAACACACCACGTGGGGATCCACCAGTACCTCTCAGCCACGTTATCCAAGAAGTTTACCACCTAAGAAGCAAGATGAGGCGCACCTAGCACCTCAGAGCAACCCTCAGCACGTCTCTGAGGGCCGGCAGAAGGCCTCAGGCCTTCTTTGGCCTCTACTTCGGCAGGTCCATCCCTGGCACAGCCCTACTTCTCGCCCAGCTAAAAACCAGGCACAAGGTGCTGTGCCACGGGGCCCAGCAGAGTTTTTGAGCTCTCAAGCTGTCTTCTCCGGCAAGTCTAAAGAATAAGCCTTGTTTGGCAGCCCCAGCTTTCAAAAGCTGCGCTCCAAATCATGAGCTTCGTCTCATGGACCTGCTACACAGCGGCTCCCGAAAATTCAGAGTACAGCATTTAAGCCAAGTAGCACAAACGTTGTTATCTCTAAAAGCCAGGCAGGATGAGATATTCACACTTGCTCCATGACACTCGATTTTGCATATCCTTGCCTTCATCTACGCAGGAAACGCACAGGTTGGTACCTGCGCTTACAGTTAAAGATGGGAACCCAGCAGGAGTCTCCTGCCTGCCTCTGCTGCGGGCTGCCAGGCCCCAGCCACCGCCACCTGCAGCCCTCGCCCTGCACTTCCTTCTCACAACCCCACCATTTTGCAGAGATGTGGAAACCACGTCTGCCCCACAACACCACACGGAGTACGGCGGCCAGCAGCCCAGACGGCTCTGGATTTCCACTAACCGTAATCCCTGCCCCACCTCAAATCGCAGCCCAGACTGCACGTTTGGCTGCTCCAACATTCAGATAAATTCAGATGGGGACAGGCTTCAACCCACTGCCCGAGCTCCGTCAGCATTACTCAACCGGCCTGGTTCTGCAGCCTGTCTTTTTGCATTTAATCCTAGTCCCTAATCCTTGACCACAGACAATTTGCATAGAGATGCCCAAAATTTCGGCATTCAGCTTGCAAAACTCTCAGTCCCAAAATACATCTTACTGCAAAGGGCATGTCAGAAATCAAAAACAAACACAGCTTTACAGCATCTATTTTGTAGACTGGTTAGCTCAGCTTTCTGTCGAGATCTGCCAAACCCACAGAGGCTGAGGATTATCAATAGATTTAAATTGCCTAATCTGAGTTTTTGGACAGCCCAGTCTGTAAATCTGTGTTCATGGATAGCTTTGGGGTTTGTCTGAAAAACAATTTTTGTGCTTGATAAAAACACCAATAGAAACCACATACAAAGAGTGTAAGGCAGTATTACCATCACACCATTCATTATCTTCCCTTTGCTAAGCTTCAAGAACTTTCCAGTTACTTTGTAAGCAAACTTCACCTTAAATTACAGAAAATCTCAGAAAAAAAAAACAGCAGCCAGTAAGTAGTCATCACTCAAAACCAGCTGAAAAAAAATCTCATTTACATAAACTTTAATTTGTTTATAATAAATCATCATCAAAAGGTCAAGTGTAGGATTTTTCAGAATGGTTAATCCTGTTTTTATTATTATTATTATAGTAGGAATTGTAGGATGATTTAAGGAATCATCCTCAACAGGAATAAGGCCTGGCTGGGACTTATTAAAAAAATCCAGTTTTTGCAGTGGAAGCAGATTATTCCAATAACTTTTAAGTGAGAACCTCAAAGCAAAACAGCTATCATTAGTTTACTCTCATAGTGAACCTGATGGGCAAGTGTAACATTAAAGGCAAAAAAATAAAAGCTAAAAAAATCAGTAAGCAGGTATTCTGCCACTTATTGCAATGGTGTTAATCTTCACATGTAAATATTTAGCATATATATGAAAAACTCCTGCTACCCCTGCTATGATTTCCATTTGTCTCCATTCATGATCATAACTAGACAGAAACAGATTGGGAATTAGATGATCTTTAAGGTCATTTAATGATAGATCTAGCTGCTTCCTGAGTAGAAACATGTTTAAAGCAGGTCTTTTTATCTTCAGCATATCAAACAGTTTACAAACTTAAAACTAGACTTTTTTTTTAACAAGTTTACAGATCAAGTCTTTCAAATTTATTTTAACAAAAAAAATATCTTTGCGATCATGTTAATTCTAACCTTTAAGGACAAACGTAACAATGAAAACATGACTTAAGGTTCAAAAGGGAACTGCACATTTTTAGTTAGTGGTTGTAAGGGATTTTTCATTAGATGGATAATAGTCACTGCCATCAGCTACGCTTCAGCTAATATTTGAATGTTTAGCAATCATATTTACAAAGGCACTACACAGCAAAACGCTCCAAATTTTACTACATTTTTAATGCTAAAAATCTTAAGACATTATTGACTTTTCCTCAAGTTTCCTTTATTGACCATCAATGAAATTTCATTCATTTATTGACTGGTTTAATATCATTAATTTTAACACTATATATTTTCTGTGAAGCAGTTATTTGAGTTCTCAACAATAACTGTTGAGACACCGTGTTTTCTCAAAATCTTTAATATTTTTTGTGAGGCTTGATCATTTGTTTTAAGACTCACCATAAAAGTATTTGGCTGGCATCCTCTCAATTGATGTTACTATATATACATTCATTCAATTGACCACAAGAACAACCACGCTTTGTCTCTGCAGACTTATTTTACTCCATTTAAGGATTATGACATTACATCTTCTTTCATTCGAACAAGAGCTGCATAGAAAATGAATTTTCTTTTGCTTTGAAAAGAGTATCTTCCCTTTGATTCATCAAGAGATTCTCTGCCTTTGAGAATAAATCAGCCGTTTCTGACTATAAAATTAACCTGTCTGAAAACACAGGGATGGCTAAACGGGAAATACACCTGATGCAGGATTTTCTGGGGGATTCTTCTCCTGTTGACACCCTTTGAATTACAGTACTGCCACGCAGTCCCAATACTGGTAGCTGTACTCTGTAGTAAATCCAGAAACCAAATTAAGCAAGTTGCTTATTCAAACATCTTCAAATTAAAATTTGGTATAATACCAGCCACATGTGCTTCTCACATGCTGTCTGAATCCCATTTTGGATGTTCAGAAATAATTCCACTTATTTCAGTGATGCTGAACCAAGATGCTTGGGTGGGGCCCTCACCAGACCTTAGCGCGTGAGAGGAATGGTCCCATCTTGCATGGATGTATTTATGAATTGCCTTTCCCACCTCTTCCAGTAGAACCAGTGCTCATCATTTAAAGAACTGAAAAACAACTGTCCATATTATTCTAAAGTTTTTTGTCTGAATTGGAAAAGCTGCCTTGTAATTCAGTTTGCAAGGTAAGGGAGAAAAGCCTTGTTTTCTCTTTTTCTTTTGCAAAACTACATCACCTGTACTCAGCCACTTATTTATAACATTCTCAGATGTTGAACTCCTACAAAAAACAAAATGACATGGGAGAAACAAGCTTTATTTAGCCTGTTTCTGCAACACCATCCCACAAACACCATTACACAGTTGGCGTACGCGCTTCTGCAAGCTTCCAGTTTCCACCTCCCCCTACAGACTTACCCTTAAATCAAACAGAACAGAGAGGTAACGAAAACAAGGGTCCTGCCCCAAGATGTCAGTACTACTGTTGCACTGCCCAGCTTGCTAAGGGTACACACCAAGGACCAGCACCAGAGATCTAGTGCTGAAACCTGAATTCAGCCACATGACTGCTTGCAATGTATTTTCATAAATACTCTCTTATGTTTAATACAAACAATATAAACCTAGCTGAGTAAACCCTTGAAGCAAGTATCAGCTTTGTTTTTCCTCTTCGCAGAGGTATTTTGATTTGCACATACTTTGATGTTATGCTTCTGAAATAAAGCTTACATCACCCTCCCACATGTAATTACTCTTCTTTAGATTGCTCCCATCTTCTACAGTCTAAACATCCCTGGATTTTCAAGAATGAGGTAGGGAAGTGGGTAAGGTTTGAATATTTTCTACTCATGTTTCTCCCCAGTTGAGTTTCTAGTTTAAATAGTATTCTAATATTTCCAACCAAGATCTATAAATCTCTTAAACTGTCAGAGCAAGATTTATGAAGACCCCCTCTCCCTGATGTTCTTTAACCCAATTAAAAATTCCTCATTTATTGTTTTTGTTTTAGAATATCTCCAGTCTAAAAATACTATCATAAACAAACAGCAGTGAGCCACAGATCATCAGCTAGGAATCAGTCCAGAATATTTATCTAAGAAACAAAATGGAATGGAATATAATTCCTTGTTTGATTTTGACAGGAAAAAAATGTATAGTTTCTGGTTTGATTTTTAAAGGAAACAAAACTTGTTCAAAGACACCCACAGAACACCTGGGTTTCTCTTATGCTCAGAATGTATGTCACAACAAAAAGCATTTAGTTTACTGTCATAAATATTTACCTACGGTGTAAAAACACAAGTTTGTCTTTCAAGAATTTTTGTTTCAGTTGCCATACACACCAAGACGTTCTTTCTCTGGCTTACTTTTCTACTGTTTTTTTGTCAGTATGACACACTTGATTCAAATTACATGTATTCTGATTACATATTCATAAACTACTCTACTAGGTTTAATAACAACTCTCACATTAAATGGTTACTATTATGAAGGTCTTACCTCAAAAATTTCAAAACCATAGATGTCCAGCACGCCCATTACCTTCTTTCTCACTTTAGTTTGTGCCTTTAAAAAATATTAATAATAAGAATGGGTTATTCATCTGTACTTTTCATACTGGACAGCCAAGAAAACTAATGTATTTCTTAAGTAGGCTGTCAGGTTGTGTAAACTAAGACGTTAAGTGTGGCTTCTCAAAGTAACTTAATGTGAATGTTCTCATGAGCTTACAACAGAGCAGACAGCAAGTTTCTGAGCTGTGATACAGTTATTCACCTGTACCTTAACACCATACAACCAGGAAAAATGAAATTGGCAAACGCAGTTTTACCATCCAGTTTAATTTAATTCAATTCTATTGATTTTCTTAGAGGCACAAAACAGCAATACCTTAATGCTCTCGTTGATTCTGGTAACAAGCCAAGAAAAGAGCCGACTGTATAAATTCTTAGCCAGAGCATCACGGGCATAATAAGCCTAAACAGAAGAAAGAGGAAAAACATTATAAATGCTGGGCTAAACCCAAGTTTTTTTAAGTTACCACAATATCTTTAAGGTTCTGTGAACTGAGTGTGCATGCCTCAGGTGGCAGTGCCTCTGCCTAAGCAGACTCCTGAGGCAGAGCAAAGTGCCAGGGCATCTCAGCAGTGCGGGCAGCTTGCTGGTGCATCCCTCTATCCTCCTGGCCACGCGCTGGCTGGCAGAGCAGCTGCAGCCAGGGCACTTATTCTGCCTTCCCGCTTGTCTGGAAATCCTCTCAAGACACACAACCCCCATCCTGATCCTAAGCAAAGGATGTGATCAACTGCAGTTAGAGAAACTGCATTCCTGCTAGCCTGAGCTGATGAGACATGGGTGGCAATCACACTGGCTTTGCAGTATGGCAGAAAGATAAGTTCACACTGGCAGCAGAAGTTTTACAGCTGCCCGGGGCATACAACTCACATGAAATTACTCCAGTTGCTCTAAACAAAACCAGGCTGCTACACCACAATACTTTCAACATGCGTTCCGTGCAGAACTGCCTTAGCTTTTCATCCACTGCAACATTTTCCTATCCCTTGTCTCCTTAACATAATTAACGCATGAAAACAAAACACCCAGCACCTTTGCACATTTAGAAACTGTTGAATAAAAACACACTTATGATAGTGATATGTTTTACTCAGTTCAGCCTCTTAGTTGTGGTTTTATTGGGGCAGCTGTGGATTAGTTATAATAAGATGCCATTTTAAAACAATTCTTTCTGTTACAATCAGGACCTCTTTTTACCTGAGCCACATTCAGCGTTGTTGAAACTTTTTCTTGCTTGGCTTCAACTGTCCGGAAGCTGAAAGCTCTCTCCAGTACCGACTGGTCTATACCTGTCAACTCGCAGATTTCCTTGAGCTCTAACATGAAAAAGGAGGGTGGAAATATAATGAACCCTTTCATCCCACTGTTCTTATTCCCCCAAACTATTAGCTTTAAAATAGGTCAGTGTTTTCCCAAAACAGGTTTTTCTTCAACAGAAATGTCTCTCATCCATGTTCCCTCCCCCTCCACTGCCAAGCAGTTTTATTTATTTATTTTTTTTAAAGGCGCAGCATGAGGAAGCAGGATCCAGTGAGTTATTAGCTTGAAAGCACTTTCTATTTGGATATTTCTGCAAAGAAACTTTTCTTCCATTTGTCACAGACTACTTTTCTTGATGAAAGGCTTTCAAATGAAAATAATTCAACTTTCAAAACGTATCAACTGCAAAAACATGCCATCAAATCGCCAAATAAATCCGAAACTACAGACAGAAATACATTACTACTACTACAAAAAAAAGTCAAAACACCTTCACTGCAGAATAATCAAGCAGTTACAGAAGTGCAACGTACCAATCAACATTTCAGAAGCAAGCGTTAATGAAGTGAAAAAAAATCTGTTTTAGAATTTCAATCACAGTGCCATTGAAACTGCACAAAATTCAACCTCTATTTGCCTGTGGGTGAGTTTTGGAAACAATCTAATTAAATTAATCTAGGTATGTCTACAGAAACGACAAACTCCACAGTGACTTCAGACAAATTAATGTTTCCCTCCCATCACTAATCTCATCTTACCATTTTTATCTTTGATTTTACTTTCATCTAAGCCATTGACGCGAGATTCAGGCTTAAATTCAATATTTCCCAATTTTAAAACTGCTGCCACCACTTCAAAAACAGACTGAGTTTCGTGATCCATAAAACCAACAATCTGCATGGCATTCTGGAAAGGAGACAGACAAAACCATAAGATAAAAGCATCTAAATTCAAACAGAACCTACTTGCAAAATTCACCGTTTATCCATATTAGCATAAATTAGAAATGTTTTATAAACACTTATGTTACAAAAACAAAACAAAACCAACGTAATTGCTAGGCTTAGATAACAGATAAGTACATTTTTGAATGTAAAAGGTGACAGAGGATCCGGTAATTGAGCTAGCATATGAGTCCAATCCATTTCCAGGATTCCCATCAGACTTCTGAGAAGAGCTTCAGGGTTTTTTAAAAAGCAGTATTTTTTATAGCCACTTAAGTTTATAACCCAGCCACATTAACCATAGTCAAATGAAGAGACACTGCTGTCTTCTCAGTCTACTCTGTTGCTCTAAAAGCAGTAACTTTTGAAATCTAAATTTGTACACATTGGTAACAGGGTCCCATTCTTGTCGTCCCTGAGTGTAGTTTAAGCAAAAGCATCATGGCAAATCAGCTTGAGAACCATCTCCCTGCCTTGTTTTTATTTCACCTCCGTCAGCATCACCCACTTCGCAAAGCCCAGCCACTGCCATCACCTACCCAGTCCCTGATATTTCTTACCCTAACTGTTCTGAAGTTGGCAGCATCATCCACCCCATTTACTCTGGCAGAGTCAAGGCCCAGGTAGTTGTATCTGCTGAAGTCCCGCTCCAGCTTGAGTTTGCCTAATAAATCAAATAAAAATACCATTGTAACAGCATGCTTATTAGCAGCTATTTTACCCCCAGAACCAGTATTGTCAAGAAATATTTTTATTAAAATGATTAAATTTTCTTTAAGGATCTTTCAAATACTAGCATTTTGGATAAGAAGAGGCTTTCTTCTTTGTCTGTAACACTTTGCAAAGCCATTTCTGACTCAGGCATCTGGATAATATTAAGCCATACATTTGCTGCAGGTACCACCACGAATTTGAAAAATGGAACAGCACTGCATTTCCCACAAAACAAGGCACAGGTGGAACAGTCCATAAAGGAAGCTCTGTATCTAAAAACAGCATGTCTCATACTTACAGAGGAAGTCTTCTGATGCACCAGACAGTATCTGATAGAAAATATGAAAGTTTCTTTCACCTCTTGGCTGCTTAACAACCCGGGACTTCTCTAGCAGATCTAAACAAACAAAAGAAACCCCATGGGTCAGGGAAAGACTTAGCAAAACACTTTAATGTGAATGTACTGCCCCATCTTTTCATGCCTTATTGCTTTATCACCAGCAAACCAGAAGACAATAAATGGTAGGCATGAACAATATCACAAATTATCAAGTTAGGACATATTTCTCAAATAAGTTATCTGAGCAAGGCCCAATGCACTTGTAAATGCTGCAGCCTACGAGCTACGAACAGAACTCAGGTCACAGGAGGAGATGTGCTCAAAAGACATCAACCAATATAAGTACGAACACAAAACCAAGATTTGGTAAGAATTATTATATTAAAAAAAAAAACAAAACTGAAAGGCTATGCACATGAAATGAAGACTTGTGGGCTTGCTCAATACTTCCCCTGCATGGCTTCTACAATATCCAACGTGTCTTACACCATCCCTTTCCTCAAATTTCCATTTGTGCTGAAACTGATCGTGTTCAGTGCTGATCCCTGCTCCAGCCCCCAGGGAAGAGCAGCTGGGGAGCTGCTGCATCTGCTCCCCAGCTCCAGCCCAGCTCTGGGAGGGGACACCTGCCCCGAGGAGCAGCAAGAAGGAGAGCAAAGCAGCATCTGTTTGTCCCCGCGGCAATTAGCCAAGCTTAAGCACCTTCTGATGGAATAGGCACCAAAGACAGGGCTTCAACCCACAAAACTACACAAGCCTTAGGAGGCTTTGCAAACAAACTACAGCAAGACAGGTTCAAAAATTAATTCCTGCTCTAATAATTAACCAGTGACAACGGTAAGAAAAGTAGGGGAGTATTACTGAACTTCTAGTTGGCTTATATTAAGACAGTCCCCAATACCAGCTCGACCACTTCATTCCATAAAGCCACAATTGCCTGAGAGAAGCGTTTCAGGTGCCACAGCAGGTGGCGGTGAAGGCAGCTCCCACCAAACAGCACATCTGACAGGGTGAAGACTGTACAAAGATGAATCTCCCGGCACCACCAAATGCTTGGGTGACCAAGAACTTTAGACTTTTTTGAATAAACATTTGTGGTTTTGTAACTTGGTAATCCTACAGCTACTTTCCATGGCCAGTGATAAAGGTACGCCCAAGCAAGCGGCTGTCCCATACTGCCAGCAGTTCATCTTTACAGTAGGATGGGGCAGGCTACAGGTTTGCACCTTTGCTTTTCCGTTTTATTTTTTTT
Organism: Stictonetta naevosa; assembly: GCA_011074415.1. Lineage (NCBI taxonomy): Eukaryota > Metazoa > Chordata > Aves > Anseriformes > Anatidae > Stictonetta > Stictonetta naevosa. The sequence goes on from CM021703.1 coordinate 3,629,406, forward strand.
CTTTAATTAACAGATAACCAACACCTGCAGCCTGGAGTACCCGTCCGCCTCTGACTTACCCTGAGGTTGGAGCTCTCCTCTCCTTGAACTGTGGTTGAAACTCAGAGCCATCCCCGCCTAACCCGACCCCCTCTCATTTTTCAGTCCTCTCTCACGAATTAAAAACCTCTCAAGGGGAGAAGCTAGTTCCACCGCCCAAGTGTTAGCACGGGGGCCGAGAGGGGAAAGGCGCAGGTAAGGCAGCTCGGAGTCACGCTGGCTGTACAAGATCGTGAGCTAAGTGTCGGAGCGGATCGCTGCCAACTTTAATCTCAGAGAAATAAACAACTTCAGCTCCCGCGGTGGCTACACGCACTTCAGGAAACGGCTGTATTTTCAGAGGATGTTGAAGCAATGCAGTTTGCAAAGTGGTTTGGCTTAGCTGGGTTGAAAAACATTCTATATATAAATTGACTTAAATGCTGTCATAAAAGCCTAGCTACACATCCTGGCAAAATATTATATGTAAGCCTTCTTCTAATTACACGCACGTCTTCAGCAGATTTAACAAACAGTTTTCTTGAGTGCATGCCCAATTTAACATCTTATGTTATAGGAATAGCTGTCTTGGATTTTTCACCACAGTTTATTTTATTTATATGATATATTTTTAGAAGGTTAGGTAATTAATAGCCAGCCTTCCAAAGTCCCAATATTCCACATTGTCTGCCTTTGTAATTGAGGTTAAAAGCTCCAAAAAGCAGAAAGTCGGGTATTTCACCTTACCAAAGCAACTGCTAACCAGTTCTTTTTAAGGCTGTATTCTTTCTCTCCTTTTTTTCTCTTCTTTTTGTCCACATGAACACTGAAATCAGAGTGGAAGCAAGGATGCAAACCATCTGAACTACTCTTAGGAAACTTTTCCCCTTTGTTTGCTCTATCAGCATTTTAATAAATCAAACACTTTTTCTTTAAAGCTAGGATTGCCCAACCAGTAAGTTTTGTATTAACTCTCGTGTGACTACAAATTGTGTGGATGAAACGACCAAAAGAGAAGGCACAAAGAGGCACATCAGATTTCTGCACGCTGACAGTTGGTGATTCCAGCAGTTCGCAGGGGCACGTGTAGACAGATGGTGCTCATCTCTACAAAAACACACACTAACAAAACAAAATTTCTATACGCATTATATTTGTATATGAATTAGGAAAAGGGACTATGCAGAGCATACAGAAGAATGTATGGTATATTTATGGGTTAGGTATCCCCTCTGCATTATACACTGGTGTATAACACTGGTGTAAAAGCAAGATATGCGGGTAAGCATCTTGCCAAACTGAACTCAACATAAAAAGAAAAGGGACTGATGCCAAATATTTCTGCTAACTATAATGTACACATTTACATTATTTCTTTTTGGTCACTTGCCCAATGCAGAAATATTTGGGATATGTATATCTCTCTAAATATACCAGAAATCAAATCAACATTCAAAAAAGGAATGAGTAAACTCCACAAGCAAAAAAAAAAAAAAAAATGTACAGTACCTTGGTACCTTCTGAATAATCTAGAAAAAGTTTATTTTGGTCATATCCTCTTCAGCTGGCCATTACCAAGACCCCTGCTAGCTATGGAACCGAAGTTACAGAACATTTTCTAGGCATGGAAGCTCATCTCTACAACCATGTAATGTTAAATCATGTTCTGTTTTCCCACCTTGATTCTTTAGCTGTCATCAGAAAAAGTTACTGATGAAAAAGAAAATACAGCAGTGGCTTCTCGGGAACTTCTTCCTATTATTCCAACCGAGTTTGTAATAACATTCTCTTGAAAGAAGTGACCAATACTGGATCAGACAAAAACTACTGCACAGATGGTATATGCAGTGAAAGAAATTAACAAAAAAATAATAATTAACTAATCAAAACATTTAGGGTTTTCTTCCAAACAGGTCTTAATTTAAGCAAGACAGTTGCCTAAAAGGTGACAACTGTGCTCACTCAAACACCAAGGGAGACACTGGGACAAGCTAAGACTGTTTTTTTTAAAAAATGAATTAAAACAACAACAACCAAACAAGAATAAAACTCTCTCTCCAAAACGTCTACTTGTAAAATGCCTGTGTAATATTTCCCTGAGCAAAGGAACTGACTAAGAGCAATCACATAACTAAAATCAGCAGCCCAAGCTGTTGATTTCTCAGTAAAAGGGTAATTACTCTCATCTCTTATCCTGAAAAAACAAGTTGGAAAGAAGAACAAGTTGTAACATTATCACTATCACTTTGCTAATTTGAAAAGTTGTTCATTTAGAAACACACCGTAGGCTTCTTTCACACTGCTTTTAGAGCAGATGGCAAAACAGGGTCCTTTTTTCATCCCCTATTGTTTGGGCTTTAAGCACACTGCGCTGGTTAAAAATGGCTTTTCAAAAGCAGGCATTATATATACTGTACTTCATATGCACCACTGTTATCTGCTGGTTAATCATTAAATCACAGAAGGGCTTAGGTGGATTAGGAAAGATGACCTCATGCTAAAAAGCTAGGTATATTTCAGCAGGAAATCCCAGGTGAAATGAGAAAACGTAAGGCCTGCTTAATTATTCTGGGTAAGACATTGGAAGATCCCTGCTTTTGAAAAGGTCTGAGCAACTGCCAGCGTGAAACATTTTGGACTGCACTGTGAAAAATTATTTCAACCATGAAATTTAGGGTACACCAAAATGCACAAAACAAACCAAGCGCACCCTGTGCTATGCACCATGTGAATGTGGCGCTAAAGTGTAGCGATGGGACTCGGTAAGGCTGGGTGATGGGTTGGACTTGTTGATCTTCAAGGGTTTTTCCAACCTAGATGATCCTATGAACATACACACACAAACATCATCTTGAGTACAAGACAGACAGCATTTCTGGATAAAGTCGTATTTCACAGCTAGATAAGCTGTTGCAATTAACACCTAGTATTTTGCAAACAAACGCCCATCTTCAGTTGCAAGATGAGTTATTTTGTTCTTACAAGAGAAAAAAAAAAGCTATTGTTCTCCTGCTCCCATCCCCACAAACACAGCAGTTTTAATAAATGGAAAACCAGGAAGAGCATTGAGGGTTTCTGTAATTTATTTCCACAATATTATACCCAGGTGAAAGTGAGTTAATTATGAATCCCTCCAACTGCCTTTCCCTACCAGTGCCTTGGAAAAAGGCTTTGCGCGCATGAGTGCTCACAAGAGCGTGTGCTGCCGCAGCAGTACCCTTACAGCATGTGCCGGGACAGGAAGGGAAGTCCTATTTGCTTCACGGAGACCAAACGCAAATGCCATTTACCTTGTTGTAAATGCTGGGGCCTTCACTGAAAACTAACAAAAAGGGAAGACTCGGGCTTAATAAATACCACAGCTTACTTCACCCTCATGCTTCAATTTGGCATTCGTAGGGTCAAACAAGTGCAACACGCTACCCAAAGTTGTTTATCCTTTGTAGTCTAAGGGGAAAAAAAGTCTTGGCTGAAGTAATATACTTAAAGATTGCATAAATCACATTCATCTCAATTTTTCCTCTATTGGCTTCTTTATTTTCTGATTGTACATCATTCAAATGCCTTACAAATCAGCGCATTCAGAAGCTGTGAGAGGCTCTGCAATGCTCATGTAATGAGTCTGTGTGTATTTAGAGCTGTTCAAACACAAAATTATCTTTAATTTGGGAACATTACAAAACTCTTCCATTACAGTCCCCTCCATTTTATTATTTGCATTCGCACTTTACCAGAAAGGTTCACCCCTCCATTTAGGGCACGTGAACATTTCAGATCTACCAGCTCCTACTAAAGCTGGTGGACATTTCCATTCACTGAAAACCAGACCGGACCCACACGCAGAAAGCATTGTCATGATAATTTTGCCCTCTAGCTCCTTCCCCTGAGAGGTTCACTTGTAGGTGAACCCTTGTCATTATGGAGCAAGAGCTCATTGAGGGACACCACAAGAATCGCTCAAGGGAAGGTCACGGTAGCATCAGTCACGACGCGAAGAGCAGATGGACTGGTCTCTCATAGAGACTCAGAGCATTTCAGACTAGGACAGACCTTTCAGACAAGACTTTATGGCTCTCTGTTGATCTCTAACGGCCTGATAAAATTTGTGGTGTGTTTTCATTAGCCTTCTTGCCACCAAAACACACCAGATGTTTGACACGTCTGCTTCCAGTCCCTCACCGCATGAAATGTGGCTCAGTGACAAATGCTATGACCCAAAAAGCCCACTGACTTTGTTGGTGTTTGGAAACCAAGTTCATCAGATCCAACTAATAAAGTTTAATCAAAATATTATGGTATCATCTTCCCATGATGTTAACACTGAACCAACAGATGGTCCGAAAGCAAAGAATATTTATTAACAAACTAATCACACTTTCCCTTTTAAGGGTAGGAAACTTCAGCACTGCTTGACTCCTTTACGAATTAAGATGGCAAATCCTAAATTTGAGCACAGCCAGAGGAAATTCTAAATGTTGTAGAAGAATTTAAGCTCCCAGTAACTCCAGAATGGTGATTCACTAGAAACATTTCTCACCCAAATCAATGCAATGCTGCAGGCTCTACAAGCACGGAAAAATCTAAGGTGAGACAAGACACTTGCTTTAAATTGTACAGAATCCAAACCAAGGCTTAAGAGATGGATGGACTATCATGTTCCGTGAACATCAAATCAAAGATTGTATATATTAACACCCAGCTACAGGAGCTCAGCATTTACCTGAGACTTGCCCTATTAGTATAGAGTAGTTCACAGTTCAGTTAGTATCATTTTTCCACAACAGGGTTTACACATAAGGTCTCTTTAAATTTAATATTCATCTTCTTGCTCTTAGATGCTTATTAAACATGAGAAGACTAGGGGAATGCTTAAAATAAGCATCTTTCAGGAAGATTGAAAAATATGTCTGCCTTTGATTATATATGCCATCACATCATTATAATTACATGCAATGTTATAATTACAATATGCTAGGATTTATAAGGCAGATAAACTACAGAGTAACTCTTTGGATTGCCTTTTGATAGGACAGTATGTTAATTACATGACTCAGCACATTATATTCAAAGGCAAACAGCTGAATGTCCACTCTGCAAAGCAGAGTTCACTTTTATGTCTCTATTCTGAATGAGAAGTACAAAAAAAGCCAAGCACAAACAAAACAGCCTGCTGAAACCTTTTTGTTCAAAATTAATTATTGATGAATACACTTTGTCCCAATTTAATTATTGATGAATACACTGAGTGTATTTAGCTTCTAATTTGATTGACTGCTGAATGTCAAAGTTAATAGATAGCCATAAACACTTAAAGAATGACTGCTTTGAGTTTCAAGATCTACTCCATCACAAAAATAATGCTCTTTCAGGCCCATCTGCAAAAGATGATCTGGGAAAAAAAAAAAGAAAAAGAAAGAAAACCTTCACCTTGAAAGATTAATTATTTCACAAGCAGTAAAATGGCAATGGAATCAGAAGTCAACCTTTAGAAACAGTGCTGAATTTGGCCGAGTAGGAAGAGATGTCAAAGCCAGGTCAGTGACACCTAGTATAGTCACTCACTGCCCTCCTCCGCCCCTCCCCTTTTTAAAAATAAGGAAAAACAAACAAGCATGGCTTTATATAGCACAAAAGAACAATTTCTTTAAAAAGCTGCACTTAAGCTCTAGAAAGAAAAGCAAATCAAGGCATCCTGAACTGGCACTCGCTCCTTAGTCTCGTTCTTTCCAACTGGTTGAAGAGCTGGCTGAGGTGTCTGCATTGCTATAGATTTCCTAGCAGCAGCCTTACTTCCAGCAAGATATTCTGAGGCCACCTTCCCCACCCTAAACTCAGCGGGTTTTTATGCTCTCATACTATGCCTTTTCCTGTACTGTGAGGTGCATTAAAGTGAACACAGAATGCTTTGACTTCAAGTAAGCACAGCTACTCCGTGCTGATCTCCGGCATGCTTTGTGTGGCTTACGAATTATAAAGCAGCACATCTCCAATATCATCTGCCATCCATCCACAACCCATCAAATCAAGTAACATGGCTGAACCCGGGGATTCAAGTATAAAAAAGACTCATGTCCCCTTAATCCTTCTGCTACCAGCTTCAGAGGCAACATACGGACCCATGCATCTTACTCATTCCCCTTGAAAACAACGCATTGATCGTTCATACTTATTTCAAGTTGCTTTTCACTCACTCTCGTATATTCAGAACCAAAACAAAATTAAGAAGCAGAATTTATCACATAATGGGGGCTGATTCAATTAGACAAATGCAGTTATTTTTTTCAGTAGTTGAACCAACTTCCTTCTAGAACAAAACATTGGAAGCTGTTAGTATGCTGACAGCAGGAGCAATACTCACAGTTACTTATAACTCCTCCAAGTGGATCACCCTTGAAATCAAACTCAATATCCATGTATTTTCCCTGTGAAAGCAGCATAGTTTAACACTGTAAGTTCCGTTTAAGAAAAGCTCTCTGAGACATTTTTCACAGTTATTTCAGAATTATTCCAGGCTAAAAGAGCAATGTGGCAACCTCCTGTGCAGGCTATCAGATTTTGAAAAACAGAAAATGATTGGAGGCTTCTAATTTCACTATCACAGATGGAGATTTTCAAGACAACTGCTTTATTCAAGTCTATAACGCAACCCAGTAATTTGCTCACTTGCTAAGCAAGACAACTTTGTTGGTTACATCAAGAAAACCTAAATTACACAGACTTTCACCCGAACACTAACACCACCAAAAAGTATTTGTGGCCGCGTAGGCATTGCTACGCTTATTAACGGAGGAATGCAGGAAGAAATTAGGTCCTAGCAGACTTATTTTCTCAATGCAAAATCTTCCTGGAGCATGAATCAGAGCACTTAGAGGCTCGCCACTCGGTCTGCCTCGAAGGACCGGCTGGCAGCGATTACAGCTGGTAATTGCGGGCTGTCTGTCCATCGGTGCGTGCCTGCCCTCTGAAAGCGAGAGATTTTTCCCACTGAACTCTCTGCCTCGTAACTCAGGAGACCAGAGGCAACAATTAGCAGGCTGTCACCACAAGAGCCACTCTGCTGTACTGACGCAGTGCATTTCCTTCTGCGACTTTTTCCGCATCACGCTGCTCTTTGCATGGTTTTAATTCACACGACGAGCGTTCAGCGTGGCAGCAGCTACGTTTAACAGTGACAGAACGGACAGATCCACGCTGTGAGCGCACCTCACACTGGCAAGGAAGTTTAGAAAGATAAAAAGTGCTGGTAGGAATTCAACCCAATTCCCCAAGCCACGCACAGAAATGATCTCACCATCCTCTGGTGCTTACTTAACAGAGAACAAAAACAATCTATTGAAAGAAGCCTTGTGTTTTTCCTTCTTTAGTGTATTTAGGAAGATATTTTTTTTCTTTCTTTTGTTTTTGATTTTAATTGCAGAACATGAAAATCAAGCACTTTACACTGACTGCCTCAACGATATTTTTTTAATTTACTGGGTATTTTGTCAAGATTGGCATATTAAGCTCCAACTTAAACTCCATTCTTCTTGTGCTGGCAGCTGAAGAAGACTAGACAGGACAATACTTGTACTTTCATGTTTGAAGTTCATTCTGAGCTGATTCAAATTTTTGAGATAAAGAATTAAATCAGATAATTAAATCTTAATTTTCCAAGGACTGGGCCAGCTGGCTGTTTCCAGAAGTATTTTTAGCTTTGCGTTTATAAGCAAGGACTTGAAACACGAAATACTAGTTGGTTGCACTTTGTCCTGGAACGACTCCTGCTTGCACATGCCACCTCTTCTCCTCTTTGTTGTCTCCTCCTTTCCACAGGACGTCATCTCTGACAGCTGAAATTTTTCTGTCTCTTCTTTCAAAACCTTTTTTCTGCAGCGCCTCACATGTTGGCCCTGACCTTGCTTCCACAGACAAGCGTGCAGGCCCCATGACAAGCACCCTTTGCTCTGCTCGCAAGCAGGGGCAATTACTGCCGCAGGAGTGCTCGCAGCCATCCCGAAACAGCGACGCCGACCCTTCAGCATTGCAGGGGAAGGGCAGGGAAGTCTCCCTTTTTGAAGAAAAAAGCCATTCTTCAGTGTTGTCATGTCCCAGGCTTTTATCTGTGTGTTTTTTCTTCCAACACACTTTTTTGTCCACATATCTCACTCCCTATGACTTCACTCAAGTGAGCAAATTACAAAGTTGCATTGAGCCTTCTGATTTGAGCAGCACAAATTATGAATACACTCTTCTGAGTCTCCCAACTCTAGCTTCTCCCCCCCTCCAACTGTCAATTCCTATAATTTCCCATTCAGTTTCATGTTAAAACACCCACAATTCAACCAGTTGATTACAAAGAATGTAAGCAAAAAGGCAATGTTACAAATATTTATTTAACAAGTAAAGGTGTAAACACAGGTTGAAACACCAGAGAGGTAAAATTAGAACCTCAATTAGGAATTTTAATGAAAAACTGTACGCATTTAGTTGGAAAATGAGATCACACAAAGATCAACCTTCCAAACAGGCCACTTGTGAGGCACACGGTCACTGACATTAAAGCCACCAGTACCAGAATATTAAAGAATCCAGCTGTGCTGTATTTATGTCTTCATCTGGTCACGGATTTTTTTTATCTTATTTTTTCTCCTCGGACAACTACAAGAACGTTCTCTCGCCAAATTATTCATTCACTCTGTGATGGCTGACACGGGTTAAAATAGAAACAGAGAACAACTTAACACGTTCTCCTCTCTACAAGGAGCTCAGATTCAGCCTTGGAGAAAATACTTACAAATCTAGAGGAGTTGTCATTCCTCACTGTTTTGGCATTTCCAAAAGCTGGCAAAAGAGAAAAACAATTAAGACCAAATTTACCAGAAAAAAAATATATATATATTTGAATGCAATAATGTTTATGACTTTTTATACATTTAAAAGAACCATAAACTTCTGAGATAAAATACCCCATTCATGGCAGAGATATCAGTCACTGCAGATAGACTAAGCGTGACATTATCTCAATCAGGAAAACACCTACAGAAGTCCAAAGCAGCTTTGTGCTGACACTTCATTAACGAAAGTGAAAGAAAAACATGAAAAGTGAAATTGTTCCAAGACAAAACTGCACCTGCATTTACCACATACCCTCAAATTCGAATCGTCACATTTAAAATTAATGATTCAGAACGCTCAGACGGGCGGCCACCAGCTCAGAACATACACAGGACAAGAGGACAACTTCAGCTCTTAAGATCACATATTGTCAAAGCTCACTAAGTCAAACAGGAGCATTAATAATTAGAGCACTCCTACTGCAACAGGAGACTTTATTTATTGCCAGTATTTATTCATATAGCACACATATTTTCAAAGATCAAGTCAATGTTTTTTGGATAGAAACAAATACATGCTTTTAGGCTTCAACAAACTTGCATGAGTAGACTTATTCTTGATCAAAGAACTGGAGCCAAAAGGAAAAGTTTCTTGCTCCTGAAGGCCAAGGGTAAGTGAAAGAATTGTTTTTAAAATCTTTATGCCCTGCAATAAATCATCTTTTCAACAACCAAATCTCTGAGCTGCATTTTCTTAAATGCAGTGCTGAACAGTAGAGTCATTTATAACTGCACAGAAACAGACACAAACGTTCCATTATAGAGCGTGAGACACGTTCCTCAGTTTTCCCTGAAGTTCATTGTTTCTGAAAGTTAATTGACAGTAGCAACTGCAGTTAAAAAAAAAAAATAAAGAATTCCCATAAGATAAATGCTGCATATGTAACATTTATGCCATTTCCTTGCACTGCAGCTTGACTGAAGCAGAACTATGTAACCAAAGGAAAACAAATCTAACCACAAATGCTTAATTCCTGTCTAAAATATATATAAGCGGCCAGGCTTGCTCAGCAGCCTCCCGGAATAATCTGGTGTCCAAAAAGCCATATAAGCAGTTACCACAGCACCAAGTAGAACAAATAATACCTTAAAATGATACGGTACCTTTCTGTGAGCTTACAGTATTCCTCTTGCATTAAAACAAAGATTCATAAACTAACAAGAAATCCAATAAATTTGGCATTTGAGGAGAGCAACCTCACTTTACCAAAACAAAGCTTCCATAGTCCCCATATTATTTCTGTCTGTATCTGAAGCCTGCCTTCCAGAACCGGGATAGGAGCAGCACAGCTCTTCTCTGGGAACCCAAAACCACAGAGGGCGGCAGCCCCCCATTCAGTCTTAAGGGGAACATACCTGATCACCAAGAAAGGCCTATCCTGCATTTTTAGCAGTCTTTAAATTTTAATATTTCATCCTTTGTTGTAATCTCTTGCTTACAACTTGTGTTTTGTGTACAGCCCATGAACATATTTTACCCACCCGTTCATCGCTGCTCTCAGCTTACTTTGGCTTGCCCTTCCCTCTTTTTTTCTCTTGTTCCCACTCATACAATGAGTGCTCGGTATCTGTAGACTCCAAAGCCTTACACATATATATAGATAGCTAGACAACAAATAAAATGTTGACCGTCAATAGCCTGACAAGCACCGTGTACCTTCTGACCCTAGTGCCACATCTTTGTACAGCAGTTATGAGAGTATGTCTCAGTAGCTTAAAGAACGGTGGAAAAAACCACGCCAAGAATCAACACAATAGACCTACATAAGTCAGCACTAACCAAGGCTCTTCTGAAGGCAATTATTAGACAATGGGACAAAACTGCAAGCTTTGAGGACCTTACAGCCTATCTCCAGGAAAAATAAGGATCCTGTTTCTGGCAGCCAACCACTTCAAATTGACTAATTAAAAAACAAAAATCCAGACAATCATAAAGTCCTTGATGGGAGAGCAGGAAAGGCAGTTGTCAGGAAGACGGGCTGAGAAAGGCACCAGACCCAGGGAACAATAAGTACTGGGGAGAAACAGGCATCCATATGGATTGGGTTAGTTTTTACTAAGATCCGTTTCTTCACTTCTTTTTTTTTTTTTTTTTTACTAAAAGAAAAATAATGTTTTACAGATATTGTTTGTTTACTAGGAACTGTAATAATATAAATTGGAAGGAAATGAATCAGAGGGACTGAACTGAAGTTAAACCTCTTGATACAGCAACCATCTTCAAGCCAGGATTAAGAAAGGGTACACCCCAAGAGAAAAGCAGGAGGAGTCTGGGAGATATGACCTAACTTCCTAAGTTAGGAAGTTTAGGAAGTGAGGGAAACAATTTTGTTAAGACAACCTCTCTGCAACTGAATAACCTGTGTCTGTCTTCACAGACAGCATTTTCCATGGTTCCAGACACCAAGTAAGCACAAAACACCAGCGGATCTGGTTTTCAAAGCCAGCTCATGGGAGAAGCTGATACATGCAGAGGTAATACAGTCAGACCTACATGCTCTAGGAGAAACTTACCTTCAAGAACTGGATTTGACTGCAGAAGCTGTTCTTTTACCTGGTTAACCTCTGCCCCCTTGCCACACACTGCAGCTACATATGACATGACAAGTTTGCTTGCCTCTGTGGGGGGAGAGCAAAACAAAACAGCAGTAAGTATTGACAATGGGTCATAAGGGGATTTGGAGACTTGATCTCCATCACGTTTTCATCACGCCAGACAGGAATCATAAGCACATTTCAAGTCAGCTTTCTTCTCCATTGCTGGACCACCTGGAAATGGCCAAAGAGCTCATCCTGCCACCAGAGCCCTGCCATTACACCAGTTGACTTAAATACCTGGAGTCCACCCGAGCTAAAGAGGCCACCAGGATATGGCACGCTACAGCTACCTCTTCATTTAGCCTCCGTAGTTTGGAAGGAAAATAATCTGTAGCTAACATGCTGGAATATTTAATCTGAAGGTTTCAGCCTGAAAAACTAGGCCTGAGCAGTTTCAAGACACAAAATTCAATCGGTTTACATCTGCAGATACACAATAGCCCAGATGTAAGCACACAACATAGAATGCTATACACAAGTAATTATAACTCAAAGTAAACTACAAGTAAATAAATAATGGCAATTCAACATTGCATAACATTACGCAGCCTGTTTCAAAGTATAGAGTGAGCAGAGACTTCATTTAAACAATGAAACTGTGGTCAAAGTTTATACCTTCAAATAGGTCTGGAACAATTTTTGGACTTCAGGCTGGGTTCATATGGATGTTGATCACCCAGAGAGGAATGAATATTTCTGATGGAAAAATCCATCCAACCCTTATGTTTTTGCTGGTTAGGACAAAGAGCAGCTGAGAAAGGATGCTGTTTATAAACAGAGTCTGTGAAGTTCATGTGACACAAGACAGTGAAATTTGAGGCGATATCAGCTGATGTACAATGTCATGACTAGCAGCTGGAATCCCTATCAGCTCAACACCATGGTCATAAAAAAAACATTACTTGTTATTCAGAGATCTGTTACAAATTTGTTACATTTTAGGAAAGAACTGCCAAACAAGTTATCCCTTGGATTTTGATTCTTTCCTATTTAATCAAATTTGTTTGCCAGTATTAAACTACTATCCTATATTGCAAGGAACACAGAGCAAACCTGCAACACAACAAGCAAGCAAGCACAACTCCAGGGGTCTTCATGTGGCTTCCCATCTCCCTTAACCAAGTAATTCCTCAAGCCCAGCTCTCATTTCTAAAAAAACCCTTCCCTTCAGAGCTTGGAATTACCAAACTACTTGATTTGAAACATTTGCTAAAACAGCCAAAATCTCTAAGGAGAGCTACTCAATCAAAGAGACAAGAAAGCACTGAAGCAGCAAATAAGCCATTATAAAATAATATGCAATAGGAATATATACAATGGCCTCAAGATAGGCTTTGAACATCACTGAAAGAGAGAATAAAGGCCCTTTCTTTTATTAGGAACTCCGCTTCATTGACTAAAGACACCAGGAAGTGAATCACTGCCTTAACATCTAAAAACATCTAAATACAATGCTCATTCTGTTAATGTACCATGTTTTCTTGCACAATGTTCCTGTTACTACCAATTATCAATATAAACAAGCTGCGAAACAAGTTTTTTTTTAAAAAAAAGTGAAATAAAGAAAACAATTGGAGACAGTTCAGATTCAGTTCTCCCAGCCAAAGCATGTCAAATGTTCTGGCTACCAAAACACATGTTTTAAAACAGAGTTTTATTGGATCTGTACTACCAAGTTTCTTCAGCTCCAGGAATTTCCTTTATTGTCTTCCTTTCTCTTTACAATGGAAACCTATTCTCAGCTAATAGCCCCATTTCAGCAACTATAGTTATGTCAAATATTAAGGAGAGAGTATTACAATTTCTGAGTCCATTAGTGTCTTGAATTTCAAACCATGTTCTTATGTTACTCTGTACTTACCTTTACAAAGAAGGAATAATTCAAATCATGGCCCATATAGCTATGAGGTTCTGACTGTGTTCAGTAATTTTATATACAAATCTGAACCTACCAGAATCCTCTTTACAAACAGAGAACTTCAGAAACTCAACCACTCCTAAACCCTTCAACTGAATAAATATATTAATAAAGATGCACTTCAACTGCACAATAACTCACTGTTCCTGAGGAAATCAAAGCCAAAAGAGTTTTGGTACAGAACTCCTTTCTAATGTCTGAACTCCCAGACAGAATCCATAATAATCATATTAATAAGAACTTGATTATTTTAAGGTATACTTTTACTGAACACACATGCATTTGTATGTTATTGAACTGGAAAAAAGGATTAAATTACAAGAATTTGAGACCTCTCACATGGTGCCACTAATCAAAAAAGGAAAACCAGAAATCATTCATGGAAAAAGGAAGCCAAAGGCATTTATCTCAACACTCTAAAGATGAAGTTCATGCTTTACAAGCTAAAAGCTTGTAAAGCAACTTTATGTTACACGTTTCAGTCTTGTTCAGCATAAGCAAAGCTTCACATTTTCTCAGATTCGAAGAAATCTCTTAAATGACATGAAAACAGATGTATGCATTCCTACCCACCTTTTGCAAGTCAACTCAGTTTTAACTGTTGTTTCAGAAATAACTGTTTTTGTTTGTTTGTTTTTACCTTTTTAAAGTCATTCTAAAGTATTCTGCAATTATGCAATCCTCACCTGATTTCCACCACTCCAGTTTTAAACTTGGCAGTAATTTTCAAGATAATTTCAGTTTTGCCTTAGAAACACAACGTTCTGGTACACCAGCCCACCTTAGAGTTGTAGCTCAGCACAGCACACCAAAGACTGATGAAATTTCCAAAGTAATCAGCTACAGCTATTTATTTTCTTTGGGTAAATGGTATAACCCAGCTTAAAGGTATATATTTATTAAAAGACATGCAAAAGCTTCAAATGATTGCTTTGCAGTCTACAAGAGCAAGAGCGTTCAGTTGGCGCTGTCTTCAGTGTTTTTCATGGGGAGAGCCTCAAAGTTTTCAGGCCCTTGCAATACTCTTCCCCAAACCAGCATTACTGTAGCATGTCTTTGCATAATTATAGCAATACCGTATTAAAACGTGACTACAGGACTACAGCATGGCAACAATGCGAAAAAACCTGAGTTTATGGAAGATCACCCAGACAGCAACGTGCATGACGGCCTTCATTTTCTGCAACGGCCAGACACAAAAACATACTAGTATCTCTCAACTCTTACAGCCTCTGGTATCACTTTGCAAAAGAGTCTGAATAACTCTGAATGCTTTTGATTGAGATCAAAGCTGTTTATTACCTGTTTTACCAGCTCCACTCTCTCCTGTAATAAGAATACACTGGTCTTTGTCCTGGTCCCTTAAAGATCTGTATGCTTCATCTGACAGAGCAAAGCTGCAAAGTAAGGAAGAGACAATTAAGAATTAGATAGCACAAGCAGCAACAATAACTATGATCTGTCCTCCATAACCAGGTAAAAAAAATACAAATCCAAGCACGTAGTGTTCTGTAGGTGCTGAAGCTTTCAATTTTCAGAATACGAAGACCCATGGAAGCAAAATGTATACTTTAGCTCATTGGTTTATGTAGACTTTTCTCCAGGAACAAACAAGCAAAATCTATCTTGTAAGTTTTCATACAGATATCAAACTCAAAACGAATTCAGAACTGGGGCAGGGGGAAGTATTTAGGTAGCATTCTTCAGTGGACAAACTCTCAATGCAATGAGATGTTCTATTTGAAGATATTAAGAGAAAGGACACCGGAGAATCCTGAACACTAATACCATAAGCTTCAATTTCTACTTTGACAAGTACAAAGAAATCTCAGAACCTTATAAAACATTTTAAGCATTTGAGGGCATTGTTGGACTTTTGCACAAATACACAGAAGCGTTTCCCCAAAAGTGTGTTCTATTTTGCCATTCTATTCTTTAGTAGCAAAATTAAAGGATATAATAAGAATCAACAGCTTTCCTGCACTGAAAATGCCTTTCTATGGAACACAGGGCATCAAGAGACCGAAACACCTGGGCTGCCATTTGAATCCAAACGTGCTTCATCACCACGTGGCAACATATGCTTTGGAGAAATACAACTATGTTCTATTTGTTGTTTTTTTTTCAGTTGTCATTTTGAGCCAGAGAACGAGTAGTATTGATTTTGTTTCAGCAGCATTTTTTTCAGTTAATGAAATAAAGCACTAGGACAGCACCAGGACCCCTTGCAAAAACTTAAGCACTACCTGAGAAAGGACTTAAAGGCATAATCCACATAAAAGGGCACACTTGCATTAACCAACTTCAGGAAATAAATCTGCTAGTAAAACATGCCATATTTTTACATGAAATGAACATCCATTCAGCATAGCAAGAGCTTTGTTAGATTACTGCACCTCGTAAAATACTGGGTGTTTGTGTATATATAAAATTGGATAGTGTTTATTATTTACGGTAAATAAACCATGGTTGAAAAATATAAATGAGCTCTCAGGTCAACACAAAATACATAATGGTTGCAGATCCGATGCATCTTTTAGAAACTTAATTTATTCTGTAACAGCTCAGGAGCTTTGCATTCATCTGACAGCTGCAAATACATCAACACAGCCACATGGAGTTTTCACAGGAAACCACAGCCCGCTGATAATAATAATAATAATAATAATAATAATAATAATAATAACAACAATAGTAATAATAAAGCAAGCTCTGTGTCGTGAAACTAGTTGGGGTTTGTATGGGCAAATCAATGTAAGTAGTGACCCACGCTGAGTTTCTTTTGGAGGCTCTGCTGCTGGAGCTTGAAGCTCCAGACACTAAACCTACATATGTCCAAGTCAGCTCATGCCTATTTCTTTTTGGTAACACTGTCCCTTAGCTCAGGCAGTTGCTCTTCCTTCTGGCTTCTCTTCCCCAATAACTTCGTAAGAACATGTCATGATGTCCCCAGTCCGTTGCCATGTGCTCCTCCATCCTCTCCCCTGCACCACCCCACGCCAACCTGCGGCTCTGGCTCCTCCAAGGCTTTCCTCACAACTTGCATTGTCTCAGGCACTGAGCTGCAATCCTTCTCTGCACAGCTGGGCTAGCCATTTAACAACCACTATCAAAGGTCACCACTCCTTTTGATACGTTTACCACTGAACCAGAATTAACTCTGAGCTCTCAAAGCTTATTAGTGCTATGGTGATTGAAGCATTTCAACTCAGTAGTTCAACCCGAGGTGAAAATGTGTTTACAAGAAAGTAGCAGGCTGTAATGCTGTTAGTATTACAACAAATTCAGTTTGTGATGTGGCCAACATGCTAGAGAACTAAAACTAGAGAAGAAAAAACGCAAAAGCAAAAAAAACTCTTGGGCTGCTGAGAGACCATGACACAATTTCTGGCATCTACTTTACTGTCCAGCATCCAAGCTACAGTAGCAGTAACACTTTACCAGACTCCCTTACAGAATGTATTTAGGAAATGAATAATATATGTTGAACGCTGCTGCAGATAGACTTGTAAACTGACGAGTACAATGCATGGCGTTCAGTAAAGCTTATTCCAGCACACGTTTATTTAGCTTCAGTCACCGTCCTTTCTGCAAGGAAAAAAATAAAAATAAAAATAAAAAGCAGTAAGATGCAGAGGAAAGAAAGAAAGCTACAGGGGGCATTCGTGGGCCATGTGAGAGACCACTAATGGCAATGCCATGGCTTCCATGACTTGACTCAGGAAAGCAGCTTTCAGCTGGAAGGCACGGCTCCCCGGTGCTTTTCAGACTCGCAGACTGGGTGGCTCACGCCGAGCCTGCTGTCCTGCAAACAACCTCAGCCATCAGCTGCTACCTCACTGTTGAAACAGCTTTCTTGGCAATAGGCGCACACCAGAAAATGAAGTCAGCGTCAAGCACAGAGAAAGTATTCTCCTTCTGTTGATATACTGAGTTATGAGTTAATCAGCCTAGTAACCATTCATCTTTTCTAATACACCCAATTTCTAGTTTCCCAGCAGCCCCGTCACAATATATGTTAGAGCTTGATATATTAACTCTGCCTATGCCACGCAGTGAAAAAAATAAATAAATCACATTCCTTCTCCTCCCTCAGCAAAGAAATTCGAAGTTTAATACTCCAAAGAGATCTCCAAGTTGGAGGAGCGAGAAGGATCTCAGCCAGTTCTGCTAATAATACCCAACCCAGGGCAGGATGCTGGGCACACGTCCTCTTTTTCTCCAGTCTTCTACACAACCCAGCAAAGCAAAAGTTTCACAACTATCAAGATTTAATATCAAATATTATCTGCTAGAGACACAAGAAAAAAAGAAGTCATTTTAGAAGTTTTGTGTATGTACATGTTAGAAGTTAGCCAGAAGCTTTCTCAAATTTACTTCTGACTTACTTCTTGTTTCAACCACTGCTCCAACAATTCCATTGGAGGAGGCAAAGCTAAGAGCGTACTTAAATAACAGTGTCCCAGATTTGTCTTACTGGCATCGCAAACAGCGTTGGACACATTTGCATCAGAGCCTGAACGCAGATCTTTAGTTCAAAGAAAAAAAGCGATCCATTCATCTGCCGTGTCAACTTTAATGCACAGCACTACTTCACTGTCCTTCCCGTTCATCATCTTCTTCTGTCTTTGCACTGGAAAGCTTCGAGGCCTTTTGTTCAAACTCTGCT
This sequence comes from Stictonetta naevosa, assembly GCA_011074415.1. NCBI lineage: Eukaryota > Metazoa > Chordata > Aves > Anseriformes > Anatidae > Stictonetta > Stictonetta naevosa. The sequence continues at coordinate 3,647,482 of CM021703.1, forward strand.
TGTGCCAAAAAAAAATTTTCATGCTATCCCCTCTTTGTTACAAAGATATAAAATAATTTCATTTAAGCCCGCTTTAGCTTAACATATTTTAACGATCTGTCGACTGCAAAGAATCCTTTTATCCTTTTCCTTTCGGCAGCGTTAAGAGGCACAGCTCTGGAAAGTCAACGTTTACAGCTATGGCTTTAAACCACATGCTACTATCTGAGCCGCCTCGCAATTACAGAGCCTAAGTACATTTTTTAAAATAGTTCGTAATTTACAAAGCAGTTATAACCCATGTGTTTTGAATTAAATGGTGAGTGTGTCAGCAGTGTCATTTACCATACCTTATAATAAACTCTCCTATGATTTTTAGGTTATCCTGGAAGACGACGACATTCTCCTACCACAACAAACAGAACTATTTACTGGAGCGCTCTTAGAGCTAAGATTTAAGTATAGAAGCAATTTGAAGTCAGAACACCACCCACACCTAGATCGCCCAGCAGGCTCTGCTTTTTTATAGCACCCGCTTCTCCGGCCACGTGGATCCAGATGGCCGGACAGCTCTACAAAGAAACCCAAGTCCGAACCTAAAAACGCTAACACAAAGGGAAGCAGCGAAAAGGCCTCCAGGGGGAGTTCCTGAAGGGCTCGGGCAGCTTTTGGCAGCACACCGGCCCCTTGAGAGCAGAGCGCGACTCGCAGCCACCCACCCCGTAACAGGCATCAGCGCATCACCTGGGCGCTCAAGGCTGACCCCAGAGTAACGGTGGCAAAAAGCCTTAAATAAACAAATCAGAAATCGAGCTCACAAGAGCCAGCTCTTCTCTTCCACCGTCTTCCTCCCTTCAGCCAAACCCACCAGGATGAGCCCTCCTCAGCTGGCAGGACTTCTTCCCGCCGGCGCTTTCATGCTTCCCCTCCCTTCCTGCAGCGTTCTCAAGCAGCAGCCACTGGTGAGCGCTAACTGAAACGCACCGACGGCTTTCCCCACGCATTAGTACGGTTCCCTTCGGTTCATCCTTCCTGGCTGTTGCTTTCGACTCTCAGTCTCTCGGTCCCCGGTTTAAAACCTCTGTTGTGAAATCTTGGCCTCCATCTGCCAACTCATTCGCTACCTCCAAAGGAAATGAAGAAAACCTCTCTCCCCAACCTCTCCAATTCCTCAGGAAGCAGAGCCCCAGGACCCCTTCATCTCTACCCATCTGTCCCTAAACCCACGGGCAGGGTATATACTATATACACACCAGTGCTTTATCACTGAAAAGTATGTACTGCGCTGCACTAAAAAGAAATGCAACAAAATTTAAATTTTACGTATCATTTAATGTAAAATTTACGCAGTATTTAATGTACATTAATTCTTTCAAGTCTAATTAAAGAAGAACATTGGAGCTCCTTCCTTTTCTTTATGACTGCACAGAACAGGATGACAACGAAGCTGTTTCTTCCTCTCACGGTATGCTGTGGGAGAACATCAGAGTCACAGTTTGCTCTGGTATATATAAAAAAATAGTAATAATAATGGATGGGAGAAGTGGAGGCATATTTTATAAAGTGCTTTGAGGCTTTACGTTGTAATTCATCACTGTTAGTTATGTATTCCCCCACTCCACTGAAGCTCAGTGGAAAAATCACCATTCAGGAAAAACAACCAGAAGAGATTATTTATATTATTAGCTCATAGTACAGAATCATTTAATCTAATTGCCCTACGGATAAAAAGCGTGCTCCCATTTCCCATAATTACAAACTGACTCGTGTTCAGCATTTTGACACACTTGAAAGGCGAAGGTTGATTAGCTTGCCACTGGTGTGAATGAAGCAGCAGCTGATGGAGCACGGGCTAGGACAGACCTTCACAGGCGAGCAGCTGCTCTTTGAAAAACGCCAATCAGGGGAAAAATTAAATGAGTTTAAACACCAGGATAAAGAGGTGCGCTACGACAGATGGAAAGGCTTTTACCCCATTCAAAATACTTCTGCAATTGTAGACCTATTTGGTTTTCCTGGTGAGTACAGAAACCTGCTTTACCAACAATACTGTGTGGCTAGCATACACTGCAGAAGCACACCTCCCGCCTACACTTCCCCACTTTGTTATTCGTGCTAGCACCTGCGACGTTACTAGACACAGAATAAAGCCCACGGCTGTGTAAGTCAGCCCATCTGATTTGTAAGAAGCAGCCGCAATTTATGGAAGGCAAGGGAGAGAGGGAATAGGACGGACAAGGCCACTCTCGATTTTTAAGAGCAAAACACTTCAAACCACAGCCTGCTGTTAAACCAGAGACATTTATCTTCTGGTCCAGTAAGCTGGGAATATAACATACCCTCAGATGCTAATATAAGCGCTTTTTATTTTAATTTTAAAGTGTTCTTTCTGGAGACCTTGTCTTCCTCAGGACGAAGCAGCTTTGGGACGTGCTTCAAACACATCGTGGCACATCATGCGGCTCCCAGCAACCCGTCGGTCCCGGTCCCGTCCCTCCCCGGGGACAGCGAGCGACCTCCTGCTCAGTTCCGACTGCTTCCTTTTCACGGAGCGACAGCCCGAAAAAATGTGTATTTTTAGAAGGCACACAGCGGTCTTTCCCCTGCATTGTACACAGAAGATGTGTACGCAGCATATGATTTTCTGCCTACTTCAACAACATCCAAGGGACCTCTTTGGAGCAACTTGCTCTGACGGAAAAGCAAGGGACACCTTTAGGAGGAGCCTAAAACCCAGCTGTTGCGTTATTTTCCTTCGTCCGGTGGACAAGGTCTCTGAACATAAAGGTAACTGTGCCACTTTCTAATCCAAACCGTGAAACAAATCCTCTCTCTAAATTTTAGCAAACGGTATCTACCCCAGTAAGCGCGTCCACAGCACATTCAGTGGCTTGCTCTGAAAAGCTGCTGACCTGGCACTAAGTGTGGGACTGCACTGGGTGGCAACACAGTTTGCTGTCAGGAGAAATGCCAAGTCCTCCACCACATTCATCCTGCAGCACTGGAGAAGTAAGGGCACTGTCACGGCCCCTCAGCTAACGAAGCTTGGGCAAGTTGCTGATCACCAGGTTGGCAATGCAGGCTCCGTAACACAGGAGCACTGTTACTCGTACCACGCAGCTACCCGCAAGTTTATCAGAGACTGCAGCAACAAAACCGCAAATAAAAATGATTCAGTTATCCTCAAAACATCTGATAGGTAACTGCAGCATTGTGTAATTACGTAGGCACGTTGCCACTTAACATTGCTTGGAAGAGCTACTGAATTTTTGGATTTTTCAAGTAACTCTAAGTACTCTTAACAAACCAAGGAGTTTAAGCAGCCTCACGTAACTTAATTTCACCTCCAGCTCACTTTTTGAAATAAAGTGCCACTTGGGAACTTCTGGGAAAGCAGGGACTAAGGCGCATCTCAGAGATCCTCATTAGCTCAGGCACAACGCCAAGCTAACGAGCCTGTCCAGTCTACAAATAGACATCTGCTCAAACTTATGCATGGGATTTGGGGATATGTATGTGCCCTTGCTGCTCTGCTATCCCTCGGCACGGTCGCCCACCGCACACACCTCTTCCGTCCTGAGGTCGCAGCCTTGCTGAGAATCGTCTCGGAGCGATTATGGTCAGCTCTAGCTTGAACTCCACAAGGCTTAGCATGTAAAAATCATTTCTGTAGTATACAGAAGGAAACTGTGTATACAAGAAAAATGCAGATCTGAACTAATTTACAGAAATGACCACAATTAAACTGTCTCTGTAGTTCAGAGCTTTATTTGAAAACCCCAGTCCCAGCCCTCTTATCTATCCAAAACATAAGGAAAAGATTATTCAGTGTGCTAGACGGTAAATATTAAGACTGCATATTTCCTAATTCCTAACATGAAATAGTTTATCTTTAATAACCCAAACTACATTAACCACGATGTACTCAGAGTTGTAGAAATCAGAGCCTTTTGCATATAGTCACAGACAAAAGGAGACTGAATGGAAAAAGTGCCTCTGAAGGTGGTAAGAGAGCTGGATTTTAGCTGAAGTTTCAAGGCTTTCAACATTAGCTTTGTTTATGCTGTCTCTAACATCATGACAAAGGCTCCTAGCACAGCAGATGGGCATTTGCTGGTGTGTTGTGAATTGCTTAAAAAAAAAAAAAAAAAAAAAAAAAAAGCACCATTAAGCACAATGAGACATTTCCCCAGAAAGAACGACAGCTGTTCTTAATTGCAATCTGAAATCCCAGCTCTTCAGAGTACCGTGCTGCCACTTCAGGGAAGGCGTAAGGAAAATTTTGATCCATGTACACACCATGCATCAAATGGGATTTCCCTCGTTTCCAATAGGGCCTCTACCTGCCCTCACTTTTAAGTCTGGATCTCAAAACCGAAACACAGCAGTGTCTCCTTTAAGTACTTCTCATTCTTTCCAGTGTGCAAAAAGTCCCAACATTTTAATGAAAATCCTTTCTTAAATATAATCCAGATCCTTTCCTTAAATATAGTTACATTGAAAGCTGCACGAGGTGTTTAAAATTGTTTTTATTTCCAAGCTCTACCATCACATCAGTCAATTTTCTAACCAGAAGAATGTCAATGCGGTAAGCAGCACACAAAAGGTTGGTCTCATTTCTAGCCTAGGCGTACAAGTGAAAAAGCTGCAAAGGGAACGGTTTGCCATATCCAAAAGGCACAAAGAGCAGCCACGTATTGACAAATTTGGAGAAGTGCATTACAAAACTGAAAAACTATTCAGCTTCTCAGTATTCCTCTTCCCCGTTTAACGAAGGGCCCGCTTCATTCACAACATTCAGCCGGTCATGCTGAATGGATTCCCAAGCCTTTGGTGTGCATTAGTGGGATTTGACTTTATGTGACAGTGTGAATTAATTAAAAGAAAACCTCAGCGTTCTATGTCCTGAAAATATCAACGGAACAATATGAGCTCTAGACAGAAGTTTCAGTTCCAGGAAAATGAGAGAAATGGGATCTGGCAAAAAAGTTACCATGAGTTTAGACTCCTGGAGCATTAACACACATCTCCAAATAGCCAACACATAGTACGCTTTTTTCTCTTTTTCTTTTTTTTAATAATCTTGGCTTTAACAATCTAGCCAAGAAGAAATGTTTTTATGCTTACAAATAAACACAGACTATCCCAAACGCACTCACATCACAAAAAAAAAAAAAAAGGAAAGAAAAGAGAGATTGTCACAGATAACTAAAAACATTTGACTCTTAATCCCCAACATGACTGAAGTGAAATGTGAAAGTATGCTGTGTACAGAGGTATGGGTAAATATTTGAAAACTGTACTGAAAACAAAGTGATTTTGCTTAGGCTCTAAGCCAGCGGTTAATTCATGAAGGATCCCCCAAGATTATTTTCCTTCGTGCACCACGATGACGATTCTGGGTTACAGAAGCATCTGGAACTGATCTCCGGTTCAGCGTTTCCCTTACAAACCCATCGTGCTTTCAAGGTACCGATTCTTGCGTTTTTTGCAGGCTTCTCTGGCAGTGCCCAGCTCCTTGTAGCCGGCGAGGACCACGCACGGCGGCTGAGGGACAAGCGCGCTACCGGACTGAGGTGGGCTCTGCCCAGGGCGAGGGGCCTTGTGACATGCTCGTGACAACGCTGCCAGAAGGAAAGGAAACCACCCATAAAACCCACAGATTTGGTGCTTCTGAATGGCTTTCTTGTGCTGTAAACACTCCGGCAGCCCCATGCTCTGCGACTACAAACAGCACCGTGCGTTTTCCTGGTGAAAATCCCCCGTGCCAAGCTCCCAAGCCCGTACAGAGGGGAGAGAGCACCGGTGCCACAGACAAAAATGTAAAGGGCCTTTTCATTTCTTAAGTTAGACAAAGCTCCTTAGAGGATAGATGCAAAGGCTCGTTCCAGTGAACTTTGTAATCCAGTCTAAATGTCACGCCAGACCGTTTTAAAAACTAAAATAAAGCCCAACATTCATCTGCGCACTGCTTTCCAGGCTGTTTATACTCCTTGGGCGTTGGGTACGTTTTCTGAGCCTCCTTACAACCAACCCCACGACCTGCTATAAATCAGTTCCTGTGTTATTAGGTATTATTACACAATTTCATGCGATCTAATAACAGCAGCACACAAGCAGCTACTGTTCACGTTGATAAGACTACATTCACCTCGCAGGCACTGGGGTCAGAGGGCTGCATAATGTGCTACCCAAACCAGCTGAAACAGCCCTGCTCAGATTTCAGGAAAACGTCTCGTATTGTTGCGTGCAAGAAAAATCTTCCTTTACGTCCTAAGCTTTCAATCTCACAAACCTCTTCCCAAATGCTCTACAGAAAATCGGGTGGCTGCTTCGAGACAGCCACATCACAGCTGCCTTCCTCAAAACTCTGCTTTCTCAGGACTTCTGGGGGCTCCTGTCAAAAAATTCAGGACATAGTGCACCCACGGGAGGTGGGCCAGCAGCCTGCAATACAACAGGCTCCTTCCTCTCAGGCATGAAGTCCTGCTGACTCTTGAAGCAAGCGTGATGCTTCATCCTCTTGTCATCTATCCGCTTGAGGGATTTATCTTCATGGATATGCCATATCCAGTACTGCCACTGCAGAGGTCAAGAGCCTTAAGCCTGACCCCTTCCAAAGTATCTTCTGTGTTTTTTTTCCTTCCGCTTTCTTCTTTCAACTCATTCCTAGCACGGGTTTAAATATTACATACAGGCAGTCTTCCTTAACTGCTGTTTATGATTTCTGTCAGCTGCAGACCCTCCCGCCCTGCCCAGTGGTTAATTTTGCCAACTAACCTTTGAAGTGATCACAGCGATCGTCTTCCCTGACCACACATCTCTTCAGAAATAGGCACTGTGCTGAGCCACGTGAACGAGTCCAAAGGGTGAACTTCTGGAGAAGTCAGGAATTACTAGGAGTAGGAACCAAAGGATTGTAAAAAGGGGTACCATGAGCTGAGCAAAACCTTTGGGGTGTTAACAGAGTTGTCCAAGTAAGGAAGAAAGGGGAACAAAAAGGCATGTGAAGATGAGGAAAGGACAAGATGAAAAGGAAGCGTTAAATAAACATGCAGGGTCAATGAAGGACACTAAACTATAGCACAGGCTCTCACCCCACCAGCCCCTTCTACAGCAAATTAAATGACTTACTGTGTATCTTAAAATTGATGGCTACGGGGAACGGCTTAGTTTTACATATAGGCAACCACTGTCCCTCACAGCTGAGGCTTCGCTATCCCTTCAGACAAAAATATTTGCTTTAAATCAATGAGAGGAAAAAAAAAGTTACTGTAACCTTAGTGTTTCTGAAGACATGCAGTCCTGGAAAACCAACAAAAAAAAGCAGAACTTCTATGTTCACTGCTTACACTGACTCAAAACAGACCTGAGTTGAATAAGCAACAGCCAGTTTTGCCTATTGTCAGTGTAACTGCAGATACCAGTATGAGAATGATTTGTCCCGTGAACTGTTAATACATTGACCACTGAAACGAGGAACACATAATTAAGTTCCTTGTTTTAAGAGGCAGCAGGCTGATATCTCTGTTGTTGCATCCTATGTAAAGGCAGACCATTTTTCAGGACTTGCCTGCAAATCTCTACAAATCTGAAAGCTTTTAATGAAAAACTACTGTCTATTCAGAAAATATTTGACACCAAAATAACAAGTAAATAAAATGTACAGCAAAATTGCCCAAGTGGAATTCAATAGACTGGCAGATCAGTCACATTTCTAACATGCTGTCTGATAAAAATCTCCTCCAGACATTTTACTGATGTCCCAGTTATTCATCTCAAATATATCGATGCATCTCTAAAAAAAAAAAAAGTGTGTTTTCTACAAATTCTTACTGGCTTGCAACTTGTCGCTAGCAGTACAGTTACCACTTTCTATTTTGTTCCTCAACTTAAAAACATTTGCAATTCTCAAGTGAGAAGTTAAGGCATTTCAGACTGGGGAGGGGAGCAGAGAGCCACACGGCGTGTTACCTGGCAGAGATGGAGAGCTGCTGGTAGCCAGCAGCTGCTGCTAAGATAGGAAATGCAATAAAGCATCTGCTCTGCGATGCTATAAAGCAAACCTGTTACTGGTAAGAAAGTGATACAGCACCACGGCTACAAATAAATGGTACGGTGAACTGTTTATTTCATATTGCCTTCGCCTTGAAGATTCCAGCAGCCGCCTTTGTCACTGGTGGAAGTCGATGTAAATTAGCAAGGTAGACGGCTTGGGTGTCTCTCACGTCTAGGCTACCCAAAGCAAGCAAAACAGCAATTACATCAACTGAAAGAGCAGAACACAAGTGTGAGGACTGCACAAATCAAGCAGCAAATTGTTTGAGCGCTGAAATGTCATACCCTGCCCTGCCGAGTCAGAGACAAGTTTGATCCTGCCTCACAGATAAAGACAAAAACAGCAAGATTAACAAAACACCGGGGGAATAAATAAATGAAAAGCTTGGTAAACTTCCTGCTGCAGCTATGCAAATAGCCACAGAGTAGGAAAACAAGCATTCCAGAGGCCTAGAAAAGTAACACTTTTTACACGGTGCCACAACAACAGTGAATTTAGAGAAGAATGGACTATAAAAATAAAAACTCCTTGATCCAATTTTAACCGGTATAATGTTATCCAAAATCATCTGACCAGGAACTCCTTCTGCCAGGGATCCTGTGGCTGCCTAGTCAAGATGCGTTTGCAGCCTCTCTAGTTTCCAGAGAGTGTTTAAAAAATAATAATAATAATAAAAAAAGCCTGAAACCTGCAATTAAGTATTAACTGGCATCACCAAAGCACTGGGCACTCTTGTAGACGCTGCTGAGGAAACACAGAGTGGATGAGAAGGTGATGACTCCCCTCGTCTTTCGGATTAGGGTTAAGAAAACACATGAACAGATTTCCACTCACATGGTTTTGTGTTTCCTTTGGTGGCCATGTATGGAAAAGAGTCTCGAGGTATGGATTTCCTTCACGTCATTATACACTTCTCCCCTTTTCCTTCCCTTTTCATTTCCTCACCCAGGCTGCTATTTCACTGGGACAGCTGGATTTCTCAAGCACACCCTCCCTGTCACAATCCCTCACGTCCAGACGCTTGCATGTACCCCAAGCACAGACAGGAGGCCATATGAAACTACTGGAAAACAACCAAAACGTGATTTAAAATCCTCATTTCCCAGAAACTCCCACACAGAGCCCTAGCTCTGGAAATGTCCCTCAGCAGTCTGCTCCAGAGACGCCGATGTGTAAAGCCTGGCCACCCAACCCAGGCGGTTCTCTCTGAAATGACAGACCTTGGTGAATGTGAGCCATCAGGTGACAACACCTTTACTTCAGACAGAAGTGTTTGGTGCCACACAGACTGGGGTTTCTAGAGGAATTTCATTTCTTTTTTTTTTTTTTTGCAATAAATGGTGTGAACTTTTCTAGCTAGCACTAGTAATCAATTAGACTGATTATCTGCCCAAAGGAGACACAGAAATAACAAACACACTATATATAGCGCCATTTATAAGCACACTTTCCAGGTCGTACACATTAGCTTCCTTATGAACGACCAAGAGTTTTGGTTTGCCCATGATTACACAACGGGAACCAAAAGTCCTTCCCAAAGCACACTGAACTGGTGCAGCGGGCTTACCCAAAATCAGGTCTTCTGAAGAGGCCACAGCACAAGGGAGAGTCACACGGCAAAGAAAACCAAGCACGTAGATCTCAACAAACCACTGTGGTTCCCCTCCACACACGCACACACACTCGCACCAGAAGGAATAGCCCGCATTGCAATGTGCCACACAACCTCTTCGCTAAAGCCCCTGAGCCCCGAGGACTGCAGGGTGTCCTGTATTGTTAAGGATATTTTGTCTAATGGGTGTAAGACGACAAAAGCAATACCAAATAAAGAAAACCTGTGGAGAGATCACGTCTGCCCCAGACAAATCAGTCTTGTAACCTTCCATGACTTGGCACTGTAAACTTGCGAGGGAAATTGCCTTACTAATACACAGTCAAGATTTCCTGACATAAGCTAAAATTCAGTATTTTCCCTCCCCAGCCTACTGCTCTTAGAGTGGATTTCCAGTGCTTGGATTCCAGGAGTTCTCGTTATGAGATGGCAGGCTGACCATACAGTTACTGTCATTAGCAACGAATGACATCAATGAAACAATTTCCTGCTCAGCTCAGGTTCTCCTTTCTTTTCCCTGAGTCTCTCACTCTAAGCTTCCAACACCTGCCCTTACCACCTTGAAACTAATTTACATGTTGATATTGAAAGGCAAACGTTTCTCTAGTCAAAGCAGAATGTATATTTGATTGGATCAAGCAATGAAAAAACATGTGCCGGAATGATTATTGACCACTTTTATTCTGGAAAACTCTCTCGCAGGAGAGATGGAGAAGCAGAGATCAATGTATTACTTTCTCCAACAGGTCACCAAGTACTTCGTGCTGACTTTCAGAAAGTCAGACAAACTGTTACTCCCAGGTTTTGGTTTTTTTTTTTTTAAATCCTCCGTCATACGCCAGCAAATTTTACGCAACTGAGCAAAGTTAGCCAAGCAGAAAGTTCTTTTAGCAAGCAACTGTGTTAATTCGGCAAGCAACTGGGCTCGCTAAACAAAGCTGTGAAGAAAATCCGAACACAGTGAAAGTTTGGATCCAAAACGACCAAGAAAAGGACCAGAAGCTCATTTGATCTGCTTAATTGGCTGTTTGCATTTCAGCCAATGTATTTGGAAGAGTTACAGGTGAAGTATGAAGGCAAAGAATTAATCAGAATAAAATAACTTCCAGATGTCTTTCCGCACATAATTTCCTTTTAATCTAAAAGCTAACACCAGAGGAAGATGCCGAAGCTTACGGCCACGTGTAGTCATTTATCCGACCACTGACCACTCCAGACAGCCTCCTGAGCGTGTAACTGCAATGGTGCTGACAACCTCACAGGATGCTGGAAGCATTTCCCTACCCCAGCACTGCGCGGGGAAGAGGAACAGCTGGCTCTAACCTCGCCACGACGACGTCTAACGAGATGAAACAATTACTGCAACTGCAACATACGGCCTTGAAGACAAGATGCCTCATGTCCAGCCACACCACCACACCTCGATCCAAGTCTCGGCCTGTTATGGACAGGGTTTCACCAGGGCTTCTTCAGGAACTCTGACTGTGCCCGAATGATACGGGTCACGTCTGGTCCTGACGGCCACCTCCCAGCACAGGAAAGAGGTGAGACAGCAGCCAGGCCTTGGGCTTCTCTGCAGTGTGCACCCCCAGGGAGGAATTGCCAAAGGTGAACAAAATCAGAATATGAGTTTATACTTACTTTTCAGCCTTCCGCTCCTAAATATAGACCTGGAATTTACATCGTATGCAAATCATATTTAGTAATATACGATCTGTATCCTGTATACCTGCAATACTGGATATTTGCAATACGTTTTAGCCTTACCATTTATATTACATATTTACGGCACTTTGGCTGCCCTCTTAGAATTGGCTCATTTCCACCCAGAACAGACCAGAGGAGACGGTTTTTGTTCTCCCACAGATACCATTCAGATACAACCAATCTGTTCCACAATCATCATGAGGGTTTTTTTCATTTTTTGAACTGTGCAGAGAGAAATTAACAGTTCCAAATACCCAAAGGAATACTATGTTAAACATGTTTAACACTTGGAGGCTTTCACAAGGCAATCTGGACTTCGCAAGAAGTGGATTTCCTTGAAAACAGACTACTTACAATGCAGTTACAGGAAAATGTTCTGAAATGCATGTACCAGCATTTAAATACATGAAACACAAAGTGTGACTCATCGTGACTTCTCTTTAAAGTAAGGATGGACTTCTTTTCCCTTTTTTTTTTTTGGGGGGGGGGGTGGGGGTGGGTATTAGGTTTGCTTTAATCAACATAGACCTTTTGATGAGAAAGACAGCCGGCACCATCTGCTTCAGGACAGCATGAAAGCTAAAGCTTCTTCACTGTACTTACATGTGAGGGCTGAGCTCATAGAAGTTTCGGTTTCTGTATTCTTCAACTTTCTCTGGAGTATAAATGGGTAGAGGTCTGTAGGGGTTTATTGATATCACCACACTGCCAATGTACGTCTGTTGAAAGAAAAAAAAATGCACAAAAATCACTGTGGACTTTTCTTTTATGTATCATTCTCCTATTTACTACTTATGCAAAAAGAACAACAACAAAAAAGCCCGGTTGTAACAATGAATAAATACGTACACACACTCTGAAATGCTTTGCAGATCTCCTCACCAAATGACGTCAGATACCCAGTAGCTAATTCTACAGAATGGAATGCCTCCCAAGAACATTTTTAAAACAAACTCCAATCATACAAATACTTCTCTGACTAATTCAGTTGGGGAGGGAAAGGGAAAAGGACAGAGACGTTCACAAAGGAACATGCAAACATGGCACGAGCTTCGCTGCAGCCCTCGTGTCCTCATAGAGAACCGCGCAGAAGCGATGCAGGAGTCTGAGTGTGGAAAGAAAAATGATGCTTCACGGGAGCAGATGCTACACAAACTTGCCGTTACCCATGGAAAACTGCATGGGTAATGCACTGGTTTTCCTCAGCACCAAGCTGAATGAAGAAGGCCATCACACAGCAGCTTACGAGGCACAGCCAACCTGCCCCTGCAGGTCTCCATACCTGTCTTCAGCTGCAAGAGCCGCGATCAAATACACCCGCCTGGCAAGAAATGCCACAATCCCTCCATGCCCCGCCTGCAGAGACCTATCAATCACAAAGTCAAACCCAAGTACTTGGTATCTCTTTCCACAGCCACGAAATGAATAAAAACACCTGGGAAAACATGTTTTTTTCAGTAAGTGGGGGCTCCCCTGAGGTGTAAAGGCTACACACAAAAGCCACAGCTTCCCGTTATTTGGGTTACAAGTGCTAGTAAATGCTGAAGAAAACCCAATGATTTTTACATAGATCTATGAGTTTAAATGGCTCCTTCCCCGTGACACCTTAGCACCTCACAACCACTACTTGGACTTATCTCCACAGTTTTTCTTAGAGGGAAGTGCCATAATAAGCATTTTCAAAATGGGACCAGAAATGCAAGGAGCCCGAGTTATTCACCAGCGGGTTCGGCAGAGCACCAAGTGACAAACTGGCAGTGTCAAGTGCTGCTGCAACCCTCCCGTATCTAACTGTGACGTCTAAAGCAATTTTCTGCTAACTGCTACACAAATCTGGTCCTAAGCAGAAAGCGAGGAGAGCAGGATTTCCCTTCTGCCACAGCACACGTATGCATAGCAAGCTGTGAACTCACCCGGCCTTTTCTGCCCCATTTCCAGCAGGGTCGAGCAAACCGGACTGCAGCGACAAAACAAGCAGCACGAGGCTTCCAGAGAGCCTCGCAGTTCTTCCTCGCAGTGTTTCCTGCCCACAGGACGAACCAGAAGCTGCTGCCGCTGACAACTCCTCGTGCAACTGCCGCTGCGATGAAACCCATCGCCCCGCTAACTGGGCTCTCGTCTCCCCATTCCCAAACCACGCCGACTTTCCCCTCTCCTCTGGAACTGGCCAGCAATTCTCTGCTAAACATCCCCCCCACACACAGCCGAGCTAGAGCAGCCCAAGAGCCCTGGAAACAAGCTGGCTTCATCGAGAGCCCGTGGAAAATGCGGCGAGGGGGAACAAGCCTGAAGTTGCCTCGCATCTCGGCGGCCGGGCTGCGGCTCAGGAGAGGGACAGCCAAAAACCTGCCCGTGAGGGGGGCCCCCCAAAGGCTACCGAGGCAACTGGAAAACAGATTTGTGTCTTGCTAAATTTGTAGATTTTTGCTTCTTTCAAATACGCAGTCATGTGTACTTCACATACATTTTCTTCAAATGATAAATTGTTCTAGTTTGGTGGTCATCCTCCCCTCAACATGGAAAGTGTTTTCTATTTGTGCCTCTCTCTTGCACCGAACCATAAGAAAATCCAAAAATTAGCTTTCTATAGCCAGGCTTTGCTCTGGTCTCTCTACAGCTCTGCCGCTTCGCAAGCCTACCGACTCTTGGCAAGAATAAGAAGCTTTCTAGATTTCACAAGTGCATGGACACCCTCATTAGGGCTCCTTCCTGATAAAACATTACTATGTTAACTCATTTCCTCATAAATCTTAAGAATTTCTGAATTCAGCCCATTTTGAAATGTGTGTTGGAAAGTACCAGGCGAAGACAGAGACAGGCCAGATCTTGAAGTCTGTACTTAGAAGCAGGAATTCTCTGCGACTCAAAGACCTGCCCTTTCCAGCTATCCTGCTTCCATACACGCCTGAAGTTTAATTGCTAAGTTCCTTGAAGCACCCTGAAATGCCAAGGCAAAGAAAGACGGACAAAAGCAAAAAGCTTGATTTTCAATTTTGAATGCAGGCATTCAAATGAGATTTATTTAGAAGCATCTCTTCATAGCTAAGTGCTGCCTAGACAATGTATTTTGGGAGTTCAAGTCAGCTGTTTATTGTCAGACACGTACAAACACGGAGCACTTCCTAAAATACCAATATTTCAAAAGGTCAAATGACTATACAGAAACAAAGCCGTACACATGCCCATTTTAAACACCAACCCAAAACACGCCAAGAAATCATTGTTCTTGCTGCAAAGTTGCTTATGAGAACTAATACACTCCCTCTTCTCCAAACGCCGCTATCTCACCATCGATACCTAATGGCTCCTTGCTAGTGGTGGTCTGTGAGATTCCACAGAGCTGGGATAAACAGATCCAGAAAAGAGCTTTCCCACGTAACATCTGCCTTCCCACCAGACCTCTATGATAAACAAACAAAATAAATGGCTCAAACCCTTGAGCGAGCAACAAGCTCAGAAACATTCCAGCGCTGGAAGGAGAACACCAAGGAGGAGCAGGAGACCGTGGAGTGGCCCCCCAGGGACTGCAGAGAGCCTGTATTTTCCCTGTTTAAGGAAAAAGCAAAACCCCAGAGGAACAGTCTCATGATGAAAGCACCAAGCGCAGTCAGGAAATTTGATTTCTCTCTTGGCTTTGCCATGGCTTTGTTATGCGAGTTTGGACAAGACCTGCTGTCTCCTCAGGTTTTGCTAATGAGAGACTCTTGATTACACTCCTTCCCCTAAGTTTCTCCTTTATTGCAGTAAGCCACAAAGGCAAATTCTGCCTCCTTGGGGCGTTTGTCCAGATCCTGGAACAAAAGGACTCTCACTCGTACGTTATCAGTGGATCAGCCGCGTAGCACGGTAACACTGCAGCTGCGGAAAAGAGCATTCAAATTTCCGTCAGGTCAAATGGCAACACATCCTGCCTTCTTCATCAAAGGGACACAGCCAACTCATTCCTGTCAAATTAAGGGCTTAAGGCCTTGAGCAGAAGAAAACTTTAAATCACAATCCAACGGGAAAAGGAGGCAATGTTTGTCACGTTGAGCCTCCGTCCTGTTGAAGATGCAATTTCTCAGACCCTTTGATGCCTAATTTTCCCCTCTAGGAGTGAAAGCAAACCTAACATGTTGCCTGGGGCAAGGTGTTACCGCTACTTCAAGCTTGTCTGTGCCTTTCTGGCCCAGCAGCTGGAAGACTAGGCAGAGAAGAGTCCTGAGAGAGCAAGACTGCAGGAGGCTCCCACTGGCACTCAGCGGAAAGCTGTAGAACAGGAGCTGCAGAGCCGGGGCTGTCATACCAGCGTATCTGCGACAGCTTTTCTGGACCTGTGGCATTCTACACAAAGCTTAGAAATCATTGTGTGTCCACACTGACTTGCTACAAACCTTCTGGAAGCGTACATTTGGCAGCTCTGTTAGAAACAAACCCCCTGCTTCTTGCCCTTGGTAGCCTGCAACAGTCCAGAAAAGTAACTGCTGCAAAAATGACTCCTGCTGTAATATGCCCAATTGGTACAGGGCCCTGCGAGTATGTTAAAAGTGTGCTAAATTCCCAGAGCCCAACAAGGCTGCTCGATTTAGTTGTGTAGTTTTTTAAATGCTGCAGCACAGAAACAGAAAACAAGTTCTAGTAAAACAAGATTGTTAGTGGGGATACGGGTAATTCCTTTGATGCAGACCGACTTTAATAGCCCAGACACACACACTGCCCATTCCTTTAGTACAGATTAGGCTCAAAAGTACTGGGTGGCTATAATTTTGAACAGTTTCAGATCGCTAAAACAATTCACTGAAATTAAAGACATTGAAGTAAGATCAGAGAGAAGTGCGACTAGGTTTTTTGGAAGAAATCCAGAACTAACGCTTGGCCAGCACTGATTTTATATATATATATGTGTGTGTGTGTGACATCAGCAGGAATGTATTTCTAATATATTCATTTTAATTTATATTTTGCCTGAACGGTTGTGGTTCTGGATTTTGCCAACTCATAAGCACGTGTGCTGCTGCACGCTCAGAACAGCTGAGGCCGAGGAGACGGCAGACGCAGAGGCAGCCCGTACTTACATGTTCTCAGCTTTCTGAACCATCTCAAACGCAGACCGAACCTGTCAAAACTAACACTGCAACACTGCTCCGTAATGAAGCTTCTCATTTGAATAAATATTAGCAGCTAGATCAGTACCATCTCAAAATATCAGATGTTATTTGAACAATCATGACGTGTGCTCAAATTTGTTTTTCGCTGTGGTTGGCCACAAAAAGAAAAAGTAGATAAATGCACCCTGCTTTTGGAGCCTTGCGTTTTTCAGGCCTGGAACACCTGCAAAGTTGAGAGAGACTAAGTTTGAAAAGAAGGAGGAAAACAGTACCAGGAAGACCAAGAGCAAAAACGCCTCAGAAGCTTGTTTCTGGGACTTTGACTGCGGTGCTGCGTATCACAACGTAGGTGTTTTTACAGTTCGGTGGAGAGGGATGGGCTGGGTACTTGAACAACACATAAACAAACAAGCTGCAATTTCATCCTGCAATTTCCATCCAGGGGTTTTCCGGCACCGCTTCATGAAGGCACGCAGACAATAAACTCCACCTGTGATCCAAGCCACGCAGCTGCACTCTGCACTGAGCCAGGGCCAGGCAGTGCTCCTCGTGCCCGCGCGGAGCCTTGGTCCACGCTGCCCACAGCGCTCCCGTGGGAGCACGGCTACGCGTTCTTCTGTGAGCGGGGCCATGAGTAGAGCCTCTGGGCACCTTCTGCAAGCACGGCCCCAGGATCTCACAGAGCAACGATCATGTGGAAAGACCAGAGCTAGTAACATTTTACCTCCTTGATCAGGAGCTTCTGTAAGGTTTTTCTAGAAAAAGCAAAAGAAACTTCTGTGCTTTGAGTCCTCAAATTAGCATTTCCTGGCAAATAGAGCATCTATCCGAAGCTCCTGATCAGCTCGGAAGTGGCTGCACTAATCGGTGAGATGTTACAGATAAGGAAGCCAGTTTCCAACCCCCTCACTCAAAGAGAAGCCAATGCTTAAAATGTACTTTTCCAAAGTCCAGTCTGTGGTAAAAACTGAAGATACAAACCAGACTGTCATACTTGGTTTTACTCACTCTCCATAGAGAGGGGAAATCTCTTAAAATCTCCTTCTCCTTGATACTCCTGAATACTTCTCACTCTTCTCTGGATGGAGTCATTTCTAATTATGTTTGTATAAGTGAAGAAACAGAACACTGGATTTCTGAACAAACACAACTCATATCTCCCACGATGACTAAAGCAAGGCTGGAGACCACCCTTCTTCTGGCCGTTGCGTTTTAGCCCCAGGAACACACTGGGCAAAGTCTGTACGTTGGAATAGAGAAGAAAAGAAAAACAATCCTGGTAAGACACCATACGCATTGCATGCATTTATTAACCATGATTGGCAACATCATAAAACCTGGACAGGACAGAAAAAAATACGTAAAAGTACATAGAAGAGCACGGGATGACTTCCTGAACTTGGGAAGAAAAAAAATCAAGCAAAACAAGAAACTGTGTCAACAGGTGAAGTAAAATACTGCTAGAGGAGAGAAACTTCACCGCTAGCATACATCCCAAATATACTGGCATAAGCCAAACACGTTGATGGCCAATTTAATGACTCAAGACACAAAGCTCAGACAGGTTCCGCAGAGGCAGAATTGCCTAACTATATCCCACAGCAAACAATCATGACACGGGCAACCTGTGTCAAAAAGGATAGCGAACTGCTACGATACTCCGCTACGGGCTTGATCCTGCGAGTCCCTGCGCAAACAGCAGCCTGAACAAGCTGCGGGCAGCCTGCACCGACCGGGACCCAGCCCTTCACTGCACTGCAATCAGATCTAGGGCCCGAAGTAACGGCGGAGCCTTTCCCAGAGAAAGGCACAGGAGCACGACAAGTTGAAGCAAGTACTTAAAGAGGATGCACGTGCAGAGGTTATCGGGTTTCTAAGTTTCTGGAGGGCACAGACTTTTCTCTGCTGATCACTGAATATTACTGCTAACCTCACGATCGTCATGACGGGCTCTAATGTTGTTAATAATGAGGCAGATTAATCACCTCAACCATCCACCCCTCTGACTGCATTTATGCAAAGAAGCAGAGCTCGTACACAGGATGCAATTACAGGTGCCATCTGGAAAGGAGGTGACGGAGAAGTCAGCCCAAAGCAGACTTGAGAAATTTTAAGGAAAGCATTTAAATACCCTGGAACATCCATGTTTGCTAACTTTGGAAAAGATAAAGACTTGCTTTCATAAGCAAACAGCAACTGGAGATTGGGTAGAGTCTGTGCCAAGAAACCTCCCCTCTCAATGTGCACAAGAAACAATAGCAGAAAACATTAAAGAGAGGACTCGGTCCAAAATATCCCATTATTTCTGTATGAATAAAAAGGGGGGAGAGACCATATTTTTACAGTACTTGGACATTTTTGCCGCTATTTACCTATCTTTCATTAATCTTCCTTTTGTGTTTCGTGTAACATGCACTGCAATCACCAATACATGCCCCAGAAGTCTTTGTCACCTTAGTGAAGGAACACACAGCGTTCTGGGGGCAGAGCCAGCTCTGTAGCGGGGGCCCTATGGGAGGCATTTCCCACACCACCCTCTCTCTTTTTTCAAAGTGCCACATCAAAGAGACAAGAAGAAGGAGTGTATAGGGAAGAAGACCTCTATGCGCAGCCCACAATATCCACATCATTTTCTGTGATCCTTCCTGGTGTTTTCTTACTTCTTTATGAAGACAGTGCATACAGCCCTACAAATAAACGCCTCCACGGCCACGCTCAGCATCGTGGGTGCCGTACAAAAAGAGAAGGAAACGAGGCAATGCCTTGTGATAAGCAACTTTCCTCCCACAGGGCACCTCAAGGTTAAAAGCAACCAACCCGCTGGCTGCAAGCATCTTTACTCCAGGAGAGTGATCGAGTTGGTTTTACCAGGGTGGGCTGATGAGAAGGGCCAAGAGGATTTCTGATGTGATAACAAGCAAAGCAAGATTTATAGGGAGGCAGAATACTTCCTATTAGACTGCGAGATATCCCTGGAAAAGACGTGCCTGAGGCACACAAATCCTTCTGCGCATCTGAAGCGGCAGGCTTCAAGGCCCTCGCCTGTGGCAGCTGCAACAATATTATTGCTGCAAGCCAGCATCTTCCCTCCTGAGGGAAACTGCGGAGGCACCGCTGGGAAAATTGTTTAATCCGGCAGAGGCGTCCCCCGAGGGAGGAAGAGAAAGAGATCTGAGGAAGCTCGGGTCCCCTGGGCTACCACCGGGGAACAGCAAGTGCACCAGTGAAGACAGCTGGACTGAGAGCTACTGTGCTCTGGCTATTAGACACTCCTCAGCTCTAAGAAGGTTTCTTCACAAAGAGATTGATCAGGAACTGGCTGGCTCTAGGGAACGAGCCAGCACACACCACGCAGGGGCCCTCAGCTCTTACCTCCAGCACCCAGCCCTACCCCAGTGCTGCGCTACACAGCTCTGGTCCCAGACTCTTCAGGTGCCCCTTTCCCCACGCAGACACCACCACCAAATCTGCATGAGCCCTTCAAAACCGACCACGGACTCCATCCAGCCTCACGAACAACCTGTAAAGACCAACAGGATTATGCTGGTATGATCCAGAAAGTAATGAAATTGTGAACAAAACTGAATTCACAGCACCAGTGGAGTTATACGGAGGGATGATCACGCCAGGCTGATTCAGATCGAGACAATGGGTCTCAGTCATGTATTTCTGTCTTCCACCCTCTTCTTTCAAACGTAGTAGCTGGAAGATCTGATAGGGGTGCAGCAGAACAAAGCCGCTGTGCTTGACAGCAATTCAGTAAACTCCCAAACACTGTAAGGTAGCTTAAAAAAGGAGTGAATAAGTAACAGACACAGTCGAGTACAGCCAAATCAGAAACAAAAAGGCTACCCCCAAAGCATCCAAACAGTAGAGATCACCAGGAAGCACCTCAGCCGGCAGCACGAGCACACCACAAGCCAAGCCACCAGAAGGCAGTCACAAGGATGCTACCTCAAGCAGCTACCACTGAGTTATTATACTGGAATGCCAAATATTTAATAGCTCGGTGATAAAACAACATGTGTTCAGTACCATAAGACTGTTCTTGCCCAAAGCAGCCCACAAACTCCATGTGCAGAAAATACAAATTAAACGCTGGCATCAGAGAAAAATTCTGTTTTGTTAAGAGAGCAAAAAGCAAACAAACATTTTGTTGTCATGAACAAAATGTTGACCTCTGCAGCTCTGGGAAGACTTCAAGAAACAACATAACTGCAGGGAAAAATGTGCAGGGCAGCAGAATAGAGCGAGCTCTGGCCTCTGAAGGCTGCCTCCCATGTGCCCACGCAGCACCGCTCCCCTCCAGACTGCTCACACCTCCCTTGCCACATCCCCGATCCCCCGAGCCTTCAGGTAATCCACATGATGTTTTTTCTGTTTGCTCACTGCATGGCCCATGAATCACGTTTCACTCTGTGTCAAGGAAATTCACGCAGGCTTTTGTTACCGGTGCTTTCAGAATTGAACTTCTGCGAGAAAGTGATTTTATCAATGAAAAGTTTAAGAGTTGCAAAAATAATATCATAAACTATTACAGCTTTTTAATGAGATTTTTCTTGGTCAGACATACCCCAAGCATTTCCAGACATGACTAAACTCCAAGATTCCCATTCCCAATTAACGCACGCGTTACCCCGAAGCCACTCAGCGTGAGATTACTGCCAAATCTGATGGTCTTTAGGAGGGTGATTGGCCCTGCTCCAGCTCCACCAGCCTTCATACTTATTTTTACAGGCACAGCTTCCAGCTTCGCGCTCTGGATTGCAACCTAACACCCAAGTCCATTAAACTTTCTATCACACACACATAAAAATGAACAACGGGCAATCTAGCTGTAGTCTGTTCTCTGACTGGTAGGAATACACGTTTCCAACCCCCCCCCCTCCCCTCGCACCATGGCACATGAGCACTTTGAAACGCTGGCTCTTAGAGCTTATCCCCAAATGTGTCCTTCGGTACTGACATCCAAAGAGGAAGCAGTCAGTCTGTACAGCAGCCTGTTGGCCTAGGAAAGCACTTCAAACACAGTCAGGGAAGAGAAGTGCAGTTATACCTCTCCTTTCCTCAAATCTGGGACCCGTCTGCCTACTGGTTTAAGAGGTGCTATTTTTCGTGCATTGCATCCTGCATCAGACCCATCCCAGAAATGGAACCTCAGCTCATTTTCCTGAAGGGCTTACAAACAGTCATGCCCAGGATGGCGAGAGGACCACCAGGGACCCAGATGTATGCTAGATGCTCTTGCAAGGGGACTTCTTGAGGAGGAGACCTGGCATTTCAAACGGATGAATGGAGCTTGCACTAGGATTTCCATCGCTGAACATTCAGCATCAAACATAACTACTGTCAAAGAGACTAGAAAAGACAATTTTTTTTTTAATTATTTTTTTTTTAACCAGAGCCATTTTGTCATCTTTGGCTACGAGGGAGATTTGACACCGTTCATTGAAGGCTTGACCTGACACACATCTGCCCGCGAGGGCTGGGTAACACGATTATGCAATGTCTGGCCAACTTTTAAGCATTTTCAAAACCATCCATGTTACAGGTCTCATTCCTCACAACAAGCCCCTTTGAAGGTTATAACTGCAAGTCCGTTTTAAAACTAACATATGCAGCACAGACACAGCTGTCAGTCTACAGAAAACTGCTTAAAACCTGATGTTGAATGAGCTGTGGTCAACTGCTGTAGAAACATTTCAGTCTGTTCATATGGCTTTAGTTTGACTTACATTTTTAAATGGAGACAGGATTTTTGGTAATGCCTACAACTGGGCGCTGACACACAGGCTGAGTTTAAAACCCAACCTGAACCACAGGAGGCTAAACCTACTCCTATAGCCCTCTGAAGGGATCCTGAGGGATCAACTTTTGTAGCTTGTTAGAGTTGCAGAAATCTGCAGTTTTGTTAAGCACCAACGGTAGCTCTTTAATGGCCTAATTCAGTTTCTCCAGGACAGCATGCAAACTACGGATTTTACATGGTAAAGCAAACATTTCTTCCAGATGTAACAAAGGCTTCATTGTGCTCGTCTAAGTCCAAAAACAGAAATGCAAAGCGTGCTTTCCACGAGCGAGGCTTAGGAAGAAGAAAGTGGGTGGCGATAAGGGACAGGGAGAGAAGAGTTTGTGTGTGAGAATTAAGGCACGATTGCCGCAGCGAGCGCCCTTCCAACTATTCCATACTTTAGCAAACTTCTAGAAGAGTAATAGTGGAATGAAGTTTGCAGGGCAGCAGAATTCAGCTGACATGAAAAGGAGATATCCCTTGGGTGATTTGGTAATTAAAACCCTGCAGCATCACAAACTCAGTAACTTGCTGACTTGGTAACAGCAGGTGGCAGGGACTTAAACAGCGATTCTTTCCACCGCTGATGTACAAAATGTTTTAACACTTGCAAAGATCTCCAGCATTTTGACTTTACAGTGTGGATTCACAAACATTACTTGTAAGACCTTTAAAAAAAAATACCACACGATCAAACAAAACTGGAGATAAAAAGGGAAAGAGATATTGCAACAAACTACAAGGGAATGATTCAGCTACCAAAAAAAAAATCCTTTGTTTTTGGCAGCAGTTCAAGCTTCTCAACAGAGCATGTTTAAGTATTAGTCTTTCCCACCTGCAAGGCAAAGGATCCTACACTGCTAGAGAAAAGTGACACCTTGTATCACCTGCCAAAGCACATAATACAGCTAATTACACTGCACCTCAGCGCCAGGCCGGGCAGAATCAGAAACTCGAGGAAATACAGGTTTCAGTGTCACTGCCTCAAAGAACCATGTGTTTGAACACGGTTGTCAGCTGGTATGTAATGGGTGATAAAAATAAGACAGATTACCCATTTGTCGTTCAAACTGATTTCTTCCAAGAAAAAGCTATCCGGTCTAAATTCTATAAAAACATGCAGTTAAATACGTTAAATCCGTCATAGTTTACATAAGAAGTCTTGAGCAATCCACTCCCGTATGGCTTATGGCAATCCTTATTAAGGGACTGCACATCTAGGGTACCCTCACAGGACAGGTTTGTATCCTTAACACTTGAGATGAAACTTTCAGGTATGACTGGGCAAGGCAGAACTGCCATCTTCAAGCTTTAGGCAAATACCTCCATTTTCTTCTCTTCTCCTTCATATTGTCTCAAGCTAAAGTGGAATGAAATGATTCAGTATCACCCATTTCAGTGCACGTATTAGGAATACAGAGCTAACCCTAAAATTGAGGTCAATTATACAAGCCACCAACTGAATAAAACTCTGAATCCCAGCAGAGGCAGCCACTGCAGCTGTTGACTACGGAGGGCTTACCATGAGCAGGATGGAAGAGCAGCAGAGAGGAGCCTGATACCCAGCGGCCTGTATCAGAGCCTAAGGGTTAGCAAAAGGGAACAGGCTACATCTTCAGGGAACAAGAAGAAATTTAAGACACAGTTTTTTGGAACTATAACTCTCAGAGGTATCGTGGAGATTTCTTTAACCCATTTTGAAAGGCATCTTTCTTTCCATAAACACAGACCTTTCTGGTTTCTTCTCTAACAAGGTTTTTATGGATCCCAAGAGTCCTCGTCTTACTTTAATTTTCTAGTTAAATTAAATTGTCAGTCCAAACATGAAGAGCAAGTAAATGGAAGTGATACACGAGCACATACGCACAACTGTATTTTGCCAAGCTAGTATCTACAGAAAAGGGAACAGGCATGGTGGAGAAGGAAAATTACTCCGGAAGAAAGATGCAGCAGAGAATGAATAGCAGAGGTGCAAAAGCACAGACTAAACAGAAGTACAAACAAAAAGGGATAGAGGAAGCAAACAAAAACAACACAGATCCTCCCCTACTGGAGGTTGGAAAGGAAAAAAGCATAATGAAACCATGAGGATCTGAATGCTTAGCAAGAAGGGAAAATATAGCCAACACTAAAAATTAAAAGGGGGGAGGGTTATAATCAAATACAGAACACGTCTATTTGATTGTAATAAACTGCAGACAATTGCTTCCAGATCATAGCTATGCTTTGACTTAAACATTGCAGCTTTACTCTTGAAAGACTTATCTTTCAATAGTGGTCTTGAAAAGCCGCTACAAATCATTAAGCTCCTACACCCGCAGCCGTGTAATAGACACAACGCTACGCACATTTTAACAAAAACAGAACAAAGAGAGATGAAGCAGGAAATGAAAGGCTTAACCGGAATCACAATTTGCCTCTTCATTCCCAGCCTGTGCTTCAGCTGTCAGTTTACAACCTCTCTCCTATTGATCATCATTCAAAGATTAATATGCCTGAAGATTTTGATTACTCCCACATATACCCAAGCTCATTGTTACTAGTTTAAAATCAAACCATTCTAATGAACATAGATTTTTTTGCATATCAAAGGCAACAGGCAACATTTAAGGTAGCCCTAGCATACCAAGCATACATTGTTTGTACATCAGCCTGCTCCAACATCCTGGAAATGCCTTCCCTGGAAGCTGCTTATTTGTAGCTGCTTCACTCTCTAACAAAAGTAGTATCAAAATCAATGTTATCATCAGTTTGGAACAGTGAAAATGGGAGGCCCACTGTGTTGTGCAATGGGAAAGAGCAAAAAGGAAAAACATCCCAGATGGAAAAGATCAAATGCAAATAATGTAGGATAGGAAGGTCTACAGCTTTTAAAAGAGATTTAAAAGGTGTTCTATATATATATTTATTTATTTTTAATAGAAATGTTAAAATATCCCTAATGCAACAGTCTATGTTCAGGTATTCAGTCTACGTGCATCCTTGTAGATACACGTGTATTTCAATAATGGCAACGCAGGTCCCGCAGGAAGTTCTTTGTTAACGTATACTCACATATACTTCACTGTGATCAAAGCGCTTTTTCAGATTATCGATGAACGAATCCTCATTAAGTGGCTCTAAAAGAACCATATCTCCCACCCCTATCATGTCATCTAAAAGTGACGTCTTGACCTCCATTTTGGCCATTTTCTCCTGCAAAGAGAGAAAGGAAGAAAAAAAAAAGAGCAAAGTTAGCTCAAAATTATTCTAATTATTCAGAGGCATTGACCACTAATACTACTTAAGATTCACAAGTAAAAACCCATCAAACGACACTTCTTTAAAACAGTATTTCTAAGGAACATTCTAAGTCATTCTTTCTACCCAAGCAGTTTATGCAATCCGCAAACTTTTAACTGTGACATTCGATAATGCCTTCCAGTTCACAAGACGTTAAACACGAAATCGCATGGAACAGCAGTGAAGACCAGTGGGCACCACATCCAGATTTTCTGAATGGCTTCAACGCAACGTGCAAGTACACACAAACTCCAGCTTACCAAAAGCTCCATCAGCATCTGTAGTGCCTCAAATCAGGATACTGAGGAATCTAAACCCTAATCTGAATTTCTTTCTCCCCCTTACCTGCACTTCTCCAATCCGATCAACTTTTAAATGGAAACCAACCAAGTGAACTCACTCAGAGACAAAACCACGCTATTTTATCTGAATTCATGAACGCCACACTCTAAGGTGCCTGTATTCCACTATAGTGCTGCTCTCGGTTATCAAATTATTTAATTTTCCAACAGACTCGATCAAGTTATGTATTTATTTGTAATTTTATTGCTTAAGAGAACATTGTAGCCCAGGAGCAACAATCCAGCTGGTGAGCGGAGACCGCATCTACGTAACTGCAGCGGCAAAAGGCAGAAGCGGGACTAAAACATCAGACTGGGATCAAACCAAGTAACCAACACCGATCAAGTAATTTGGATGAAGTCAAGGTGGGGCCAGAACTCAATACCAATCTGATCTTCCCAGCTGCTTGTCCTTCCGATCCAAACGTTAGAGCAGATTAACCGAGCCCTCTCAAGAGCTCCAGGCACATGGACACTGCCGTCGGCCTTCACGGTGAGGCTCAAAAATGAACGTATCAGCAGTGGCTGCCAGCAGACATGGAACCAGAGGTGGGGGAACGACTTAGCTGACAACACAAACCAAGAAGCGGCTATTGCACAGCTGCACATATACAAAGCAAAGAACTCGACCAGCCAGCCGTAATCTCTTTGCAATTAAATGCTACCAAGCTGTCACTGCTCCCCACATCACTGTAGCACATTTTAAGTATTTTTTCCTAATTTTTCAAAATGTCTTGTAGTAGTTAGTACTTCATTCAATCAGCATTAACTCGCCATTGCAGCTATCCATCCACCAGCTAATTTAAAACGAGTGAAGCCTTTTATCTCCTGCTTGTGTCCACAGCCAGCGCATGACTGTGTGCCATTTGATTTTTGAGCAGCGAGTGACATCTGAGGGACATTAGATCAAGACTTAAGTCATGTTTGATGTTTTTCCAAATTCAACGAAGAGAAGCACAGCTCCCCAGGCAGCTAAAGGAAGCGCTACAAGATCCCCAACCTGAACCAAGCCTGGGAATTATTAGAAATTCACATGGAAATGCAAAAACAGTGATGAACTATGGTAACCAACCAAAGCTGAGTCAACTCTGCTAAACAAACAAGAGAGTATTTGTTTTAAACATAAACATTGGACAACTTTATTTCTTAATTTTTAGAGAAAAGGTCTTTCGTTCTTAAAAGTTCACCTCTATGAAGCACCATGAAAATATTTTAAACACTCACAAAATCTTTCCAGAGGTATCACTTCAATTGCTGCATCCCATTAGGAGAAATTCGTTAAACTACCAGACGTGTGTCAATGACCTAATTACTTCCCAAACAGCAATTCATGTTCAAATGATTTCTGAAGACTGAAAAAAAGAAAATTCCTCCTCAAGTATGGAACTTATTAAATACTGGGTTTGTAGCCAAAAAGGAGAAAAAGAAAAAAAAAAGCTAATATAAAAACCCTAATATGGGCAATTGCAACCTAAAATTTAGGTTCTAAATAGCATACCTCATCTACCATTGTGAAATTACATACCACCTATCACACTTCATGCATCACTGCTTGGGAATTTCAAGACCCAGAGCAGCCAGACCCATCAGGAACACTCTGGCATCCCCAACCTCAGAGGCACATATTGCAGAAGAGGTGCACAAAGGCACCGTGTCTACAACTAAAAGCTGAATCAGAAAGTTGTCTGCACGGATTAATTCAACTATATATTTAAAAAGTTAAATTTTATGGTCAAATGATTATTTTCAGCTTTTTTTCACAATAATTTAAAATCATATGATGGTAGAAATTTCCATCAACATCAATGCTAGAAAATATTACAAGTGTAGGTGATGAAAAGCAGACAATATGCCCAGACATCTTGTTTAAAGCTGAATTCTCAAAATCATTTGCAAAAGCTTAGCCTTTGCAAAATATCCACTAAACCAGCCTCATACACTGGTGCATCACTGAAGAATATTCTGCCCTACCAATGTCTGCCACTACCTTGGTGGAATCCGAAGCTAAACCCTATTCTGGTTTAGCTAACAACAAAGGAGAACCTGGCAAGCTCCCGGGATAAGCCGGTTGCCCACTTGAAGTAATAAGCAGGAAAAAAGAAGCGCTGTCAAGAAAAGCCAACCGTGTGTAAACACACATTAAACAATTAGATTGAATCTAATAGAGGATTTAACCTACTAGATTAATATACACAATACCTTCAAAATACCAAATGCTAATTTGAAGAGTAGGTTTAAAAACAACTCAAAAAGTCAGCACGCTACACAGTTTTAAAAAAATATCGTGATATAATTGCAAGACGAAACTTCAGTCACGATTTTCAGCGGTGTGTCACTAAGCTCAGCAACCCAATCCAAATCCACGCCCAAGTATCTGGATTTGCCACATACACAAGGGTGTCTGGCAGCTGGAAATCTTCGCTCCTCAATCCCGGTGAACACGTTCAGCACAGTTTGGAGAGCTCTACGTACAAGTAACCGGCTCCTACCTCGGCGTGGATGCTGGCATCCTTTAAGAGGATGAACGTTCCTCAAGAACCATTTTCAAGATCAAGGGCTCCGAGAGGATGGGACCAAAACACGCACTCAGTGGCTCGGGGACCGGTAATGATTAAAGCCACAGCTGTGCTGGTTATACACCAGTAGACAGGAAATTAGGTTAGAGGAAAGAAACAAAATGGGTTATGTCCTTTAAAACAAGGACACGTTTAATTTTTTTCACATGAAGGCTGCTGAATGGGAGATTTCGGGAGGGAGGGAAGTGAGGCTCCGTTTGAACTGTGCTGTAATTTCTAACTGGAAATTCAGTAGAAACAAACAAAAACTTACATGGTACTCCCTTGACTTACCTAATGCATTGCTTTTATGACAGTAACGTGCCATTTTGTTGATAGTAAGCAAAACAGCATTATTGTAGGAAGATTACAGCTGTCAATTATGAAAATTTAAATATAGTAACAAATTACCTCAGAAAAAAAAGCAATATTTTTCTAACACTTAGAGCCCGCAAATCAGATTCTTCCTCAAACATTTCCTGAGCTCTCCCACACCCACTTATGACTTGACTTTTCTTCCAAATTTACCTTCCTTATCCCTAAAGCAAACACTGGCAGCTTTTCAGAACATCTCTCTTTTCTCTCGTCGTTTGTCAAATCTCTTCCTCCTAGCACTGGGCTTACAACTAGACATTGACTCAACGAAGTGAGAGCACTTTCAACGCATTTCCACCCTCGGAAATATATATATTAAAAAAAAAAAAAGGAAAAAGAAAAAAAAGGTTACTCAGCAATCCCTCACAGTTTGACCTATTTTATGTTGGACAACCACGGAGCTTTGTTAAAACACGGACGGCTCTATCTGCTGCTTGTAGTGCCTGGGAGTGCCATACTGAGCTCGTGGCCAGCTAGGCCAGCTGAATCTAAAGCCTTCCTCTCCTTCTTGGCCGCAAATTAAAAATGACTCTGTTCCAGAGCCATAGCAGTCTTGTCATCAGCCAACTTGAAACGAGAACTAATGACAACTATAAATAGAGGAGGATACAGAGAACAGGCCAACACTCCAAAAGCCTCGTACAATTACATTCGCATTCTTCTACGGGGGAAGTGAAGTCATACCACATTTCTGGTTTAGCGTTACAGATCTGCCCAGGTTTTTCCACATCACCCTCGTACGGTCGAACAGGAACAGCCATCACCTGCATCCTGCAGCTATACGGTGCTCAACGCCCGGTCGCGTTTGCTGCGCTGGTGTTGCCACTGGCAGCAGAGGTGGCTCGTGTGGTTTGCTTGTGGCACTGCAGGTAGGAATGGTAAATGATAAATACAGCAACAGCAGTAAAAGCACTCCTAAGAAGTAGAATGCATCCGCTGACTCTCCATCTTTCCTTTCTTTTCCTTTGGCCAGTGTCTGAGTGCCTCGTGAACTCATTTCTGTTCCTCCCACGGAGCAGTGCTGCAGCCCTACTGAACAGATCAGCATTTTCCAGGCTGAAAAAAATCAGTCTGGGGCTTTTGAATGAGATAATGTTTGCACCAACTTACCTAGCAAGCAAGGCCTGTTATTTGAAAGCCTTGTGCAACTTCTCTTTACTTTCTGGAGGCACTGACCAGTACTCATGCATACCACATTCCCCGAGTAGTTAACAGCAAATAGCTCCAATAAATTGCACCGGTAAAATGCAACACCGTGGGGTCCGTTTGTACTGAGACCACAGGAATGTTTGCATTGGGCATCAGCTCAATGGGAATGGCTCTTCAGCAACATAAGAGCTGTGCTCCTGTGACTGCCATTTAGATAACAAAAGATTTGCCCCAAAGAATCCAGTAGGAGAAATGAGCACTGTGCTGGCTCGTGCTGGAAGCGCCACGCATTTCGCTGCAGCCTGTGCAATTCTCAAGGAAGAAACCGGCCACTTCAAGTGCTGCAATCCCGTGAAGCAACATCATCTTGTCGTAGTTTAACGACGAAGGCTCAACTGCAGTTTAGAAGGACTGACAGCCAAACAGTGGCTTGAACTTTCTTCATGAACACGGAGAGGTTTGGTTGTTATTGCTGGGATTCTTCCGGGTTTGTCTGTGGTTTTTCACACCAGCTTGGTTACAGTCTCAATTAAACAGTAATTAGTTGTTATTGGAATCGCCCAAAAGTGAGAGAGATGCCTCCTCTGTGCCTCTACCGTATCCTCGGTGAGCTCCTGTCACATACACGGTGCGCTGGACTCATCACAACAGCGAAACAACGGAGCTATGCACGCACAGACGCAGCCCTGCTCTTCTTCTCTTCCCTACTACAGGAAGGATTCAGGAGACCCAAGGAGGGAAAGAGGGGCTGGGTTTGCATTTCTTGAAGGCTGCTTTCTGCTCTGCTTGCATCCTACTTCCAATAGCATTAGCTTGGACATTTCCTGCTGTAAGAGACTGTGGGGTACGGCTTTTCTACTATTCCCATTTCATACTCCCAGCACTGCAGGTTTTCAAATTACTTCTAATGATCGTTTTGCAACCACGACACAATAACTGTCACCAGTACTTACACTCAGGGGCTGATCCATCACCCAAGTCAACCTGCAGCCTCGCTGGGAAGCTGAGCTGGCTTGCTCACACGGTCACGCTAGCTTTTGGGAAAGACGTTTTGTTCCGCAGCAGTGCTAGGGCAGCCTTCCTCAGCACCTGCTGAAATGACAGTCTTAAAATAATCTCAGTAAGTTTGGAGTTCCATTTTAGCTCTGCAGAAATTCCTTTACATTTTGGATTATATTGGCAGGTTTCAAAGATTATAGGTGTGTAGTAGCCTTTTCTGGCTACTCCGGAGCCTGGAAGCCCCCCCCACCCCCCCCCTTTTTTTTTTGCTCCTTTAAATTACTTCTGTTGTACAGCGAGAACACCTTTAGCATTTTCTGTGCATCTGGAAATTAGGTCTTCACTAACAAAGCTGTTTTGCTGTCCAAAATTCTGGTCAAATTCCCCCTGACTTCAGCAGAAATAGGATCCACGGTGGTTTCTTGCATTTAGGCTTTTCTTAGTCATTGTCTAACCACACAGTTTTATAATCATTCCAGGTCCACTGCTACAGAAAAGGATAAAATATTCAGGAGGAAAGGGGAGTCTCTTTTTTTGTTCATACCTTGCTATGACTGTCTTAAATCTTTTTCAAAACAAGGGGCAAAACGTGAATGCAAAATCTTCTTCCCCTAAAGGCTGCGTTTTGACTTGACAGTGTTCTTCAGAGAAGCGCGTTTTTAAAAGTTGCCAGTGCAGGACATAAACACATAGAGAAAACAGCCTCGTTCTTTAAAACAAATTAATTAATTTAAAAAAATAGCTTTTAGTACTGGATGAGCAGGGGATGGCCTTTGGAGCTGATTATTTTTCAACCTACCACTTGAAATTTGCTGCCTATTTTGGGGACACTGCCCAATCCAAAGGTTAGGTTTGCATAGCTGTTGCAGAACAGGGGCGTGAAAAGCAGGGCAGCACTTATTTATTTTGGGGGATTGTCTTTGTTTGCTGCAAGTGACACAGCAGAAGCTTGTTACCACACCAGAGCTTGCCTTCAGAAGATCCCCCCCCAGCAGATCCTCACAAAATACTATTTGGAAACAACCAGCTTCACAAAGTCAAAACACTTCTTTCAAGTGAGGTTTCACTCCTCTGGGAGCAATCCAGCCATCAACAGTAATCCGCATCTTTCATTTCTACTTGTATTATTGCAGTGGTTTTGCTTTCCTTTCGACGCAAGCTGCCAGGCATGGAGCAAGCTGCTGTGAGCTCCAGTGCACACAGAAACCACACAACGCCGCTGCAGGCAGAAGAAATCTGCCCATGGTGGGGCAAGTGGAGTAAGCACCAGTCTGCTACGTTGGTACGAGATGCCTTAAAGCCAAGGGGTCAGAGCAGAGCACGTCGTGATCTTCTCCAATGTTCGCGTGCACTCCGTGCCCGGCACTCAGCGACAAACCTCCGAGACGTGCAGAGCGTGAAATAACAACAGGTAAAGCCGCAGCTTTACGACGGGGAGTAAAGGCCAGCAGGACAGCTCACCTTCCGCACGTTTGTTAAACGGCGAGGAGGTCTGAGCCCCAGCGTCCCAGCAGAGACATGGGTTGTGAAGGGAGCAAACGCTTCATCAAGTACCACGGAACCACTGCGGGAGAACGGCCTTAAAAAATTCCCTGTCTGCAGCAAGGCTTCAACTGGATGTTAGGGGTTTTTTGCAAGCCAACCGAGCACAAGAGAAAGACCTCCAGGAAATCAGCCTCAGCTGGTCCCGTTTCTCCCAGGACCAGCTGCTAAGGGAACAGGACAGGGCAAGTTTTCGCCCTACAGCTCGCCACCGCTGTCCCTCCTGCACATCACTTTCTCTCCAGCAAAACACGGGGCTTTTTATGGAGAAGCGGTGGGGAAGGAAATCGAGATATCTGGATACAAGCATTGCAGGAACAGGAAGCAGTATTTACCCTACCCCAAGCTGAACAACAAGCACCTACTGAAGGGCAGAGGAAGCTCAGATAAATTACAGGCACTGATAGATGTGTTTGTCTCAGGTGTGGAACAACATGCACAGTTTGGTCATTTTCCAGCCTGAGGTCACGTTCATTAGTTCACCTGAAGTCATAGCACAAAAGCCGTCAATTTTTAAGGCAAGACATCACCAGCGATACCCACGTATCTTAGTGCTTACTAAGAGGTATCCGGGACAACGTGGGCAGTTCTAACAGCTGCATTTGGAGTAATCACTCTGCTCCAAACATCCCCGAGGTTAGAAGCCAGCACGCAGCGTTTTTACTGAAGCTCACCGGCAGCGCGTTTTCCCTCACTGTTTCAGCAAGCACCACTGTCGGGCTGGTGGTTTTAGGATGCCGAAAGCCCCGTTCACAGCGGGACACCTGCAACCTTCCCCCGGGGCAGGAACCCGCTGCGGGGTACGAGGAGCTCCGGCTGCACCCTTGCTTGCCAGAAGATTTACAGGGGTTTCTCTCGGAGTGAACTTGGTTTCAACACAGCCTCAGGCTCTTCGATCGCTCAGGGTAACCTCCAGAGTCCTTTGAACTCCCGCGGCCTGACAGCTGGTAACCGAACAATGACGACGGCAGCTCTATCTGTTCTGCACGTTCGAGGCTGGTGCCAAACCCACTGTATCATACAGCTGTGACTGCCGTATGCTACAGCTTCTCCAGAGCGCAATTTTTCAGTCTTCTCACGTTTCATGAGAAATAGTGCCTGCAATATGCCTGATCTCTAGTACTCATGGTCAGCTAACATCCACTTCTTGCTTGTCCCAATGCTATTGGTGCTTTGTTTTGAAGTTTAAATGTGTTTTCTCTCTCCTTAATGTTTCCTTTCCTACACCACAGGAAAGTAACTAGAGAGGACCTTCTCCCAGTCCTCGTTTTGAATAAAGCGTACCCAGGATTTCCGATGCTCCTCTCCATGGCTTCTCCGTGCCCCGGCCCACCACAGCAGCCCTTTTCTGCTCACTCTCTTATTTGAGCCCATCTTGGCTGAGCAGGGTGCACCAAGGATGCGGAGAAGATTCCTGGTACATCGTGGCAGCAAGATTGCTTCACCACGACCAGGAATATTCCCTCCAAGGAACAGAGATTATTTTCCATTTCTTTTTCCTTCTCCAAAGCTTCGCCTTGACCAGCACTACTCCAATTTACCCTGTACGACAAAAGTCAGCTGCTCCAACAGGCACAGACCTACTGACACATAAAAGCCACTGCTCTCTTGCAGACACAAGGAAAAATAGACTCCACAAAGAAAATGCAAGCTTCCTATAAGAGAGCAGAAACATTTCAGAATGCAATTGCTCTGGACCCGGTCTTCTCCCATTGTAGCAACTCCTGCAGTTTAATTTTCCCTATTCCTAATTCTCAGTACCCTCGGCAGCACTTTAGAACATACTATGAAAATCATGGAAAACTACAGAAAAAGAAGCAGGGAAAGAAAAGCAAGAGAGCTTGCATACAGAGCATACTTGTGGGCCCAGGAAACTTGTACCACTGCTGACCAGGCTGTGGTCACAAACTTTTTAAAACTGCTTTCTGCTGACAGTAGGAAAAAACGAGTCTCTCCCTCAATGACTGTATTTGGAAAATAAAGAAACCTACTGCAAGTAACTCCAACAGTAACCCACCGAATCTTCGGTTACTCAGCATTTATTCCTCTTCATTATCCCCTCTTCCTAAACACTTTTTCCTGGTATCTTTACTTTTCACAGAAAAGATCTTTGTGACAGCAGATGTTCCTCTCCTGTGCTCCTTGGGACTCTAGTATTTGGATTCCTTACGGTGGGCCTTCAGCTTGTTTGAAGAAATACCAAGTCTAGGTGCTTAGGCTTGACCGCTTTCAATACACGAACTGGAGCATTATTCTGCACGCAGGTTTTTCCCTGGGTGGAAAGGTGCTGCTCTTGCT
This sequence comes from Stictonetta naevosa, assembly GCA_011074415.1. NCBI lineage: Eukaryota > Metazoa > Chordata > Aves > Anseriformes > Anatidae > Stictonetta > Stictonetta naevosa. The sequence continues at coordinate 3,682,258 of CM021703.1, forward strand.
GCTGGGGCCCATTTCTCCTGCTAAACTGCCTGCACAGAACGATTCCCACAAGGGCTTGCATCTGAGAAGGGGACTGGGTCAGTTGTCTTCAGCTGTGAAGCTCCATTTTGAAACTTCACTCTCTCCCAGTGAAACACTTCCATCAGGGCAGTGAGTTTATCAACAGAACTGAAATATACCAAGAAATGCACACAAGTATGCCTGCCAATGCCATACGGGAAATCTCACAGTAACAAGGAGTTGAGAGAGAAAAGTGCTAACCCTGTCTGCATGGTTTGCTCTAAAAGCCGCGCGCTTAGCTCTTTACATGCAAAAAGACATCCTGGATCGGCCTAGCCCTGCACTCGGATGATACATTAGTCAAAAATGCCAGGTCTGCGGACAACTCCAAAGACCCTATTGTTACTTAAAATCAAGATAAGTAAAAAGCGAGATAAACAGCTTTTTTTTACAGCTTGGTTCTTCAAACCCGGAGCAAAGTATCAAAACCAGCAGGACTCACTGAAAATGGCCATGCATGCCATAAAAGCACATTCCAGCTCTACTCAAAGAAGAGCCTGTCACAGGCCAGGCTGCTCCCTGAGGAGCAAGCCACACACTTCCCAGCCCACCAGATACAGCATGGGACTGCAAACGCATGATATGCACGATACGCCAGTGGCTCCAGGATGTGTGCGTATGGATCTGTATGTGCGAAAGGGCGTGGAAGTTTTGAGAACTTCACCTCTCTCTTACCTCTCTCTCCCAAGATGGGGATAAAGTCCAAAAGCAAAATGGAGAGATCCTGGCCTCCACAATTGGTTCAGACACTGAAGTCTGGAGTCACGCAAAGCGTAAGAGCAAAGCTTTTACAATCTACAAGCAAACTGGGACACAGCTGCAACGGGTGAATGTTTTGCGACTGATGCTCAGACCCACCAGGAAAAAGACTCACAAACTTGTGCGATTCTGGTACGCTCTGCAACAGATATCGCACAGCACACAACAAAGAGCTGCAGCTCTTCCCAGTACCCCATCAACACAAAAGAAAAACCTTTTTTTTTTTCCACCCTAGGAACTGCGAAACAAATGGAAAATAATGTTATTTTTTACTGCTTCTTTATGACCAAGCATGCCTTGATGTTAGTTTATACATCAGAAATCAAGCTCTGGTTTCCCTCGTTCTGGAGGATGTGAATGGTGAGGTTACATAAGGGTGTAATAGGAGCTGTTACTTCCTTTCCCAGTTGAAGAGAAAAAGCTGTGGATCAGGTTACAGACTCAAGGGCTGGTCATCACTGCTGCAGCCTTCCCAAATTTTGCTAATAATCCTCCAACAAACAAGAGAAGCCGCTTAGATACCTCTTATTTCAACGTACTAAGGCTCTGAGAATTTAAAAGACTACGTATATAGCTATTAGGGAAAGAAGAAGAAAAAAAAAAAGCCTTTATTTTTGTGTTTCATCAAACTCAGGAAATTCCCCAAGCTCGAAGCATAGGACAATCACTCAGGTCACCGCTTTCCATTTCAGTTTGTTCTCCATTAGCACAACAAAAAGGATGAATGAAACATAAGGTCAGATTTATAGGACTGCCTGGCATGTAAGCTGCACTGAACACACAGAGCACTCCACCAGAGCGTTTAACTTAGGGCCGGTACGTTCACATTTGTCCCAGCTCTGACTGCACTGAGCACGCAGAGAAAGGCAGTGTCCAGCCTGGCCCACGCCAGCACTAAGCTGTTCTCCAAACTGCTCCGCTTGCTCTTTCCTCACCTTCCTCCCTGATTCCCAAACCACTGCTACAACTGCTGCCGAAGGAAGATGAGATCAGAATCCAGCATGAGGAATTTCTGTTCCCACAGAGCTCAGAGAAACCGGATGATCTCAGAGGATCATGTGAAGAAAGTCCATGACACTTCCATGAGGCAGAATGTCTTCAGCATATTGCCAGCAGTTTCTTAAGAGCACACAGTGGGAAAAATTAATGGCTTTGCTTATGTTTCCAATTTCTCTCTCCCACTTCCTCCTCTCATTTGCCAGACTTCATTCTCCCTTCCCCCAGAAGCAATCGTAGGCTTGCAATGTACATTTGCCCTTCTAAAGACAGTGCAGCAAGTCTTGCACAACGTTTGAAAGGGCTAACAAATGTAGTTGAAGTAAACTCCCATGCCCTGGTGTAGGTTTCTTGCCCGTTTCCTCCCTACAGATGGGATGGGAAGGGTCTGTGATGTACCATGCTTTAATGAGTTCATACACCCTCGCCTTGTGGACAGTGCACTCGATCCCCTTGTGGTGCCCATACGGAGTCAGAAACCTTTACAATGCCCATCAGATACACCACCCGATCCCACACGGGTGTTCTCAGAGACATCTCCTGTCCTAAGGACAGCAGAACTTGTGCTAACCTAAGACCTGCCGCACTTCTGGCAGGCACAAGATACTTGCCGCACCATGGCACACGCCAAAACGCGTGGTGACCACGGGGACTAACGGCGATGCCACAACCACGACACCTCAACGCAGAACCACGGCAGAGGCAGCACATGCAGGCACTACATTAAAGATGCTTAAAGCCAGGTCTGGAAATAAAAGCACGCCAGGGATGAGCACTGTTAACTTTAAGGAGTTTGAGGGCAGCCGGGCATCCGGCTCCAGCAGACGGGTCCAGCTCCTGCTCCCGAACACCACAGTTCTGGGGCAAGCCCGGGTTTTGTCCCGGGACTTGACAAAGCGCCGGTTCATCCAGGGTCCGACGGACGGGCAGCCCTCGCCCCAGTTAACAACACGGCAGCCAACTCCTGCCCCGCCGCCCGCACCGCGCAGTCAGCCATTTTACCTCCCCGCCGGTGCCTGCCGACCTGCCCGCGCCGCGGGTCGCTCGGCGCCGCTCCGCGCCCGGCCACCTCCTGACGGAGCCGTCCGCAGCCGGGGGGGCCCGGCCCCGAACAAAGGCTTCCCCGCCGCCGCCCGCCGCCCCGGCCCCTCGCACCCTCAGTACCTCCGCAGGCAGCGGCTCCCGGCGCCTCCCGCCCAGCCGCCGGTGGACGCGGGCCCGCAGCAGCCGCGGGGAGCGGCCCCGCCCCGGCCCGGCCCCAGCCCCGGCCCCGGCCCGTGAGGGGAGGAGGCGCCGCCGCCGCCCCGAGCTCGCAGCGCCGCCCGGCGGCTGCTGCACGGCCCGGCACGGCTCGGTACGGCCCAGCACGGCTCGGTACGGCCCGGCACGGCTCGGTACGGCCCGGGGCTCCGGTGCCGCTTCAGCCTCGCCCGCTCCTTCCACCCAGCTCTCCAGCCCACCGTGCTGCTGCGTTCTCTGCCAGCTAACGAAGGGAAAACGCTTTTACTTCCTTGTACTCCAAACGTCAGTGAAAGTTACCTCAGAAGTCTTGTTTCTGCGAGGAAAGCAGTTGCTGGCCAGCCGGTGCTGTCTGTAGCAGCGCACCGCACCACAAGCCAGGGACTGCAAGCATCTCACAGAGGTGCCTATTTCACACTTAAAACCACCGCAGGTCTTTGCATTGAAAATGAAATTGCCTGCCTCGGTCGTGAGCATTCTCCGCTTCATCCAAAGCAGAGGAAAACGCAGCGCCGCTTTCCGCACAGGCTCCTAGCGCTGCGCTTCAGCAGGGTTAATGCTGCCACAGCCCCAGCGCGTGCTTCGGGCCCGTTCGACGCTGAGACTCCTGTAAAGAAGTGTCCATCCGTAACAGCTGGCGGCATTTATAACGCAGGCAACATTAAGCATCCTCGGGAGAGTGCCTTGTCCTCCAGGCGATGAACCCAAAATATCCACCATTCCCCCACTCTTCCAGCACTCCATCCACACTTTGTTTCAGCTCTGCGTGAAAGGTGTCTCGTTACCCATGCTTACTCTGAGGTAATTTAGCATTCTCACTCTTTATAAAACGTGAATTAGCAGCCTACTGCTACACCTTACGCTTTTTGCTTTGACCTGGCTTAATAAGAAACATTGACACTGAAAGCCTTTTTTCTTCTTTCCCTAAAGCAAGCTAGTGCAATATAAAGGTTATCACCACTCAAACTTGGGCATTTTTTGTCCTTTTTACTACATCTGCTGGAGTACCACAACCACTGTTGACACAGCCTGCAGTAAATTAATAAACAAACAAAAAAAATCTGAAAAAAATCTGAAAGACATGCCTGGTCACAGAGGAGGAACCTGATCCACCAGGCGGAGCCTGGGAATTCTCTTCCTTAAGGAACACAAGGGCTCCTTTCTGGAAGCCAAATGGTATGTCCTGGACCCCGTAAGAGATCAGGGATAATCTGTACTCAGCACACAATCAAGTCTCTTTTGAATGCTAGGTATGACCCCCAGGATATTTAAGGGGGATTTCCAGCCACACTGCATCATTAACCGTGCCCTCTTTAGCATGCACGTGCCATCCAAAAAGGGCACAGGCAGAGACTAAATCTGGCAGCAGCTTACAGCAGTTTTAGAGAGAAATGTGAACACGGCTGGATGCCTGTTTTGTAGCTCCCAAATCACAGCCTCACCAGAAGCTGTGGCAGACAGCCGTGTAAACCAGAGCAGGCTACGAGCTGCTTGCTTAGAGATGAGTGATTTGTCTCTTTCTTTCTTTTTTGGACATTTCCACAGCCTAAAGTCTGCTTTGCCAACCAGAACCAGCAGGAACAGAGCTGTCCTCCTGCCGCACAGCCCACTTCATGCAAGAAAGCAGAACCCATCCCACAGCCAGCTGCCAAGGCAGCAACCCGAGAGCCACACCGCGTCTGTGTGGCTGTCACTGTCCCCCAGGAGAGCTGCCCTGCTGTACTCCTCAGCAAGCGGTCCCACAGCAGCCTCCTGGTGCTACTGGCCTTTGGGGAGCATCCTGCAGCCCCCCGGGACATGCCCTCTCCTAGCTGGCTGGCTGTCCCCCTCTCTTCTAGCAGACTGGGAGTTTCAAGTGGCTTGTCACACCTGGGGTGAGAGCACGGCTCTTGGCAGAACAAAATCCAGCTGGCATTAACGCTGAGGATTTACTTCTTCCCAGACACTCACCTGCTACTGGGTCTGCCTGGAGATGTGGTGTGCTGACCTTCTCGCTCGCTTCTCCTCTCTGACCCAAAAACCCATCTAAAATATCTTCCCCCACAGAGACCACATTAACAACAAAGCTTTTGCTTCCCACAGCAGATTAAACACTCTCACAAAGCAAGGAAAATGGTTCAGCTGTGGTCAGTCCAGCTCACTCTAATTTATGGTACATTTTTGTACCTTTTAAATCTGAGTGCACTGCAGGTTACAAACCTTTTCCTGAAAAGCAACAGCAGCCTAGATTTTTTTTTCCCATGCTTTTAAGTTCTGTCCTGAAGGGGGACGGATTACAGTTTCTCGATTACAGCCTTAAGGGCTACAGTTTCAGAAGGCAAGCAAGCCAGATACAGAAACAATCAGAAAACTGGCTGCTCCTCAGATTGCAAGGGCACACCTGTGGAGATTCTGGGTCCCATTTTCACTGACAAACCACAAATCAAGCACACAACAGTCCTCAGTTTTATCTACAGCAGTATCTGGCAATAAAAGAGCAGTAGTTAATGCCTAGAAGTATTTCCTGGCCAACCTCACAGAGAAAAGGCACAGAAATGCTGAAGCAGAAACTTAAAACAACAAAAAATAGATCCACTGTGAAACTTAATTTCTACTGTATTTGCAACAAGGCAGCATAGTGACCCAGTCTCGGTCACATTCGTGGCTCTGAAGTGAGGCTAACTCACTAGAAATGCAGAAATATCTGACACGTTGCTAGGTAAAACTGGATGGGAGGTAGAAGTGCTCTCAAACACATTTAGTTGGTTTAACCATGCATTTAAATACATTCAATAACATAATTAACAAGGTTGTATGTAAGGTAGATTTTTTTAATTCGTAACTTAAAATTACCTTTCAAAAGAAAATAAAATGGAAAAACAAAAACTCTTATTTTCCTTGTTCCTAGGAAAACAAACCTTGTTTTTCCTAATCTTTCTTCCAGATACCAAGGATAGTTACTGATTGACACGGTTTATTATTTCATACTTGTTTGGATATACAATTCTCATATATGGAGAGATAAATACACTAGAAGACTGTGGAAATACACCCTCCAGCTGTTATGACACTTTCCCAGTTCCACCAAAATTCAGCATTTGTAAGACAAATGCAAGCAGTCTTGCTCTAAGACTGAGCGTACAGAGTTAACAGTAACAGCCTCCGGCTTCTTTTGTCATGGCAAATGGCCACGGGTTTGAGCTCTGCCTGCACACCAGACATTGAACAGACAAGCTGCCAGTGGCCAGGAGAATTCTGGTTTTGTGTCTGGCAAACTGGAAAGCAAGGACTCCCGGTGAATACAGCTCATCCTTCTCTCACCTGTGGCAAGTGGAATTGCATACGAGTTAGAATGGGCGAGGCGCGGTTCTGTACAGGCACATCTCTTTCGTGCTTTGCAAAGCATCACTTAATTCACTGCTGAGATAGATCATCTGCTTTCTCCATCTGTGAATCTAGAGGATTGTACTCCCACCTGTCAAAACACTGTCAACATTCAATCTTGCCATAACGTCTCCACTTTTTGCCAAACCGGGTCTTTCCCTTTTTGTCTAGAGGCAGCAATATGCCTTCAATTAGCCTGTCATTTTTCTCCATTGCAGCTAAGACCCACGTAAGACAGCCCCAGGGCCCAGACCTACCTACTGAGAGACAAGGTCACCCCAGGGGACATTTCCCCCTGTGTGTTAGCATTAAGCACAGGACAGCATCTGAGATGCAGCACTCACATTTTTTCAGGCTACATCAGGCTTGAAATCTGTTTGGTCCTTGACGTAAGCTACCAAAGTCTCCAAACTAAGCTCGTACACTTCAAGCTAAAGGTCTTGTGATAGCCAAGAATCCCCCTGGTGTGGCAGTGGCTCAGCTCCCACCTCCTCACACCCCACGCCAGGCTCTATCTAGTGGCTGAGTGCTTCCTGCACACGTTTGGGACCCTCACAAAGTATACCCAGAAAGGTGCCCTTGGTCATTGCAAATGCTAGCAAGATCTTTACATTAGCACAAACAACGTAAAAGAGCAATAAATTCAAAGTTTAATTTCTACAGTTCTTTCCTTTGAAAACACATTCCTCAGCGTCAAGCTGCCCAAATGGCTATGCTTTTCAGTTTAAAATCCATTGCAATTCAGAAAAACGCGGAAAAGAGAAAGTCAAAACCACAAAAGAAAGATGAAGATCTTCTGCCACCCCCATAATTCTGCAAACTTGGAACGTATTTCAGGAGCGTACGGAGGAGTTTGACCAGAAGCAAAGTGTGCCATTTCAGACTTCCTAAAGAATCCTTTCTCCCCACACCCAAAGGATTGTACTGTTGATGTTAGGGAACAGGAGAAAGTCCTGTTTTTCTAGGAAAAAAAAACAAAAACAAACAAAAAACTTTAAACACAACTTTTCAGAGACATAGTTGAATGCATCCCTTCACAAACAGCCTCTGAAGCAAATAACTTCAGGAGGGAAAGGACCCAATGCTGTGTGAGATTCAAAAGTCCTCAGATTAGGTGGTAGGGGAAAAATCTTCGTTTTGAAACCATGTAACACTAGGGAGAAGAGTCTCTTTGTGTACTGGAGGACAAACATTACTGGTGAAATTGTTGCACTGCAATCTCTGGGCATACAGTGGAACACAGCCTGAAAATACTTGTAGCAAGATAATCGTGGATATTCTTGTCCCATTGCATATACTTTTCACAGAACTCTTTGATTTTATAACGTGTTTCTGTGGTTCCCCAAGCACAATAGATATTGGTTTAATGACAGAGTTGCACTGCACTGAGATTTCTAGCCACACGTAACATCTACTCGTGGGGATTCTCCCTCCTACATGCGTATGAACATAGCAAAGACACGGCTTTATGCTTTGTATGGTCATCTGTCCTTCAAGACTCTGCTTAAAAGGAAAACATTTTCTTGGATCATGGATATTGGGCCAGGACTACTGTTGCAAACAAAAAAATTACCCAGCACAAGTGCTGGAATCGATCTGTAGGTATATGCAAACTCCTTTTCAGACTAAAACCAAGCAGATTAGACTAATAAATCCTGCACATCACATACTGAGGCTTAACAAGTCGCTGCACACTAGGAATGATTATTCCTGTGTGGTAGCATGAAATGATGTGGAATTTCTACAATACATTTATCAAGATTTCTAATGAGGAGTTATGCTTTACTATTATTTTTTCCATTATTAGAAGCAGGTCTGCTATTTCCACTAGAATTTGAAAAAGTGAAAGCTGACAAAAGCTTACAAACAAAGCCAACAAAATATCACGGTAGAAGAGGGGTTGCACAGAAGAATAAAAGCCAACGGAAGAATAAAAGAGGATGACCTTGGCCTTTAATAAAAGGCTGTGAAATCTTAGCAGAGACCTTATAAATCCTAATACTGAACAGCGTACAGGTAATTGCATATGAGGAAATTATTTTGCATGTTTCCTTTAATAACGTACAATTCTCTCACCTTACTGATTTTCTTAAAGAAGAGGTTAAATGGGAACTGACCTTGCAAGTATTAAAACCTTTTTGTCTCCACACAAAAGCGCAGACTGAGGAAGAATGCAGTCAAACTCCTTGCTGGCTATTCACAGAATGGTAGCAACAAAGAAAGCCTATAAGTAACGGGGAGAAGAGCATCACGGAAAAATAAATGGCTAAAGAGCTCAGAAACAAAATGTTTCTGGAAGTTCCCTCCTAATCATTTTTGTAAGTCCGAGAGCTTTCCATTTCCCCTGCTTTCTAAAGAAAAGCAATCAACTTACCTCGGGCACATAAGGACAGTTTTATTTCCAACTTAATTGCAAGAAAAGCCTGCGGAAGGTAACCCAGCTTTGATGGATGTGACTGCACGCACCAGACAGACGTTGCCAGCATCAGAGTTCTTCCTATGCTCCCCAATTGTTAACTACTCACTGGAGATCGCGTGCTTTTTATGTGCAGAGAAATAGCAATTTCTTTGTTCTCCAGCTTTATTACAACATAGTGAACTCTTTAGGAGTACAATTTTTTGCCAACAAGAAGCAAATTAATAACACATGTAGGTGGCACGTTTCTGCTTCCACCACAGGTGAGTGCAGTGCTTGTAAGAGATGCAATCTGCAGCCTTCTTAAACCAAGGACCTTGGATCTAGCCCCAGCTACAGCACTGTGAGCCAGCTGCAGCTCTGCTGCAAGAAGCGAGGCTACAGTGATGTAACTGGTGCCTCAGCCAAACCTTTAACTCTACCCAAATAGAAACGGAGCAAACATCAGTGCAACTTTCCTATGCACTGCCCTATTAACGCATCATCAATGCACTTACTCAAGCTGTTACAGTACCTGGTTCAATCCAAGGACTGACTTCATTAAGTGTCAGCACTAGACTCTGTCAAAACACAACTTCCACGAATAGCATTCACTGTGCACAAGTTCACTATTCTCTGTGATATTACTCTGTGCAACATGTAGGTTATCATTTCTACACTAACAAAATGTACGCGTTATAAACAAATGTATTTTTGATGTTCAAAGCCTGGTTCAGCCCAGTTCTACTGCTTCAAAAAGACACTCTAAAATCCAGAACAGCTACCTAACAAAGATCACTACATTCGCAGCACCTGGCATCGTGCCCACTTCCAACATGATGCAAAAAAGGCATAGGGAGATAAGGACGTAAACCAGAGCACCATGCCAAGCTGCGAGGCTCTGCAGAGTGCAGGACATGTGAGGTTTGCTGTTTCAGGGGTATTACCCAGCAGCACACAACGGTTCCAAAGGTCCCGTAGCACGTGCACAAACAGATGTTGCGAACGGACACTTGCTAAACTAGCTGGCTACTTGCTTTAGACAGTCCTGAACAAATATAAATTGAAACAATCTGTAGGACGCGTTACCTCTGAAGTAACTAAAGATGTTTGGTTGACTTTGGACTAAATTACCCAACAGCTTCCACACAGAAAAAGAACACATGAAATAAACTGATTTACTGCTTTAATATAAAATAGAAAGGGTCCGTACACAACCCTATGGTTTCTGTAATGAGTCTCTGTAGGAAAGCACAACTCAGAGAGAGAAAATAGCTAGAAAGCTGCAGTTTCATCTGCATAATTCATCTGTGAGCTCTGAAGCATCCACTTAAGGGATGAATTACTGTTTCTGCCTTAAAAAAAAAAAAAAAAAAAAAAAAAAAAACTACCAGAGAGGGGTCCTGAGAGAAACAGATTAAAAAAGCAACCTTTCCTTCAGCACATCACCCATTGCAGGAGCCAGTGGAAGTCACAACCTTTGAACTTAGTAAAGCACAAGGCCTGGTCCCCCTGTACATTCAGAAATACTGAGAAGCAGATGAGGAAAAAAGGCGTCTGCCCCTCCTCTCCATCTCATTTGCTCCCTAGGCCTCTGCAAAAAGAATAAGAGGAGCCCAAACTAGTCAAAGTTACTTGCTGTATTGCCTCAATCTATCAGCTGCATCAGCAAGGACGATGTCAGAAAGCCTTTTGCTGCAGGATGCATGATGAGGGTTACTGCACCATATTTTACTGGGAAGCATTTTGTTTAATGGTTTAGCATCACGCTAAGCATGCTGTCAGAGTCAACAACATGCTGGCAAGGCCGCAGAAATGTTGAAACAGGACAACAAGCAATGTGAAAAACCAACAGCGAAGCAGATACTGAGGACACATATGCTACTCAAGCCCTTGAAAAGACCACTCAAGAAAGTTCCTGTGATTTGATGCAGGGACTTCACATCTGGAAGAAAACACATTTTCCAAGGTGCCATGGGGCAAGAATTGAGGCTGGTGACTTTATCAACAGAGCACAGCAGAAGAGACAGAAAGTCTCCAGAAGGCTGAGTTCTTTATTGCAAACAAAGCTGGTAGACTTGAAGTAAAACTCGTAGGCTATAATGAATGCTTTTGACTGTAGAGAGAAAAATGAATGGCTTGACTCCAGAAACTGTCTCTGCCTACATATAGAACTACGTCTGTAGGAGATCCTTATTCAGCGACTTTACTACAAAAGACATTAATTTACATTTTCTTGTTTAAAGAACAGATAACTTGCTCCATGTGGGAAGTTCCTGCAGACCCCGGCTTGGAGGAATGAATGAGCACTGCAAAGAATTCCATACATTGCATACAGACCCTGGCGACTGGTGCCACGCTAAGGCCTCAAAGATTATAAGGAAAATGCAGCTTTTTCAGGGCAGAGGCTAGGATATCAATGCCTATTAGTCTGCAGCTGCTCACCTCCTGACAGTGTAGTTTGAGATGTGTGAGGTCTTAATCAAGCTCAGATGAAAGGAAAGGTTTCTTTTAATTGCTATCAATGTTAATGAACAACTCAGTCTTGTTTAAACATCCAGACAGTGATATGGGTGAATATCTGAGTTTATCATGTCCTCAATCTTTTGAACAGCTAGGTTTTATTTGCTAAGCATTGGTCAGGCCGAAAGGAATGAGCTTACCCTGAGAGGGATTGGCCGAACTTGAGGTCTGGACTTTAGATAACCAAATGTTTGGGATTTGATGCAATTTTGCCTCAGCCACCTTTGCAGAGTTTTGGGCTGTCTTTGCAAACTGAGTAACTAAAGAAAATTGTCGTGGCACCTTCATGTTAAACAGAAACACACGTTCTCACTCCAAAAGGCTTTTACTTGGTGGTTCTGTATCTAAAAGATAAAAAGAAACGCTGAATCTTTGTACCAAAGGTAAAAATACAAACAGAAATGGATGTGCTAGTTTTAGCTATGGTTTTTCTAGTTCTTGTGTTAGGTGCAAAGGATTCCAAATTAAAAGCCATACTGGGAAAAAAAAAAAGTTATCACATCAATTTTAAAAACAAAAACAAAGTCCTTCATAAAAGCATTGGAAAAATTAGTCCCTTTGCCTCATTTCTGCTGCCTACAGCAGCAATATTGTTAAAAAAAAAAAAAAGCACAAAGACATTTAATCTAAAACAAAATGTTATCTATGCATTTTTAGTCAGGAGAATGTTTCTACTGACATTAGATTTTTACAAAACCTTTTGATTTTACACTTTTCATATATAGCAATTCAGATCATGCATCAAAACACCTCCTGTGAAATTAGAATAGCCCTGTGTAATGACTAAACAACTGCAACAAGGGTTTTCAAATGCTTACTCACTTGTCTGCTCCACGTACTGTTGCACAACAGCTTCTCATCAATTTATTAATCATGGACATATCACTGTTGAAATATTCAGTATGTTGCACTGGGGCTTCCCACTCATCCCCCCAGGGTAAACTCCGTTCCTATTGCTCTGGCTCGCTCAGCTTCTGTATTATTGACTTCTTCAGTAATACTGCAGTTTTATCTTTCAGGTTTTTGAAGAAAAAAGTTGCACAGGAAAGATGAAATACCAACTAACGCATTCAGCTGCCTGCAGAAACAAAGTTCCATTCTCTGCAAGCTATATTCAACTAACTCAGGGGTAAGTGCACTCTAACTTGCCAGTGATATTCATTCAGTCCCCTACATCCTTTCCAACTAGTGTGGAAGGGTTGCAGCTGCTTCTGCAGCCTCTTAGCCTTTTCAGCTCTCACTGAAACAAAACTTTTGGGAAATTTGGTGGAATTTGTGTTCAGCGAATAACCTGTTTTCTGGAAATCACCCTCTAAGACTGGAGCTTTATTGGTATCAGACGGTGGGGGACTTCACCTTTGCAGCTGAATTACTACTTCCTCAATAGTTTCTAGAATAGTTTTGTCTCAATGCTTAAGAAAAAAATCTAAGTTAAACTTCCTGATCCACATAGTAGGATCATGTCCCTGCTTCACACAGGATTATATTCACCGCTGCACTGATATCCATCACAAGAACGTCACCTACCACTTAAATAGCAAAGGTTTCCTCTAGGGTACACAACTTGCCTATCCTCATTAGCAGAAGACCATGATACAGCAGAGGAAGCTGCTCTCCTAAAAAGACATTTTCCTAAAGGACCCACAGAAACACAAGCTAAGTAAGAGAAAGGAGAAAAGAGCCTGCCCCAGCTGCCAGCTGGCCTTTTCAACTTCAGCTAACACCTACCAGCTACAGCAGCTGGATCCGTGGCTGGGAGCCTCCGGTCACGGCAGAAGGGAGCTTGGCAAGTGGCTGCAGAGCCCAGGTTGTCCCACAGCCCTGGGGTTCTGCTGTGCTTCTGGCCCGCCCAGGTGTGACGAGGGCTGCTTGCGCCAGCTGAAGGCATGATCTGGTCTTCACTGCACACACAGCCCCTCAGAGCTGGTGATGTGAGGCACAAGCACTCCCGGTTTAATAACAAGCAGCTCGTAATTTTAACTAGGGAGACCATGCACACACACATCCTTGTCTTGCCAGTAAATAAAAAATTGAGTAACGCTGAACACTGATCTTAGACTTCACATTGTTTCAGTTGTCCCTTGCTTTAAAGAAAAAACAAAACTTTTTTTTTATTTGAAGAGAGAAATCCTGCCCGTCTGCGTGTGTCCCCCATCACCCGTGCTATGACATCTTAAGCAGCACCTCCGCATGATTTTTTTTCTTTCTTTGCCAACCAGCTAGCTATAGCTGATTTCAAACACCACAGTAATCTATGGTAACTCCTTTTATTTGCACAAGGGATGTGCCAAATACTGCCTTCTCACACAGCTAGAATATGTGATATTCTCTTTTTTCAGTATATTCTTCCGAAAGAAGAAAGTATTACATATTCCAGCTCCACAGGATGCCAAGCACAGACATCTCCTGAGCAAACAAAATAAGTTACTCATTATAATGTAACTATAAAGACAAGAATATGAGATTACAAGAAAACATCCTCTACACAGCTATAAACGCTAGCTGCAAGGCTTAATATTCACCAGCATAACATCTTTCTGCCGGGCTTATCCTGATCCCTTCTTTTCACATTGCTAAAGCAAGCAGGTTTTTTTTTCCATCATTATGGAACTTCTGTGCACTATTTTTGTGGAGAGGAAGGGACACATAAATGAGTCACCCACTCAAAGTCAATCAAAACGAACACTGGATCATGTGCTCCGTGTTTTAACGTCTGACACCCCTCCACCAAAAAAAAAACCAAAAAAAAACACAAACAAACAAAAAAAACCAAGCAAACAAAAAAAACCTCAGAAGCAAATAGCCTGGGGAATTTCTGCTTTGGCAGGTCTAGCATGAAGCATTAGCCAAACACATTGCTACTGGCATCCATTCTTGGAAATTTTAAGCCAGCGAAATCATAGCTTCCTTCAGTATAATTAAAACAGACACTCAAAGGGGGGATTGCCAGGCTAAGTTAAGAAATTATACAAAATACATTTTAACAATCAAAATGTCTTGAGCAATCAAGAGACGGGCAAACAGTGTTTCTATGCTTTGAAACTAAATCAGGAAAATTGAAAACATTGCACATAGTAGTAATTAGATGACAATTCTCCCTTAGGCCCTGAAACAGTCAAATTGAGCTAGTACTGTGCATTAAATCTCATGTTCTGTAGGTCTTAATTTTTGCGAGCCATGCACCTTTTGCAAGTCTCATGACACTTTACAAAGAATTGTAAGCCATCAGCCAAGCTCTGCATAAATGCATGCCACTTTCTCCAGAACATCGTTAGACCTTTTTGATGTTGCTGCTCAAATGGGTAAACTTAACATCTACAAGGAACACGTTATTGGCATCGTCCACTGTGTGTGCTTCTCTGGAGCTTCTTTATCTTGGTTGTGGAGGGGAAAAAAAGCCATTAAGCAATTTAATGATTGGTTAAGGGTAGCTCATGTCTAAAACCATTACGGTCATCTCAGCTGTTCTTGTCAAGCTCCATATGGCCTCTATAGGAAACAATTACAACTTTACAAGAAAAAGAGTTTCAGCCCAGCTTGTTCAATTTTTAACAGAGTTTGGACATGTCAGTTCATTCTGCTATTTTGAAGTCACTTTCCTCATTTTGTAATGACTTTAAAACTCCTTCTGAACAGGGTTATTGTCTCTTGGATAGAGCACCACGTCTGATTTCCATTTGTATTAAATACTCCTTAAGACTCTCTCCAGCCATATAGACGATCTTCACCGAACAATATGAAACTCAGATGGATTAAGGCCCATTGCCAATGCCAGAGGGAAGGGAAGGGAAGGGAAGGGAAGGGAAGGGAAGGGAAGGGAAGGGAGTAGGTGAGCTATGAGCTATAACCACTGGTTCTTTGTGGATGGCAACGATCCATGCAGTGACATTTCATCTATGGATTCACATTTGTTAGCAATATTGAATAATAGCTTTCTAGTCATACGTTCTGAATTAGCAAATAGTGCTGTCCTCAAAATGCTGTAGGGAACTTGTGTCAGGGAAGTTACAGGAATCACAAACTTGCAAGGTTTAAGCATTGCTAACTTGGAGGCAAAATGAGGGTAACTCAGACCACAGGAGGTTTACTATCACGCTGTGAAGGTCCAAGTGGATAAGATATATAAGATACAGGACACAAGAAGTTTATCCAGCCTATCATATTGTTTCTGTACTCCTCAAGATCAAGGGTAGAAGAAGCTTCCTACAACCTCTCCTGAAAGAAATCTGGGGGGTGGGGTCACAGGCCAGGTCAATATGTTAAGGCTGTTAAAAGAATGAATGGAGGTATTAACTTCCTTCAGATCCAGGATATTCTAAATTGCTTTACTGAATCACATCCAAGTTCTGGCTGCAGACTGAGCTCTGCTCTGCCAGCCACAAAATCCAGAGGCACCAAAAGCTGCTCATGGGCAAGGCTGTCCTCTGCTGAATGCTTCCAGTGATTATTTTAAAACACAATTTCAATGTACTAAGCAGTCTGGTTTCTAGGAGTTACACAGACTAATTGTTCCACAGGCTACAGCATTTCCTACATGTCACAGGCAGGTTTAACTTGTCTTCTTACCTTAATTTTGAATAAACAGATAATTATCTTTCCATTTCTTTGTTTGTTTTTAATGTATTTATAGGAAAGCACTGCTTCTTTTATCACTAATATTAAACTGGGAAAAAATGCAAATCCGGTGAGCAAGTACCTCATGCACATTGTAAAATGACCTTCTAAAGCAGATCCAGTTTTTCAGCAAAAGGGTAAAAGACATGAGTTCGGAAAGCCAAGGATTGGTTTTATGATTAAAATTTATGAGATTAATTCTCTATTTGTCAAAATGATTTTGAATAGCCTTATCATGTATCTTATACGAATGTAACAGGAAAATACCACCACCGTTCATCTTTAATTGATTTCTTTCGTGTTTTTTTTTCACGTTGACCAGGTGATTTTTCACATGCACAGAAGAACTACACTTGATAACATAGAGTACCAGTACACAGTCTGAAAATCTGGTATCAGGCTATTTCTAGTGATCTCATGGTTCTGCTATGACTCGTGAATATAGAAATCCATTAAAATGCTTTCATTAATCCCTGATGCTTTTACTGTATGCAAAAGGCACGCTGCTTAAATACCAAATTATACAATAGGCTTTAACCTTCTGCCATGCCTCCCTCCTGAGTCTCATTTGCTTAAGGAGGAAAATGAACGATGAATTTGAGCTACGTCAATGAAAAATTTAGAGACAAGTTGGGGCAGAATGTTTTGCAAGCAATGACTACCATGACTATCGCATTTGAGTGAATAATCAGTATTCTGGAGGCCACAGTTCATCACCTTTTTATATGAATGAGAAAGCATACAGCTTTAGCTTGTTGAAAATAGGTTGTGCAACACACCTACAAACTAGTGCAGACAGGAGAAATAAAAAGAAGTGTGCTGGGGGAGGCAACAGTTTTTGTCTCTATTTCCCCCCAACTCTCATTGATTCTCATTTACATGCGATGTTGCATGACTGCCTTAGCTGTTGTTACTATGAAGACAGTCGTGGTAAAAATTCATCAAACTAACAGGTAACAAAACCAGCAACAACAACAAAAGGACACAAGCAAATGACAAAAAGAAAAAAAGAAAGAAAAAAAAAAAGGGGGTATATGCTAACTTACCAAATCTACTTTCCTCCATCCCCCCGAACAGAAAAGCAGTGATGCCTTTCCTGCACAGCTGCTTCTACAGCCACCGGGACTGGCTCTAGTCATAGGAAACAAAAGTAGTAACAGAATTGGGCCTTTTAAAAATGAAACATTTCTATGAACATACGGATGTGGTTTTCCACCTCCTGAATCTTTTCAGCTACTTTCTGTCAAGTAGCAGTGACCAGATGACTGCAAATACGTGCAATTCATAGGGTCAGTCCCAACTGGTAGCCACCTGCTGCCACTTTCAGGCAGTCTGAAATCGCTTCTAGATCTCTCCCACCTCACAATCACTCATTCTTCCCTAACGCAGCGCACTGTGGACTTACCAAAGTTCATGAGAATACCCACGACCTGCTAGTCAGACAGCTGTTCACAAAGACGTGCACGGGAGATGTGCTGAACACCAGCACCTGGAACGGCTCCTTTGGGATCACAGGGGCCGGGCCAAGCTGTTGCCTGTGAGGATTTAACCACTCTGGTTAGAAATCCTGTCCTTTCCACAACTGTCTTCACCACCATGCAGCAAGTAGGGAACCAGTGTCTGCACCATGAGAAGTTTGTTTGCAGGCTTTTTTCCAAACCTAATCTAGCCCCCACCGTCTCTCTTCACCACCACTGAAACTTTCTCCAGACTCTACTGAGCCTTTAAGGAGCACAATCGCTACAGTATGTCCTGCAGCGTTCGGTGACAAATATTTTCCAGAACAAAGATTAATAGATTTATAAATTTAAAAACCAAGCAAGAAAAGTAACTTTTCAGATCGTCTTTTGTGATATAAAATCAATTGTCAGGTTTTGTTTGCTTGTTTTTACTTCTTAACCTTAAGTTTTAAATTGACTGCTACGCTGGAAATACATTTCTTCTTCTCATTCCAATTGGAAGATTAACTCTTCAGTTATTAAATTGCATCAATAGCTGATGACTGGCTGTGCCGTCCCTTTTTAAAAGTACATGAAAGCGTACTGTAACCAGAATACCCCAAAGCAAACCTGCCACGCAGAAATCTGACATCGGTACTTGATATGAAAACCATGGAGATCCCTGTATCCATTTACTGTTAATCCCAAGCTTGCTCGCAGGGGCTCAGGTCACTTTTTAATGGCCTCTAACAGCTGCACACATGCACAGCGCCTTCCCCAAAGCACCACACAACCCCACGTACCACATCCTTCTATAGGGATAAACCACACCCTTGCTTAATGAGATTTTGAGCCTTCTGCACATTCAAAATTGCATATTTGTTAAGAAAAGGGAGGACATCACAAGTCCCTCTAGCAGAGACATCGTTGCTCGGGGAAGGATAGGCAGGTTAGGAAAACAACAGCCCTTCCTGCAGGTTACTTCCTCCTCTGAGGGTCTCCTGAACATCTCGCCCTGCCTATGACGTTCAGTGATTTCTGGGAGAAGACTCGGAGTGTCCACCTTTAAGCACCTTCATCATGAAGAAATTCCACACATCTAAAACCACCAGAGCACGTCTCTCTGTTTGAAGGAACGACACTTAATTTTGCAAGAAGCTGTATTTTTCGCATCGATCTCCAGATAGAAAATCCAGTAGAAGTTGCCCTCTACAAATGACATCTGGTGATATTTTTCACAATCTCTTTCCAAAAATTGGACCCCCTGTGAGGCCTCGCTGTTGTATCTAATCAGCTCCAGGCTACAAGACCCTGCCATGATAATCTAATACCAAACATAAATTAGCTAACTTCTTAAACTCCTTCTACTTAAAGTACAACTTCCTAAATCACTCCAGAGACCTGGCTAAGCTGAGAGTAGATGAAGGGACATGCAATAAAAGAAGCACTAATGAAATTATTTGACACCTTGAAAATAAGCTCTGCTTCAGTGTTAATTTCTGCGTTGTGTAAACCACGCACACGACTGACCCATTCTGAACCAAGTATTACAAATCTAACAGGCATCAGCCAAGCACCAGCACCACAAGGGTTAAGAGCATGTGCTGTTCTTTCCTGGTGGGAATAGGTCAGGAAAAAGAAATAGGAGGAATAGGATCCTTTACATTGATTTCAGTTGTTATTAACATATTTTTACAGGATATCCCAGTTAAGCCAGACAGCTTGTTTACAATAGGGCCCTGTCTAAGGACAGATTAAAAGTATTATACAGTACATACAGTAGGACAATACAGTCCCAGTACAAGCTACCAGCAGGCAGTAAATCATTTCAAAGCTTCACGTTACACCTGATTAACTACTTGGCTCCAGAACTGCAACCTTTTCCAAGAATGCCTGCTTCAGTGTCGTTAAGAGTTGTCAGGGAATTTATGTCATCTGATGGCAAGTTACATAAAATAATGCCCCAGTGTATCGTTGAAGAGGCATTATTTGGCATGAGCTGAAGGAGCATGTACTTCACACCTGCAGGATCCTCTGGTGCTACCTGCTCCTTAAAAAGGGACTCCATGTCAACCCCTCATTTATGAGGAGAAATCTCATCATTTTGGTCCCAACGGGATCACCTAATCCTGGATTACAACTCTATCTGAATTACGCTTCATCACACACATCCACAGTTTGACCACTCGTTAGTCAGTCCATCCTCTAACATGGTTGCTGCAATTAAATAGATTTCCCCCGCAATTTTTCTTCATTCTGAAAAATGACTTAAAAAACACGTATCCTCATAAAATTGACGAACTTAACATTCTTCACTAAACACACAAGCCTGCCAGAGGACCAAACAGTGAAATCTTTACACTGCCTGAACACAAAGGAAACCCTGTTTCTCCGAGGTTCAAAACCAGTCCAGGCACACCAAAGAGGCAAATTTCTGAAACATCCTAAGGTCCACAGCCTGCACTGCCTGTCAAACATGCAAGGTGCTACGAAAACCAGGTAACAACCCTTACCAAGTCTGCGTTTATCCAACCGTTGGGCAGAAAGACATAGCATTAACTGAGTGAGATGCAATACATCTTGGTCAAGAGTTACAGTACTGTAAGTCAGCAAAAGTTTCTTAACTGTAAAATCCACTAGCTCTGGCTCTACGTGTGTAGCTTCTTCTACAGCCGTGCAGGAACTTAGACAGCAGAAAGCTGGAGGTCAATTTTAGCAGCAACACCTGGTATGTACACCCATGAACAAACCAAGCTTTTCTACAGGGTCCTTCCCTCTTGGTCAGCTGGAAACCTGTATTATAGTCTTTTAAAAGATGAACTGATCACCACCTGTTTCTTTAAATTACAATCTCATAATTGCTATCTTATCATTATTAGAAAATGCAGGTGATACTTCAAGCTTTACCCTTGACTTCATGTACAGGTGAGTTTGTTTGCACTTAAGTCTCTTTGCAGGAAACTAACAGTAGTTTAGAGCACAGTAAAGGAACCAATTTCTTGCCTTAAGCATACTGCAACACATGGTAGGCTGAGCACCTGAATTCTTCCTCTTGCTTACTGAGCGAGGCAATTTCTTATTCTAAGTTATATCACAAATCACAGTAAAACCCTGTCTTCTATAATTGAACAAGGAGCCTAATTAAAATAAGAACAAGTCTTCTAAAAATAACAGCAGAACAGCCATCTCTGGACTGCAAACCTATTTGTCTGCCTTTCTGCTATATCATAATAGCATTTCCACAGCAGCAGCTATCACAAGAAGAGTTACTGATGAGTGGAAAGCCTGTTACTCAATCACCTTTTCCTGGAAAAGGACAACAAAAGGTCCTTCTGGTTTTTAGTATGGAGTAAGTCCCAGACTAAATACTAAGGTCATGGCAAAAGAGGTGTGCAAAATGTATTAGGAATCCTGACAGTAAAATACAAATTGCCCACAAACTGCTACAGTTTGGCAGAGGAGGGTACCTGAATGTCACCCACTGTGCTGGCCTTCAGGAACAGGCACTTGTGAAACCGGGAGACAAGAAAGCAAGCACGTGTTCCCCAGCAGGGCATCAAGTGAGATGCAGGACTGGGCAGCAGGGAATAGCAATTGCAAATGGAAACGCATGAAACAGCATCTGGGCAGGGACATCCAGGTAAGCATTTAATGCTGGGAGAAGTGTTTGGGGACAGGCTAGCTCAGGCCAGCTTTTCAGAGGACTTTTCTTTCTCAATCCTGAGCAGCGAGGGACTTGTCCATTCAGATGGCACAGCATCAAGGGACGGGAGGTCTGGCAGGACTGTCTCTAGCTCTGAAGTTTTTATATTCAAAACCTCGCAGCTGTTTAGCTGTGGAAGGAAGAAGGGTGGGCAGGAGGGGAGAAGCTGAGCCAATGCCGAGCTGGGTAGCAGTAACACAAGCACTCACAGGGTTTAACAAACTGCTGTCTGAGATTTTGGGTGAGATGTGACCAAACAGCTGCGCTGCCATGACACGAGACTCTGGGCGCAGCGTACCAGTTCCTACACAAAGCACAAGATCTTGTTTGTGGCTAGAAGTCATGCTGACTGCTCAGCAGAGAGGTCACACCACAGAGGCACAGCTAGGTCTGGGAGGGAACACACCAGTTGCCACAGACATTCAGTTTCCCTTTGCAGAGCTCAGCGTCAGATTTGAGCTGAACATTTTAATCAGCTCTGTTTGGGGATATATAAAATTAGCAAATTTCTTTATACCCAACTCATTATCTTCAACTGATTTTGTGTAATGGCAAGAAAAATCAGAGGTTCAGCCTAAACTACGGTAAGTTCAGCCCTTCAAAGGTCCAGCTGCAACTAAAAACATGTAACTAAATCTAGCTGTGTTCATTGCCTTGCCCAACTACCTGTGAGCACAGAAGTGGAAGCAGTGATATCTGCCTCTACAGACTTGGTGACTAAGTGCAGGTATTACTTACAGGTAATTTTCTTTTCCTGGTCTTGCAAGTCTTTGCCCAGAGCATCAAATACCAAAGCCATGATGTCTTAACACCACCTTTCCTGCTGAGCTGTGCTCCACCGTTTCACCACGGGCTCCAAGTACTGTGCCCGCGGTAATTTGGTCCGCGAGAGGAATCTGTAAGACAAAATTGAACAGAAAGTGCTGCACTCCTTTTATAATCGATCCATGCAATTTCTAAATTGACTTTGAAAAATACACCAAATATACCCAGGGGAAATAAGCTTACCATGTGGATTGCTGCCTAAATCCATTATACAGATAGCACAGTGCATTTATTGTTGTGATGATTGAAAAGAAATGAGATTAGCAGGCTTCGCATAACATATTTAGTAAATCCAGCACTTCCCCTTCCACAACAGAGAGCTTAACATCGCCCAGAATCATAAATACAGTATATCTTGGTTTTGTATATCTTGGTTTTCCTAGTTTTGAATTCCCTACTGAAAAGCTCTGTACACCCACAGGACACGTGCCTATAGTAGATGGCTAACTACTACTCTCATTTGGACATACCAGCGGATTTGTGACATTATTTCACTGCACAGATTTGTAAGAAGTGATTCTACTTCAAACAGGACTGCCTTCTCATAAAAAGGCACGTACACTCAAGAGCAGTACAGAAAGATGAGTAAAGTGTTCCTTTGCCAGTAGTATCAGGCTAGATCAATTCTTGCTGGGGAACAACAGAAAGCATTAAGCATTTGTATGATAGTTGTTTAACTTAAGCAGTACAGTGGCGAGTTCTTGCATGTACTCTGAAATGGTGTTTTACTACCTTCAAATAAGAAGCAGGATGAAATATCAGAGATATTAGCCCTGATTGTATTATTCGTCTACTGAAACTACACCTACAGTATTTCAGCACGACAACAGTTTGCACTTGCATCATCTTTTCCCTTATTAAAAGGAAACAAAAAATAACACACGTACAACTTCACCAGTGTTTCTACAAGCAACTCTTGCTCAATTAAAATGATATATCCAACAGATTTGTGATACACCCTGTTTTGTCATGAAAGTATTTAATTCCATTTGATGAGCGTATGTAGGTGTCTGTTCATGAGTGAACTCCTGTTTTAAATATATGTTGCAGAGATATTTTATATACAGGCAAGGGCAACAGGGAGGAAGCAGGAAAAACTGAAATGTTTTCTGTTAAAATTTCACAGAAGAGATTAAGAAGGTTAGGGACAAGAAAAGAGCTTATTTCAACACTAGTCTTAGAAGGATTTTAATCCGTATTTTTTGTATGTTTTAGCTTTTTAAGGCTTGAAATCCATGCGACAGAATCACAGAGTAGAAACTACAGTGTGAACACAAAAACAACAGCAAGTAAAAAATCTGTAAGCTTTTCTCCTAGTTACTTATATGCCTGTAAACAACTAATGTGAACATTTCTAGTACTAAACTTCCCACATTACGCTTAACAGTAACTGGTTGGAGTGATCTCACCGGCGTTTCCTTGGTTTGCTACGTATCACATCCCTACACACGAATGTCAGCAGAAATACTGGTTGTCGCAGGACTCTCATACCTAGCTGCACAGCCAAAAAAAAAAAAAAGTAACAGAGAAAGAGCAAAATGAAGATGGAAAGAACAAAAGATGACAGGTAAGACTGAGGTGATCTTTAAAGTGACCAGTACTGTACCTGATGCCCATAGTTACGTAAATCATGATGATTTTAATAACACCACCTACTTGAACAAAGTTAGATACAATCATTCTAATTAAAAATAATTCTGTTTATACCGCAGTCCCCCTATTAACAAGAGCCATGCCTGTGCCATCACAGTAGCATTCTCATCTGAAAACAACAAGCACTTTACAAAGCAGGACAATGCACTTGCAAGATGGACGTAACTACTTGTGTTACAGATGGAGAAACAGAGGCACAGGAAGCAAAACTTGTTGCTCTTCCGGGCTTTGCCACACACACACAGAGCTGGAGAAGGAGCTGAGCTTTATTGTAATAAGGCTCATTATATATTAATTTGATACTCCTATTTTGCATAATCTTGCACAAACTCATCCACCGTATGTGGTCATCATGTTTTTCTCCTGGTCAAGCAAGTGGAGCTATTTGAGACTAAGACAAAAACTTAAAATGATAAAAAATGAACCATAATCAGAAAAGTCTCCTGGATGACAATACCAAAATGCTGAAGCAGATACCAGAACAAATAAAACATGTTCCTGCACTGAGGAAACACTGCTGTGATCTGGCAGGTACCACGACACACAAACCTGAACCAAGTGGGCTTCTGCAGTTTGACTCTGGACTTTGCTCCTGGGCCACATGAAGGGCCTTTTCCAGCCAGCACTCTTTTCTACCTTGGTGAACTCAGGCAACGAAGCTTCATTGCTTGAAAACAAAAGCATTCACGCTATTCAAATGCGACCACCTCCGAGTCACCACACAACTCCCACAACAGTACATAACCTCCTGTCGTTCGAGAACCTCGATAAATCTATCAGCGCTTGTATCTCTTCAGACCGATGAAACAGGAAAGACAATCAGACAGTGGTATGCTTTACCGTCCCCTAGTTATAGTCTGCTGAATTCGGGAATTCACTTCATAGTTTTTTCCCCTCTGAATGCTAAGAGACATGTCACAGAGACCACAGATTCCCTGATTTATACAGGCTCAAGAGAAACAAAAAATGCAGTAGACCAAGTAATGTAAAGGCGCTTGTTTTCAACAGATCTGCAAAACATTACATGAACTGATTCTTGCCATCTTCAAATAAGCAAAGAAGTCTGAGTTCTCAAAAAACGCACTAGTGGCCGTATGGTTTTGCTCAGTTTTCTTTTGAAGATGCCTAACATACAGGAGGATTTACATCAGAGATGCCCCTGGCTGTGCCACCTCTCCCAGCAAAAGTGGAGCGTGACACACAGTTTAGGCAAAAACCCTCCGCTGCCTGCTTTTTTATAGGGCTTCAGGGAAACAAGCTGCAAACCAGGTCCCAAGCTACAGCCTTCAATAGCATCACACCTTCCAGCATGGATCTGACCGCTGTGATCAGAGACAGCTTTATGTTCTTTCCTTAGCAGCAGAAGCTCTCACTATCTATGCTTATATAGGTATATATAGAGAGAGAGAGATGGCTTGTGCAACAAAGTTTGAAAAAATATACCACAAAAGATATTAGCACGAGTTGAACTGAGAACCTCTTGTTCAGTTCTCAGAGGAATCAGTGGTTTCTTTCTGACGGGAGATAATGCTAGTGGTGCAGGTTATCTGTGCCGCTGCAGCTACTGGAGCAGCGCTTCGCAGCCTCTGGGTCAAAGTAGGTCATAAACCCCTCGCAGCAGGTTGCAAAACAACCTATACACAAAGTAAGATTTTTAAAAAATAAGCATACATTTGTAGGTATGGGAAGAACTAAACAGAAACCAGCACTGGAAAAAATACGGTAAGTCACAAGCTTTTCATTTACAACCAAAAAATGTAGGCAAAGTACTGTGGCAGCACTCCACAATGCATCTGTGACTTTTTTTTTTTTAATTTTTTATCTAAAGGAGCTTCGCAATGCTGAGATTTCTTCCAACATGTTGAAGAAGACATTTGATTTACTAAAAAACACACCTGAGAAGCGCTGGTCTAGATGGCCTCATCTCACCCTCAGGGTATCCTGACTGGAAGTCTAATAGTCTCAGATTCTCACCAGACAGATCGTGGGGATCATAAACTAGAGGTGAGAAGAAGAAAGTTGAAATGATGGGTTTCCACCCATACTGGTTTTAGGATCAATGACGCAATGTGTTCAAAGAGCAACCCTTTATTCCGTGTTCAAAACGTTGAGAGACGTGAAAAATACCTGTCATTAAATAGTAAAAGCAATAAGTGAGTCAGAGAACGTTAGAAAAAAAGTGATTTGTGGCTTGGATTTTAAGAGTACCTCATTTTTGATTCAAGACAAGATCATAAACACACTTAAAACGAAATCTGGGTGGCATCTGGGAGCTGGGCTAAGGAGCGCAGTCCTTGGAACTGCTGCCAGTCTTTCACACCCCTAGACTATGTGGGAGTCTGACTTATGCCATCGAAGCTGTGCCACCCTTGCCCAGCTTTGTTCAACATCTTGCTGCCCATTTTACCCCTTACCCCATTCTGATTCAGGACTCTCCAAAATTTGGCAAGAGCCCCGGTGTGCTCTAACCCAGAGCACGAGCTCAAACAGCACACAACACGCAGCAGTCACAGGGAGGAATTCCTGCCCCGGACATCACCCTCCCCTTCACATCCAGGTGCCGTTTTGCAAATAGATCAGTATTTAGGGCATTTACAGGACTCCAAGACTGGAGTTTGACTCCCTTTCCGTACTGTGGGAGTCCTGACATCCTCTCTCTTTTCTCCTCTCCCAGCAGACGCCTGTAATCCTGAAACTACAGGCTGCTCACGGTATTGCAGACGAGTACTTTCTCCCACAGCTGACGCTGTGCCACCTCACCCTGACCAGGAATGAAAGCACGAACTTGCCCAACCACAAAGGCCCCCAGCTCTTGCTGGGAAGGCTTTGATTCCTGCTCCACGTACACCCGACCTGGTAACTGCTTCGCACGCAGCACAACGCCCTTGGACTCTGACGACGGAGTGCCTGAATAACCAGACCACAGTGAATCAGCACACTTTCTCCCTGAACCTCACATCTGTTTCTCCAGGAGAAATAGGAGAACACGCTCCCCACCCCACAGGAGCCTCATCACCAAAGCACCTACGGGGAAGGCGTGAGATGCGGGTTTGAAGGACCTCAGGCTGAAGAAAGAATTGAGCTTTGGTTTGGCCTACAACCTTTGGTGGCTACAGGCTGCTTTCGTCTTCACTAGCATTTTCCCCCATGTTAGCAAGCTCCAGAAACCACCCTTCTCCTTGCGAAGATAAGGGAATAAAGCAAGTTTTGATCGCACCAATAGAACAAGTTCCTGTGCTGAATTTTCACATAGGGTCTTTAGCTCTCATTTTTGACTCTTGCACCACCAAACACTTCCATTGTCTGCTAGTGAAAATAAGCTTGTTTTCGTTTCTGGTATGAACCAATCATACTGAAAATTGATTCATACTGAAAATTTTGAAACAAGCTAGAAAAAAAACTTGGAAAATTCAGAAATTATAATGATTTTCAAAATAAATCCAGAATCATTATATGCTCATCCATCTCTCTCCTCCTTCCCCACCACCATAGGAATTGCACTAAGTGAGGGACATGACAGCTTGCAGTTAACCTTCCCAGACATAGCAGGGGCCCGTACAGTGTGCTAAGCAGCTGAGATCCAGGAAAAATAAAATAAAATAAAATAAAATTATAAAAGAAAAATTGAGCCCCAGCTCTTTGTTACAGGAGGCTTGAGATGAATAAAAGGATCAAAGCAAATACCACTTTCAGACAGCCTAGAAGGAAAACAATGAGCCCATAATGGGCACATGATTGCCATCCTCCTCGTGATAACCAACAACACAATTAAGGTCAACTGTACAACCGCTACCCATTTGTTTTTTTTTTCTTATTGCCTAGCCAAGGAGAAAACTGACATCAGTTCTGAAGATGTGTGTTTTCTTATATAAATAGAATAAATAGATAAGGAGGTTCAGAGAGTAGCATAAATCAAAAGCTTCTTTTGGCACCATCAGAGTTAAAAACTCTAACTTGAATATGGAATATTTCAAATATTATCAGGCAGAAATAATCAAACTTTGGTTTAATTGCTCCCTTTGTGAAAGAGCTTTATTAAATTAATTAACCAAGTTATCTTCTCTGAGTATGATCCATTACTAATTCTAAAATTATTGATCTTTGTATTTGGAAGTTGCTGTTCAGCACCAAATTGCTTTCTGCAATTAGCATATACTAGCAAGCTTAATAAAACTCAAGGACTCCTCTAAGGTCCTAAGAGACTGTAAAATCAAAATATTCGTAAGTATGCTCAGAAATTACCATTATGCATAGTCATCTTGATCCTAGGTAGGGAAGGCAGTAAGAACTTAAGTAACTATTGACAGCATGAGTCCCAAGTGAGCTTACTGTGAACAATTTTCTCTTGTCAACACTGCCTTTCATGCTAATCAAGTTGCATCACCAAGACATTATTCTTTTTGCCCTCCAAGTTACATCTCACAGGAACATCCATACAGAAACGCAGCACTGCCCAAATCACGTTAATATTGTATTCCTTTCTCACACTCTACTTTGGAAAACAGTAATCACAAAGCCCTCAACTTCCGTGCAAACAAAAGTGATCATCGCCAATTGACAAGAAAGCTGTTGTACAGAATAAGAAAAAAGCTTCCCGAGATGCCACAGACTTCACTAAATGTAAAAGACTACTAAAACAGTACTACTAGAATTCCTAAAAATCTACAGAACTCAAAACCAAAAAAGGAAACCTGAGTTTAAAGTGATTGAGGAAAAGCAAAAGTTAAACTTGCATGAAATCATTTAGGAGATGGAAGGGTTAAAGCAATCTTACATATTAAATTAAAATTAATAAAATTCCCAGCTCAGTGGAAGCCAATTTCAATTTTCTATAATTCCTGACTTGTCACTAATATCTACATAACCAGTTAATTTTGATTTATTTTTTTTTTCTAGCTGGTATGATTTTGAATTTGGGTAACATATATATTTTTACTTCAAACAGATGTATACATCTGCACATATGGCTTATTCATTACTGGAAGCTGGAAAACAAAGATTTTCAGCAATTGATGAGCATCCAAAAAAAAAAAAAAAACTTTTTTTTTTTCTAAGCATGACAATCATTCTTTTAGCTACACACAAACAGAGCTAAGAGATCTCATGCACAGCTTGTTAGAACATGCAACTTCAACATTGCTGTTGCTGTCTTTTTCTCCAAATAGAGGACAGTAAGGGATGTGACCTGCACGCATGACTTCTGATTTATGCTGTGCTGACAAGAAGGAACTACACTGCCAGCAAGACAATTTCTCATGATTACAGTGTTTACTAGTCTCACTGAGACCAGAAGTCCTTGTTCTGAATACAAGAAGAAAAACTATGAAGAGTTCAGATCCAAGACATAAAGCATGTACAGCATGCTCAAGCTAAATGTCTCTTTTATGTAAAAGATAGATGACACACTCTAATTAAAGGTTAGTCAAGGAGTATAATGACCAGAGGCCAAACACAAGACTTTATAATCTTGATTACAGGTTGGTCGAACGGATCAAAGTAACAAATTGGCTCAGTATTCCTAGAAACAACTTTGTGAACTTTTGATTAGGAGATTACCATGTCCAGAATTACTTCTCCATTATTTGAGACCTTTTTCAACAGCCCACACAATTTAGACGCTTGCTTCTTACTCTTTTACTGGTGCTGAAACACGAACCAAGGGGAACAAAACACTGCAGAAACAATTAAATTTGACCTACCACACTCAATGAGGGCTTGAGCCTTTCACTGGCCAGTTCCCACCCGTGCTCCTAGCCACCTCCACCCCAGGGCTGAAGCCTCACCATGCTGTTGTGCCTGGATGCCCCTCGAGAAATTCCCTCCCACCCCAGGGCTGCCCCAGGCTTTTTACCTCTGCCCCCGCTCCACAAGCGCAGTGTCAGCCTGTCCTTCCTTGTCTGTGTGCCTGGTGGGTCTCCCCTGCCGAGGGGCAGCCAGCAGAGCCCACCACCCCTGGTCCCACGCAGTCCTGGAGCACCTGCCTCCTGCACAGCCTCCTCGTGCTTAGCACAGCCATAATTGCCGCCTGGCTCGAGCCAGCTCCTCCACGATGCTACTCCAGTACGGTTACTGTTCAAGGAGCCTTACCACTCATCCGCCCCCTCCTCTTAAACAGCGCTTCAGCCACCTTCTCCGCAGTACCTTCCGTTTCTCTTCGCCGTTACCTGCAGGGACTCGTTCCTCACATGCTCCAACCTCCTCCTGTCACCTGCCTCAGCTTTTCTCACCCAGGCCCTCCTCACAGCCCCAAAAGGGAACCTCTGCGCACCCACCACTCTGTCAGCCTCAGAGCTCACCTCACCTCGCTGCAATGCAACGAGCAACTCCACTCGTTTTCCTGCAAACCCTGCACCCCTCACTGAGGAGAGCCCCCCCACAGCCCTCGCTGAGGAGATCCCACTGCACCCCTCGCTGAGGAGATCCCCCACTCCCCTCGCTGAGGAGATCCCCCCCTGCACCCTTCACTGAGAGCATGTGGGGGGGATCCCCCTGCACCTTTCACTGAGGAGATCCCCCTGCACCCTTCTGCCTCCCCAGCCATGCCTCACACCCGCCTGGCTGGCTCCATCTTGGCCATCATCCTGCCCTCCCCACAGCATGTGCCACAGAGCGGGGCGAGGACGGAGGAGCCCTCTTTGCGGACACTGATCTCTCTGAACCTGAGGTGAGGAGCGGCCTCTCATTACCCTAGTTTTGGGGAACGACACTTGAACTGATTCTTTTTCTCACCGGCTCTTGTAGCAAACCTGAATAGGTACTGGCACCAGAGAGCAAGCAGCACAACATTATCTTAATAGCAACCACTCCATCATAAAGCTGCTTTTCTAGGTTAGTGGAGAGGGCCAAGCAAAAATCAGAGGGACTGGATCCCTGTTACTGCTTTATTTTACTGGGATGGCATGAACTACCTGTCTTCTTACCATTATGGATATCAGTTATGAGAGGATGCTTAGAAAATAAGTACATAATCCAAAAGGAAAATAAATAGCTATCAATATTTATTTAAAGGATAAAGAAAAAGTGTGGTGCAATAGTTCCCCCTACTGACAGCCTGAAATTAAATTACTAGTAAATGTTATTTCCTGGGCGGTCCTCACATTGCTGAGTGTCCCAGTGTTGCACCTACGCGAGCCTACTGGTACACCATAAACCACGTAAAAATCAGCCGCCTTAGAAAAACAAGTAGAGAAACACGTAGAGAAACAAGTCTGAGAAAACTCCAGTTGATCGCTCAGATCATTTATCACGTATGCAAAATGACAATATGTAGTCTCACATCATCACACCGGGATATCCATGAGCAAAAAACCAGGAACACGGGTAAAGTGCTGCTGTATCTCCTCCTGTGTGTGTGACACATTTAGGTCTGAGACTTGTCAAACTCTGAAAAAGCTAATGTGATTTTATACACTGATTATTTAATAAAAAACTGAAGAAAATGCTCTGGTATGTTATAGCCTCGTCTCGCTTGAAAAAGGTAATGGACAAATATGCAACAGTACAACGCAAAAGGACATTACATACAGAGACTGCTGAAGTACACACTTTTATAAATCAGGATTTTGCAGAGGTCTGTTCTGATCCTGGCTCTCAAAATGCAAATGCACATGAAAAAAAAAATTCTAAATGCTATTAAAGAAAATGCCTGATCTCATTTCAAGCTCATATATGGTGAAGATGACGTCTACCAGCAGATCTGGAAGTTACCTATGTATCAGAGATTCTCACATCACTTTCAATTCTCCCTATGCTCTGTCTGGAAAATGTAATTACACATCAACAGTGACACGCACCTTCCTTTTAACTACATCTCCTGCACCTGGCTTTCTCACTTGAACAAGGTTTCATGTTCCTCCCAGCACAGAGCTTAATACTGCTCCATCAGCTCACTGGCACTTTCTGAGAGCGTGGCTTTTGTTCGGTATTTGTACAGCCTGGCGCAGAGAAGCCTTGCTCGTGACTGGGGTTTCTGGTAACACACAATGTAACAAATAAAATAATAATTGCTCAAAAGGATCCTCTTTAGGGCAGACTGCAGCTGCTTTGTGTGACATCAAAGACTCGATCCTACCATTCAAGCTCTGTGCTGAGGTAAGACAGATTTGAAATTGTCATAATTTAGCATTTGCCATTTGCTTTGGTTTTAGCAACAATGCACATGATGTTACAGAGATCTTTTTTTCCAATAATGTATTTATTTAGAGAAAAAAATATATATATATATATATAGGCCTGTTGTCCTAACCCTTTTATATTAATATTTACTGATACGGCTGATGTCAGGTTGTTAACTCTTTAGGACAGGGACCGAGCCTTTTATCTCGGAGAGAAGCTCCCGCATCTCAGGCACTGCCTGAAACAAAAAGCACCAGCAGCCGCTGCAGGAAGTCGCAGCATGTAGCATTTCCACGCCGCAGCACCAAACTCCTCTCGGGGCTGTCCTCAGCCTTTTAACTAGCGTTAATTGCAAAAGCTGGCTAGCAAAGCTCGCATGCCAGAAAGCTGGTGGCCGCCGCGGAGAGGGAGAAGCCTGGCTCCCTAGGAGCACAACAGGCCCCAGCCCTCTACGTTCCATGCAGCCTTGGGCACCACAGTATAAATTGGAGATTTTTTTAATTTTTAGATAAATAGCCTTCTTCTGGCCATTTCCTAAGTAACTGCCGGAGCCCTGTCCCATCACCTAACCCAGAGCGGTACGGTGACTGCTGCGTGGCCACGCTGCTCACCGTGTTTTGTAGCCCAGCCACGACTCTCGCTCCCGTCCCGCTCCCCGGGTTGGTGAGGGCGCAGCTGACGCACAGGAAAAGCCGCCGGGACGGGGCTGGGGCGGCATAAAGCACGGGGCAGGCGGCAGACACGCCTGGGGACGTGCCTGGGAGCAGGGCTCGACTGGGGACCGCTCGCACAGGCAAGTGGGGGCATCTCGGGGGGGGTTCTCCGTCTGGTTGTCTGTCCGGCTGTCCATCCACCCCAAACGCATCTTCAAAATGCCTCGTGCCTGGGGGATGTGTGGTGCTGAAGGCAGTGAATGGAGGGGTGTCTTTTACTTCAGCCTGGGGGGCTCACAGGCCTGGGGGTCCCCACCACCAGGGGTAAGCTGGGCACCCAGCTCCTCCTGCGGCCTCCGTGCCGCTCTGTCAGGGCACAAATGCAAAGTTTCTCTGCCAGAGAGACTGCGGGGAACGTACCTTGCATTGGTACAGATCATAGTTCTAGATCCAGGCTCACGGATAAAACCAGAAGTACCTGAACGAGCACCTCACAGCACTAAAAGTGAAAGAGAGTTGTGCCACCAATATTTCACGTTGTGCATTTCTGCTAGGTGCCTCCAGGGAAGATCCAAAACAAACAATAGTTATTCCAAGCTTTTTAGCTTTTAGTGTGACTCCCAGGAAGAGGAGAAGGTAGGACAGGGTGTGTTGTATTAAACATGTTACAAAAATCCCATGTACAAACCAGACGCATCCTTTGCCGGCGTGGATGCATGCGAGCATCCCTGCACATTACGTAGAAGGCCTCGGGAGGCTGCAGCCTGCACAAGGTCTTGCTTCTTTTCCTTTAGATAACCATACTAAGTTCTTACTAAGATCTTTAGGATATCACAGCCACCATAATTCACAATTATGAAATTGCAATAAAAACCCTCACTGAAAGTCTTGCAAATCTTAATTCTTGATATTTTTTCTTTTTTTTTTTTTTTTTTCTCCCCTGAATGTGTGCTATTACTACATCACGATTTTGTTTTTTGTATGTATCTCAAGAAATGCAGTCTGGGATCCTTAGTAATTACCAGTGTAGCAATAAAGAGAGGAAAGCACTCCTGTATATTATTCCTTCTCAGCAATTTAAAGAAACAAAGTAAATGTTTGGGCAGTATTTTTCCTCTAGTTAATGGAAGTAATAAAGAGGAGGGAAATGGCATTGGGCACATTTCCACAGATGGTACACAGCGTCCTTCATAACGCAGACGGAGTCATCGCATCCAGCCTTAGTTAAGGAGAAACTAAAGCTTGTCACTTTTACTTTTCATGAGTAAGTACTCAAGTCTGTTACACCTTGAGATACTTCATCCTTCTGTTGTTTTTTTTTTCCTTCTGACTTAAGAAAAAGCAACATAAAAAAACCCACAATATTAAAGATATATTCTTTGAAAAGTTGATGTTATGATTCATAAATGGAAATGGGAAAGCTGTTTATAAAAAGGTCAACTTTTTATAAAAATGTCAATTTTGATGAAATCTCATCTTTTTTCAGGAAAAAAAAATCTATCAGAAGTGTTCAAATAAAACATTGACCTACTGCAACGCAATCTTTAATCCGTGATGCTGGATTTTACGTAGTTTGTTAGCATGAACAAAGATAATAAAGGAGCAGATGATCTCTGGTCCAGTATCAGGGTAGGGCAGAGTTCACATGAGGGCCAAGATACCAGGGCATGCCCTAGGGTGTCCCCCTTATCTACTTACCCATAATGGCCCATTACCAACACTGCTGCAGATTTTTTCTGCAGACACCACATCTAGAATTACAACCTGGCACAGTCTGCCCCAAGGCAACGTTTTATCTCTCTGTGCGATACATCTGTTTATCTCAGTGCATCCCTCAGTACTATAGAGAAGATCTGATAGTGCTGGAAGGACCTCAAGGTATAGGCATGAGTGCTGACACAAGCACACTGCCAGTGGTACCCTTCAGAGCAACCTTCAGGCTTCTTTAGTGCACCGTGGGCTAAAGCAGCAAACCAGTTTCTACTTTTTTCTTTTGAGCTTATTCCCCTTCTGCTTTTGGCCAGGCTTTTCAGCACCAAAAAAAAAATAATCAGAATGAAAATACTGTTCTCACCAGTTGGATTAATGATGAGGTGGTGCAACCCTAGAGCGCAAAGAGGTCATGTTCACCCAAGTGGAGAAAGAGTCACAGAATCTGAGATGTCTACTTTGAGAGTCTGCTCACCCAAACAATCTCTTCAGTCCATGGAGAGGTGGATATTCAAAGACAACTCAACACACCTAAAATCTGGAACAACCAGGCTTCTGTCTCCAGTATCTCAGTAAACAGTCAAAAGCTAACTGGGATAGATATTCCAGTCAAGAAGTTCAGAGCCTGTCATTGGGTGATCCTACTCCAGCTTTCCTTTTAGTTTTCATAGGGCTTTACCTTTCCCAAGCTTTTTTTATTTTTTTTCAGCATCAAATTTCAGAATTCTATGCCAGTTAAAAATGGAAAAGATCAATAAATTAGGTTGTGACCTAAGCAGTACTCTCCAAACAAAAGACATGGGGCTCTAGGAACAGCACAACATCAGACGGTAGTATGAGTTCACAGATAAGAGCAAATTCTATGCTTTTACTAACATTTCATAAAAATAGTTTTACCTGGATTTGAAGCATACAATCCTAAGCTACTTCTACTGAAAGAGATGCTATGTAAATCTCCTTATTTCATAAGCATCATACAGGAACCCAAAACATTTGCATTAAGGAAGAAAGTTGGTAGAGGTTCCCGTTCAGGTTTAAGAGCTAAAACTTCTAACGGTCTTGCTTGCTTTTGTTCCTCTTCCCTTTAACTGACCAGCTTTAGCCAGGTAATGTCCATTTCAAAAGACAGAGGATAATTAGGAATATTAAAGTATGTAATAAAAAAAGAACTGCAATGAAAATTTGGATTATTAATACAGCAAATATACAACTTTCAATGTCAAACATGTTTAATCATTTCTTTTGCAGTATGTCCCAATGGAGCCAAGTTCAACAACTGGAAATAAAGTTTTTGGAGCAAGTAGACCAGTTCTATGATGATAACTTTCCCATGGAAATCCGACATCTACTGGCACAATGGATAGAAAGCCAAGATTGGTAGGAATAATTTTTTTTTTTTTTGCTCTCTTATCATTTCAGTTATAAACAATTTTTTTTGCTTATCGAGTAGATTTTAGGGTGCTCATTTGTGAACTGAGCAGGCATCTGCACCCCAAGAATAGTATTCCACTCGTTACGGATTTAGTTTGTTGAGCTAGTGTTACACTTCACTTATTTGAGGGATTCAGTGTCAGTAAACTCCTGATAAAGCTGCAAAGTTCTTCTTAATTTATTCAATAACAACTGTACATATTTTATATGTGATGGATGTGCTTATCTTAAACCACAGAATAAAATTATTTCCTATGCTTATTCCTAATAAATAAACTACCACATACTACATGAAAGATAAGAGTATTTTTGAAGAGAAGTTCTGAACATAATTGGGTTTTCTGCATGTGTTGAAATAATGATTTTAATGAAAAGCACCATATTACCATATTTAAAGGTTAATGTAAGTATTTGTGTATAAACATTCTCGATTGGATGCACTTTCTTAGAGCACAGTTTTCTGTCCCTTACAGCTTTAAATTTAACAAACGTCTGGAAGTGCATTTTCATTCCTACACAAAATCCCACAAAAATTGTCTAGCAAATTAACGGTATTAAAGGTTTTTCATCCAAAAAAAAAAAAAAAAAGGCAAGTCAGATTTCAATGGAAACGTTATTAATTTGGCTCTTGCAGCACAAAATTATTTGACTTGTCCAAACCAGCTATTTGCAGGAACAGTTTTCTAGAAGGTGAATTTATGCACAAAACCGGATCAAATTCACTGCATAGTTATCTTAAGAAAATCCAGAACTAGATACTAAACAAAGTTGATATTAGTAGTACCAGTAAGACAAGTTTTGTCTTACTTACTCTTAGTTTGACAAGCTAATTCCCCAGGGCTATTGGAGGACTATTGGAAAGATCTGCTAAGGAATATATTTTTTCCTCACAGTTTATAACATACAATGCTTACGTGCCTATGGGAACATGGGAAACATTAAAATCCCCTGTTTGCCAGATTTAGCAGTCATGTCTCAAACAGGCATCTGCCATTTGGGGAGCAGGGAGAGAGTGCCCTAAGGACAAGGATGCCATGCAATCCAAAGCTTATCTTCCTCTATTCTGCTCACTAATGTTATTGCCCATCATGTAACAAGCTGTTCCACAAAGAGCAGAACTAGTAAAGCCTGTTCTCTCATGCATTTGTGTTCTTTGTCCCCTACATACCCTTCACCAGTAGCTTCAGAGCCTTCTTGTATCCCCAAATAGTTTGGCCAGGCGAAGGCTCATCTGGTGCCTGGTGTGAAGATATATATCTGCTGACTGGCCATCTGGCTGTTGCCTCCTGGAGCAAGTTATTACTGCCATTTTCCTCCGTGGAGGCACTAATTTGGATTCCTCTCCTCTACCAACCTGCCAGTTTTCTGGGAAATTCATACAAGCATCATCTCTTTTGGACTGCAAGCCCCCTGTCAACTTTGGCTGAAAGTGGGCAACAACTTCAGAAATTATATGTGTGACTGACAGACTGAGAGTGACAGCATGCATACGCCTCATTTCCTCCGGGAAGCAGGCTAAAAATGTTTAAATATTCACTGGAACCGAGACTGGAAAAGCCTGGTTGCCTCCCCTCTGGCTGACTCTGTAGCCTGGGCTTAGAACATCCGCTGCCTTTATAGCTGCGTATCTAGGTGAATATAAATTAAAGGATCATAAAAATCAATTATTTACATAGCTCTAACTATATGCAAGTCACTAGGTATCTAAAGCGTTTTTTTACAGCTTTAATTTCTCAATGGATTATAAATTTCTGTAAAGACAGTATGGCACTTCTTATAACATTTTTAAAATGCGTGTTTCTCAATCGTTTTTTTTCTCTAGGGAGGCTGCATCCAACAATGAAGCAATGGCAATGATCCTTTTACAGAATTTGCTAATACAAGTGGATGAACAGCTAGACCGGGTTTCACAAGAGAAGAACCTTCTTTTGATACACAACCTGAAGAGAATCAGGAAGCTGCTTCAGGTAGGTTGTTACTTCAGATAACAAATTGCACGCTCTTACTGGTTTCTAAAGGCACTGTCCAACCTCCGCTGAGTGCAGTTTGTACCTGTGAACAGCACAGAGCTGTCCTGCCCCCTATAGACTTCCAGCAGCTACGGGAAGACCAATCCTTCAACAAGATAACTCAAATAATAGTTCCGCTGTCAGTTACCTTGTGGACAAATAATTCATATTTTTAAGGCATGCTGCTGAGATGCAACAATGCTGTGACCTTGTAGCTCAATGCATACCTGTGTCTCACTCAGCTCTTCAGAATAAGATTGTATAGTGCTTATAGAAGTTAATGTTGATTACAAATGTAAGTACTAACTGTACAGACAAGTACACGTAACTATGATTAGCTGTGACTATCTCAGGAATAAAAATGTGTATTTTAGGATTAACAAAACAGCACCCTGAAAAAGGAACCGCACTTGCTATTTTATGCTTAACTGGGATTACTTATCAGGAATGGCTTAAAGGATTTTCCATTAGGCTTCTACATAGTGATATTAATTTTGATTGACTGCATGATTCTCTAATAATTGTTTATTTAAAGCAAGAATTCTCAGAGTTCCACCTCATTAGTCACCTACTTCCTGACATCTATGTGTCTTCTGCATAAAACAGATACACATCTGAGTCTAATGAAAGTTTGGGGTTTTTTCTCTTTCTTGGTGTTTTCCATAAGTACTTCAATGAAAGTTGAAGTACTTACAAAATATTTTCTTTATTTTATATGAATATATTGGTCTGGAAAATCTGAAGATGACTGTGTCAATTATTTTGGTCTCTTTATGGCTGCGTGTCTTTCTATTCTATATCCCTAATGGTGGCCTCTAAAAAAGGTGACAATATTTCCACTGCTACCACTTTTTGTTCCGGTGTTATGCAAGCAGTTTCATGCAACTTGAAACTAAAGTTCTCTCTTTATTTCTTTTCTGGTTTGTGTGGCAGCATTAAGCCTCATTTCAGTGCTGCTCAAACAACAAATTTACTTAACTGCTTTTGGAGTTGACTGCAGAGAGGCTACTTCTTTTATTTCTGTCGTGGTCTTAGCCGACTTTGCCACAGCAGGGCTGAGTCAGAACTCCGTCACCTTATTAAAAGTATTCTCTCACAGCAGCATACACATAGAAGGAGCATTTCAGGACACTGAAAAAAGCAGTTGTATTCTTGCGGATTGGACATTTATGATTCTACCATCACCACATGCATATGCGTGGGGATTGGTATGTATTTACATACAAGCTCTAACGAATCAGTCTCTCACTGTTCCTACTTTGCCTCATACCATTTATTTTATTCTAAAATTTTACCAAGCCTTAAGGTGGCAACTCTGCATCCTCCGTGAAATTCAGCATACTGAGACGAGGCATCAGGCCCCGGATGCATACCCATGAGTCAGTCTGTAAATGGCCAGAATGAAAACCAAGTCCTGGAAGCCCCATTTTAGTAAGCTTTCTCAGGCAGCAACATCTCTGCTCCACTGGATCACAAAGGTTTGTAGTTTAACAGTCTAAAGTAATACGAACCTCCTGAGAGGACATCAGTGATGCTGAAACTACACTACTAATTAACAAGGACCACATTGAGGTTTGCAGTAAAATGTTTCCAAGTGAGCAAAAAATACAACAGCTCTTCCCTCTGTGAAGTTGGCCCTTCACCATTGTATAATTCCTCCGTTATATCAAGACAAGTAATGTCTATTTAGATAAAAAGCTACTCGTTCAGTTTCAAAATGCACGTGCATCCTACCAGGCACCGAACAACACTTTCCCTATTAGAGCTTTTCCTGATTTCTTATGACCTTTATCACTCGCAGTTTGTGATTAGCTTGTGATTATAAACTTGCAGTTCGAGCTAGTTTGTGAGAGCTTCATGAGACAGCACCAGAAAAGGTGCCTGAAGTATACAGTGCACTGCCATAACCCCTTTCGTCCTGAAACACCACCTAGAGAAAGGGAGGCTGGAATGGCAAGCTGTAAAATTAGAGATTTTCCACCAAGCTTGATGGGAGGAAGGACTGGCTTCCTGAATAGGAGAGGAAGCTATGCCTGTAAACATCTTTTCATTTCTGGTGACTCTGTGAACATTTTGGTTTGATTTTCTCTGAAGGTTAGTTAACATGATCCCACCTTTATCTCTGCTCTCTAGCGCAAGCACTTCTTTGAAATTTCACAGTTCACTCCTCTTCCTTCCCTTCTACACCACACACACGGGCATACAGACACATGTACAACACACACAAGGCTGTCCAACCTCAGTACAGGATCTGAATGCAATGTTCATTATTTTGAGCCAATTATCTGTGGCTTGTCAAGGTAGATAACACTGGAAACCAGCATTTATCGCTATGTATGCAGAGTAGTAAGTTGAGCTATGGTTTAGGTTCCCAAACACTACAATAACAATGATAATAAAACCATTACAAATGCAGTACGCTCAAAAAGAATTCTGTAGTTCTTGAAAAAAAAAATAATAATAATTGGGTTAATGTTAAATTAATAATACAACTAGGTCATTAGTGAAGGGCAGCCTTAGAAGGGGAAATAACAGACCCTACAAATGGCTCGTGTGGCTGCTTTCTAGACAGCACGGGAATTGCTAGGATCAAGATTCCTAGTGCTATTACGCCTACTAGTTACCAATACCACGGCCAAGCACACCCAGTCTAAAGTTCTGCTGGGATTCACTTTTATTGTCAAACAGAGAAAAAGTTCTGAGCTCCGCCTGAAATTTCTTTATGCAAACATCTTAGTTATTCAGTGGGATTAAGGAAAGAAGGAAGGGAAGAAGCAAGAAATTGCCTGCCTGATACTTGCAATGTAAAGTTTTTTGATGAATTTCAGGAGTTGTGAAGTGCAAAGAGCCGAACTGTTAGCAGAAAGAGATGCCTGCCTAGCACCCTTGCTTTTAGGTCACAAGAGCCATCCCTATTCTTTCAGCATTACAGAAATAGCTATGGAGTATGACATTTCTGCTCAGACTGCTGACATTTCCAGAATTATCTTGATGCAGAAAGAAGCATTGACCAGGAAACATGCAATCTGAAAAAGTTATAAGCACTTGACAAAGCACTGAGCATCTCAGCTAAGCTTACTGCTAGCTCTCGATAATTTGCTTCTCTATCCACTTCTTTCTTTTTTGAAATGTAGCTTCTTGACACTAATCTGGTATAAACGCACGTATTATATTAAAATCAGGATCAGTGCTTTAGGTTAAAATCCTTCATATTCCTGTATTATTCTTTCTGCAGTCACTAGATGGGATTCATTTTTACAGCAGAG
The DNA here is from genome assembly GCA_011074415.1 of Stictonetta naevosa. Taxonomy (NCBI): domain Eukaryota; kingdom Metazoa; phylum Chordata; class Aves; order Anseriformes; family Anatidae; genus Stictonetta; species Stictonetta naevosa. The sequence continues at coordinate 3,723,011 of CM021703.1, forward strand.
CAGTCTTTTGTTGCGGTGCTCTTCAGCAGATGACAGTACAGCACAGCTGCTTGCTGAGGTCAAATTCCCTGTCCCTCCTCCTACAGGAGCCCTGCTCCCGCGAGCAGCAGCACTGTGAAGAGATGAGGAGAGAAAACGTTTGGAGGGGGGGAACCTCTGCCTGTGCTTCTTTCTCCTGCTTAAAGCCTAGATGGAGACAAGCAAAGCAGATTAGTCACAAGGACGTGTTTTGTGCTGTTGCTATGGCAGCAAAAAGTAAAGGGCAGATGTTAAGCTGAGAAGAGCTGCCTATCACTTCTAGGAACAAAATTTCAGATGCAACAGTCTGCAAGACCTTAGCCTATGAACAATTACATCCTGGCTTTATGAAGATTTTTTTTTTTTTGGAAATGACTATGCCTGTCCCTGGTGTAAGCTTCTTTACAACACACAAATAGATTAACGACGAAAGAGACGGGCAAAATTACGGGGACGCGTTTAGGGCAGAAACTGTGCATGTTGCTGGCTCGCAGGCTAAAACCCTTGATTAGTGAGAGCAGCAGGGCTGCAGTGTCCCTGGGGGTGGGCAAGGCAAGGCACTCGGAAGCTCCCAGTAGCCTGGAAATCTGCGATGGCCACCGCTTTCCTGGTGCCTCACCAGCCCACCTAGGAACGTGTGTAGGTCTCTGAGTTATCCAGGCATTTTTCATCTCAGAACTCCTCATGCTCTTGCTTTTTCCCCCAGTGGAGCTAGAAATTTGGCTTGGCTCCCTGAGCCACCTTGAGCTACCAGAAACTTCAGAGACACAGACAGGCTGTGCATTGCAATGGGTGTGTGACAATGACACCAGGAGAAAGCAGGAATTCCCAGAATCGTCCCACTCGTAATTGCAGCTCATCTTCATGCTCTAGTCTCAACTCTTGAAAGAAATCCCTTCTCATTAACGGCAACATGCATCTGTGTCTCACCACTGTTTATGACATTCAGGGGAAAATCGGATTACATCAATCTTTTATACAAGTGAAATAACTGATTTCAGGAAGAGGAAGAAAGGCTACGTTGCTCATTTACCATCGAACTCTGAGCTAATGAGGGTACGGCATGCTCTAGGGAACATCTTGCTGTAAACGATGTATATTCATGATTTTCGTTTAATATTCACGGCAGAGTCTCAGGTATCGGTGAACTTTACACACTCACCAGCCCTGCTAGAGCCTGAGATGAGGGGAGGGCAGGCAAAGGGGGGATCCTGCCTGGGTAAGCGTGCCTGTGTGCGCAGCCTGGGGGCTGCTTGCAAAGAGAGAGGTCAGACAGATTCACCTCATTTGCTGGTTCCCACCAACCAATTATATCAAAATGAGCTTTTGGAAGCACTGTGAATCCAGGAAATAATACTTCAGTTACACGTGGTCCTACTACACAGCCCTACTTTTTATGGGATAATCTGGAATAGCATCTAAAGCTATCTTCTGTCGTCTTAACCAACACCTCTTAACCTTATGGCACGTCTTTCCACGTGAAATTCACCCTGTTTCTAAGTAGTACAAACGGCATCTTGCTTTCCATGCTGTTACTTACAACAGTAACACCGTAGTGTGTTCTTGCTTCTGCTTCAGTTTCTCAGTTACAGTGCACAGCTCGTTTCCATCTGTAAGGAGAGCTGAACATCCTGGTGCTTCTCCGGGCAGAACTAAACTGAACATGTAAAGGTTGTTATTTCAGTTCAGGTGACTGTTTACACGAGTCGCTCTGCCAGAAAGGAAAAGCACAAGGGATCCTAACATTACTGATTTTGGTGCATCGAAGAAAATTGACCAAAACAAAAAGCATTAGATCTGAAACAGGATATTCCAGTTGATATTTAACAAATATTTCTAATAAGCACTGTGATGAGAAACAGTTGCAAAGACTGGAAACATAGCTATTGATGTTTAAGTTGCAGTTTCCTGTTAAGGCTTAGAACTGGGTGAGAATGGAACAAAACAGACAAAGTTTCTAACACACCACAGAAATAAATAAATAAATACATAAATGCTATTTACATGCAATTTAGTGCTCCTGTAACCTGCCAGATCAACAAAGCAACAAATTATAGTAGAAAACGTGCTTTGGACCAATGCATTCTGCTCAGGTCTTTATGACCAGAAGGTGGAGGGAGGGGAAATAGAAATCAGACCTCTCTCCCCCTCCTGTTTGCCCTCTTTTGCTGGGAACATGGCACTTCTTTCGATTTTATTTTGAAATACATTTCATTTCAATATGTTGCATTGCTACATTATTCATCCCATGGGTTATGATGAGATCTATAGCCACATATTTTCTGTAGCCACCCCCCCGGCTGCTTAGAAATCTGCTGCTCCTGTAGACCCTTCCTTGGCTCTTTTTAGTGTTCTGTCTGTTGAGGGGAACTTAGTGGAGTTTGGGGGCAAACTAGGGGGTGGACCAAAAATATATAAATAAATAAAAAGACCTCTGCCTTCACAACTTGGCCAACTTTTGCCTTGGTTGCATACACCCCATAAATATTTATGATCTTCTGGAAGTTGTGCGTTACACTATACGAGAAAAGCAGAAGTACAGCATCGCAGAGTTGTGTTTTCGAACTTCCCACACTTCATAGGAGCTGTCTAAAAGAACGAGGTTGCCTTTAAAGTTCTCTTAGGTATTTTGAAAGGGGGAGGGGAAATCTAAAAATAAGAGCAGAACACTCTAAATAGTTTGTGTCACAAGTACTTCCTCTTAAAGACCTACATAAAAACAGAGTCGTCTTTTTATTAGAAAAAGATTTTTAGCAACAACAGTAACTGTTCAAGTGCAGGGTTTCAAAAAAAATTAAATTAAATCAAAAAACAACCCAGGTGCTTTGCAAAGAGCCTTGCAGTATGCTGAGATAGGTGTTCCACTACTGTCTCCGTTATACTTTCTGCCTGGATGCATATACAAAGGCAGAAAATAAATCAAGGCAAAATGTTGTTTGTCACATTTGAAGGTGAAAACGGGAAATAAGTGTGCATGGTTATGCCTTCCCACCCACACAGTTCTTTTTGCAACACACAAATATACCAAGTTTTTTTTTTTTTTTTCTCTAACAAAAATAAAATGATAGCCAAAAGTGGTTTTTTCCCTCTGTTTTTTCATTACATGAAAGATGAGGTATCTGCTTATCTAGAAAGATGCTGAGTATTCAAGTTGGTAGAATAAGGGTATCACAAGTAAGCAACAAGGAAGGGAATGTATTCATTCTTGACTTTGTAACCCTGTTCCCTATCTGTCCCAGCTTCCTTCCATCGGCTTCTTTAAGTATTCATTCAACTTCAACAAACACATCAACTGTTGTAATAGGTAGCAGTTCCAAGCCTCCAATAAAGATTTTATTGTATACACTTAAAAGGCATAAAGGAGGGTTGTGCTAGCAGAAGCAAGAAAAAACAGAGCTGATGTTTTTATGAAAAAAAAAAAAAGAGGAGAAAAGCAGGGGAAAACAACCAAATCTAAAGCACTTTTTTCAGAACTAGAAAGCACTAAAATCTTCTCAAGACCTTTCTAAGTCATCTTGAAAACCAGACGAGATAATCCGGCAAAACCCTGAGTGACTTTATAAAGGTTGAATGCTACCTCCTTGTACAATAGAAGCAGAAAGCCACGGTAACACCTAATCCTGTACTTTTACCACTGAAGACAGGGGCAGGGTACTCAAGTAGTGCACATGTGAGTAGTCATTTATATATGTGTGTGGTACAGAGACCTTTGACACGTGGAAAGAAAGCTGGCCAATATTACTACGGTTGGGAGTGATCCAGTCTGTGATGGAGACAGCCACAGGAAAATACACTAAATTTTGGGGAGGGGAATTAAATGTGAGGGCAGGGGAGCAGGGGGAAGCAAGACAGTGAATCTCTGGCCTAGATTTCTTAATTCTTCCCAGGAAAATTCTTCCCTGAACATTTCCAATACTAAAATGGACAGTTGCTTAATGTTCTTTTTGAAACCACGTGTATCTGCAAGTTTCATAACAGGCATTTTCAAGTTTCTCCATGATCTTATGACTTAGGGAATCAGAATCATGCATTTCTCCAGCCACTGAGAAGGATCTGAAAACACCCCAAACAGCTCAAACTGTTTTAAAACTCAGCTAAAGGATGTGAACGCTGCACACTATAATGTATAGATTGTTTGTGCAGAAACACTTTTTTGTTTTTCCTTGTGATCTAATAAGATACTATCACAACAGATCTCTCTGAAGTAGAGACAATGCATTCTGGGTTGTGGTAGGAGGGTTTTCTCCCTAGCAAACGTCATCAGCATTCAGATAAAATTTTCACCTGTTCAGAACGAAAGCTTTATTTCCCCCGTATCCATTTATCATCATGCTGGTAGTTGTTGAGAAAAAAATAGTCCAAATAAGATTGTTTGTTGTAAATCGTGATATGAAAGACCTCATCAAAACAGAGAGAGGAGAAAAAAAATCTAAGAACTGAATTACAGGAATTGAATTACAGTAGTATTAGCAGATAAGAATAACATTGCCATTTGAAACTTCAGATGAAAAGTGAATCCCCAGCTTCTCTTTGTCGGTATTTATAAAAACATGATTGTAAGTTTCCCTCTATAAATATATTCATTTAAACCTAATAATACTATTTTGCATAGCTGCAGAATCTACACCCTTTGTCTTTTCCAGCTGCCAATGCTCATGTCACACAAAGTTAGGATTCCCCTACCTCAGGCTTGCTTTTTGGGTTAAGCTTCCTTTATTTCCAAACTTACACCACTTTTTCAACGAGAGGCAATCACTTGCAGGCTGCCACTCGGAAGCCAAGTTCATCTTGAGCAAATTCCACCCTCAGCTAAAGGCAAAATGGAAGTAACTAAGGTATTTAATGCTATAATTTGTTTTCTTATATCAATTTATAATCTGTCAGTTTTCAGTTTTGTAAATTATAATCTGTACCAACATCTGCCAGTGCAGTGTTGGTACCACGGAGGCTGAGCAGCCATCTCCCTCCTAGGAGGCTGGCTGCCCACAGCCAGCATCTGTGTTTCGGAGAGGCCCGTTGCCCTCCTTTGGTCACAAGCACTTGTGCTGCCGATCCACGGCAGCTGCAGGGCGTTCTTCCAGCATTTATTTGAGGGGGGCTACAGCCCTGACAGATCTCTGTCCACCGGCTAGGCGCCTGCTGGGAGAGCAGACTGAATCAAGTGGAATTGAAAAAGCACCAGGCAGGCAGAAGCAAGGGAAGCATTACAGACAGAGCTTATTGCTAGGGCTTTACGAGTTACAGAAGGGAAAAAAAAAAAAAAAAAAAAAAAAAAAAAGTTAATTTCCTCCTCATCTCTTGATTCAGATGGTTTTCCCTTAATGAAACCAAGGGAGAGAAAGAGTTTTTGAATGTTTTGCAAATGAATGGTATCTAGACATGCTAGGGAAGTCCCTGACACCTGGCATTTTTGTGGGGGATTTTAAAATGTCTCACTGTCACAAGGTTCTTTGAAATGCTTTTTCTAAGTAGATACGTCTTCCAGCTCCAAGAGAGGATTTTAATTTCTTCTTGACTTCATTACAAACAGCTTTTGTTTCAATCCTTCTTGTTACACAGCAAAGACAAAAGGCAACCATCGAACCTTGGAGGCTCCACAGGGGTTTTTTGGATGGCAATTTCAGTGCTGATTCCTCCAGCCTGTTTTGGTTTGTCAGGTTTCCCTCCTTACGCTCAAAGCTTAAAATAGACTCACAGACCCAGCCCAAGGTAATGAGAACAGCAGCAGTTCTGTCCCTGCTCTTTGGAATCCCGTTTTGCAATCCAGGTCTCCACACTCCTGCATCCAGGAGACCCTCAGGAGCCCAAAGACCTCTCTAGTGCCCGATTGCATTTTACATTAGAAGTGTTTTCTGGGTGCTACCACTCTGTTCTATGCTGCTCAATTTATGTTGGGCAGAAAAAAAAATGGGGCTAAACACTTCTCAGGCTTTGCTGCTTCAGGTGCCTTGCAGGGGTACCATTGCATATTTATTTATATATACATTTATATCAGCAGCAATTAGAAGCCAACTGATTAATGCACACATCAGTTAAAGATTTCTGACCACAGCTTTCATCCCAAGCCTTATTACAAAGATGACTTTTTTCCTCCAGTCAAGGTGCAAACAAACGAGGCACAGCAATGCAACCTACTGAGGCTGAAACAGGGCAGACCTTTTCTGCCCTCTCCCAGCCAAACACTCAGGACTTCACAGGTCCTAGTCCTCAACAATCAGCTCATCCTTTCCTGAGCTGTCTCAGTCCACTGAGAGGCAGAAAAACAGCTCAGCAATTAATTAGCTCCAGCTGTTGATGCTGGAGCCTACCTTCAGCTTAGTTCCCCACGAAGCTCCACTCCGCTTTTAATCTTTGGCAGGAGGGTCACAGCCATTTCCCCTGTTCCTTTATTCCCAAAGTTACATCCTGGAGCTATGCAGAGACAGCTTGAGAATACGCTCTGTGAAGGGGACTGCTGGTACGTTCCTGGTCCCTTGGTACAGCTGTGCTGAAAGATGGATGCAGTGAGAACATAGTTACTAACCTTACAACCAAGAGCATCCGAAGCTGGCAGGAAAAACGAGTAACAGCGGATCCTCGGTACCACCCTTTGAGGCAGAGCTCAGCAGAGGGAATTTAAATCCCTTCTCACCGCCCAGCAAGGAGCTGGCGCAGAGGGAGAGCTTAACATTTCATCTGAGACGTGTTTGCTGGGCAGTGTTGGTCACCACTCCTCTGTTCAGTGAAACTCCCCAAGTCGCAGTCCAGCCCCTAAGTCCCATTCTGCAGAGGACTGCTGGAGCCCAGCACCATCCTGAACTGCTTTTCAGGAGATCAAACGAGGCACAGCCCTGGGGCTACTTTGGATGCACACTCATTGCACCTTGGGCATGTGCCTCATTTATCTTTCTCCCGAAAAGACTTCAGAAACCGTGGAGACATCAGAAAGCGTGGTTTTATTGCCAGCAGTGCCATGACAGTCAAAGATCCTCTAGAAATAACACTGTGTACATCACTCGCTTAGCTGTAAGTCCTATGTCTTGCACCTTAGTCTCTATCTCAAGTAAGACTACAACCAACAGTGTGGTATTTAATGCTGAGCACTTCACACCAAGTCTCTGCGACTAAAATTACCATTTTAGTGTAACATTCCTTTACCTTGTAAGGGAAGTCAAAACACATGAACAAATATTTCAGATTACTTAGATTTCATGCAGAAGTACCTAGGAAATTATTTGGTTTTGTCTAGTAAAAGCTGCTAGGAATAGAGGCTTACTGCCACAGCAATAGCTAAATATAAAAGGCGTGTTCACATTTCTATCAGATGTGTTCACATCCATGGCTTCTAGTAGAGCAAATTGGTATAAGATATTTAAGGACAATAAAGTATTGATTTAAGTGCGCAGAAATTCAACACACCAGATTCAGAGAAAGCAGAAAAAACAACAACAACAACAACAAAAAACAACAAACAACAAAAAAAAAACCCTGAGTGGCAGCAGAGTAAGATGAGACTAAAACTAATCAGAAAGAAGGGAAAAAAGAACAAGTCTAAAAGAGGAAACTGTACAGGAAGATAAAAGAACTGGATTCATTCTAATGAATGGCTGAAAAAAACAGCATACATGAACACTGAATAAAGGGCATCTGACTGAATAAAACATGAGCACCGAATAAAAGGCATGAAGGATATTGAGAAACTGAACAAACGTATCACCATGAAAGATGCTGCTTGAGTTCTCAAGCTTTCCAATTTGTTAAATACAGCACAAACCAATATTTTTTTCAAACTGTACCCATTTCTCAGTCACACGTCAGCAGTTCTGCACCTTACTTATGGCACTTTAAAAAAATACAATTTGGGGTCTTTGACTTGGGACAAGAGCTGCTTCTTCCTTCGTCTTACATACATTGTTGAAGGAGATAAATTGTTCACAGACTAAATTTAAGTCTTTCACTTTATGCTGAGGAGGCCTTTCTGAACACACCACTACCATATTGATATGCTTACAGTCTTTTTGTTGGCAGAAGCACTACATGCTAACAGCAACATCCTATTGAAAATGGAAAACACGATAAAATCATGCACAGAATCGGCTGACAGGAAAGCCCTTTCAAAAGAGCTGTGTTAGCAGTGGAGCAATTTGATCTTCAAATGATGTAAATCTCAGAGTTATATCTTTGTAATCTCTGTAGAACGTTGTTAACAGTGTTTTATGACAATGGCACTAAGTGATGCTGCACTGCAAAGCCCAACCAAGACTAGCAAAGGTCGAGAACATCAGGGAAGTCTCTTTCACCCACACGAAACTGTGCTCTGACAGTGAAATCACACAGTTTGCAATTTCCAGGGGGCAATCCTAAATTCTTAATTTTTAAAAGTTGTATTTACTTGTGTTTGCAGGGGAAATACCATGGTAATCCCATGCATATAGCAGTGATCATCTCAAACTGTTTAAGAGAAGAAAGAAGAATACTGGCCGCAGCCAGCATGCCTGTACAGGTAATGAATTACATTTCAATAATCTGCTCCATGCTTATCTGCTCGCATGCTTTTAGGAACAAATCCTGTCCTCTTATTATGAATTCCACTGGAGTGATTTGTGTACACTGGGGGTTGCCAAATGTTGCTCTTTAAACTCATGTTTGTACTTCATTAGTGGCTCTACTGCTGCAAACATTGCTATAAGTGACTCCTATGCCACAGCTAATCTTCAAAGACTTTAATCTGTGGGAAAGGCTTTAAAGAGACTATTCTTTGCAAAACAGATGTGTATATACTAAATTATGCATTGCACTAATTCATATTAATTATGCAATGCAAAAGACATTCCATCTTCCATGATACAAGGCATTGACGGGTTTTACATTGCTTGAAGAAAGACATTTTTAAATTACATATAAGGCCATTTTGTGGAAATTTATATGGTTAAACCCATGCAGAATATTTTTAAATACAAGTGCGTTCTTTTGATAACCTGTGGATGTAATATGTATTCTTACATGAATACTACAATACTGGTCTTTTTTAGAAATCTAATCATCAATGTGTTTCAAGTTCTTAAATTTACCAGACGTTCAATGTCTGCAGCATACCTACACAGCCTTTCATCTTTTTGATTACAAAGTGAAAGAATCATGCTTTTCAGATCTGTGGAACTAAACAGATTGAGCTGTTTAGACCAGTCCCCAGCCAGATGAACTCCAGGTTGTGAATTCCCTCTCTATGCTAGGACTTGCCAGATAGTTACTGTCACTCGTCATTGCTCATCCAAGTATTACCTGTTCAATGTGTTCTAGGGGCCACTGGAAAAGTCTTTGCAGAGCTCTGTGGTTTCAGAACGACAAAGAAATGTAGAACACAAAGTGTCAGCCATCAAGAACAGTGCTCAGGTATTTTGTTGTCCTGTTTCCTGTCTACAAAGCCGTGATTTTCATAGACACATCTCAACTACCTTTAAGCCAGGTAGCACCAATGCCACGTGCTGCTCCAGCCACTCCATTATTCTCAGGATCTCAGCCCAGGCTAAACACTTGTGATGCACGTGGATTCTCAGGCGGGTTTTTACAGCAGCTGTGTGTTCAGGGCAAGAGCTACCCACCTATTTTACAGCCATCGCACTCATCCCTATGTGAGTTGCAGGTGGACTACTGAGTACAGTAGAAACATACCTACGGTCTCTAAATAGATGTGAGGTTCAACCAACCTATTTCTGTGACTCCATCTCCTTCAGTATCATCAAAAGTAGCTAGCCTTCCTGACCTCTGAGTCACATACCAGCATTTGTGTCAAGCTAAAGGTTACGTGACATAATCACATGTTTCTGAGACATGAAGGGACATGAACATTGGGAGCTGATGGTAACAATTCTCCACAAGTTTGTCACATCACTGCAGGGCAGAGTAGGGCAGAGCCAGCCCAGCAGCTATATCCCAAAGACACTGCAAAGGCTCACAGAGTAACTACCCGTTCATTTCAAGGCAGGATAAGGATTCCACTTGCCTGCAGCCTTTTTGCTGTCCCAGCCCCACCTCTAGCTTTGCAGCAGACTCAATGTAAGAATTACATTTAAAATATTTGTCCATATGCCGTTCAAGAACAACACGTCAGGTACACTGGAAAGAGGTCCTAGTAGCATTCCTTCATAATTGTCTCCCTACACAGAGAAGAAGGATAGAGAGATGAAACTCTTAAAAGGATAAAGCTAGCTTTAGAGCAATGTGGTACTAGACTATCAATGTTATAAGAGTTGCAGAGCAAAAGCATCCAACGCTGCAGCCCAGCAGGCGACCACACTGTTCTTCTAGCCTGTGCCTAGCAAGCATCTATGTGGAGAAGTGCAGCCATCCCTGAAAGACCGTGAAAAAAGGAGAGTAGTTTCTAGGTACAATAATGTTTTTTTAATAGGTAATTAAGTTGAACACAGAAATCAGCCAGCTCCTTGTGTAGGTAATTTCATACCTTCCACATATAATTTAAAAGTTTAGTCTCTGAAATAAAGAAGAAAACAGAATTGCTGTGTCCTAATTTAGCAAATGAGTTTTTTTCTGTTTTCCCAGACACTTCACTTGCATATCTCAGGGAACTGAAAAGCATTGTTTATGAGTTGTTGGCAGGATCAAGGCTTCCCATTAACAGCACATAAACAGACTTTCAAAGTAAACCAGATGATTTCCTACAGTTACATTTTCCTTCTTTTCATCTGTCTTTTGTGAAGTATCTTTGTGAAGTATCTTTGTGACCACAAAACACCTTCTAAGCTTTTTGTTGTAGGTATGAAAAGTAACCCTTGCAAAAACCAAAGCAGTGAAATTGTTTTGTTTCTTTACCCGAATTCCTAAGTATTTCTGTAAAAATAAAGTTTCTGAACTCTGTTGCTCTCCTTAGTTCCAACTTTCTTGACTTTTCAAAATTACCAATTTGCCCTGCTCTAAGGTTCTAAGAAGAAGGTTACATTACTGGCATAATAATTTAGATTTTCAAATGGTAGGAAAGGAAAATACTACGTTATGCATTTGTCCACTACAGAACAAATTCCTTTTTATGTCACTGTGAACACCCAAGTAATTTCTTACTTTTTTCTCTCCTGGGAAAGATGACGGACCAAGATGTCAAATACCTGGAAGACTTGCAAGAGGAATTTGACTTCAGGTATAAAACAATACAAAGTTTAGGTAAGAGTTTTTGTAACAATTTTTAGATTCTCTAGGAAAAGGCTGATTATACGGCTAGAAACCAGTCTCGGGATTTATTTCTGTGCATTACCCAGATACTACATGGAAGCATAAGAATGGATTTTTAGTTTTTATAAAATTGTAGTCTAGGACATAATGACTCTGTGGGGTTAAGAGGGCAAACAGGATCTTATTGATCAAGTACCGTTATTTTCTATCGATAAGCTGCATAATGGATGAAAATAAGTAATTTTCTTAAAGAACCTGTTTTTCAATTTCTTCGTGATTGACTTGGCCCTTCCTTGGCAGGACGTGGAAGAGACTCTTATTTCCCAGAGTAGAATTGGGCGAAAGTAATTTTTTAACCTCTAACTTCGTTTTCTGTTCTTTTTTGACCACAGTGGTGATAACCAACTGGTAAGCACTCTGAATGCATGTTTCACCCAGCCTATGATGGTTGAGATCTGCACACTGCAACAGTAGTTGCATGATCTTTATCAGAAAAGAAACTGCGGTCCACTCATGTCTGCTCAGATTTCTTCGTGTCACCTCCCTTTGAACATGTAGAGATATTTGAGCCTTGAAATGTCCAGGTTCTTAAACATATTGCTCTCATATGTTTAAGGCTGGATATGGCCAAACAATTGAAAGAGATCAAGTTGCCATGTTTAAATGAGGTGTTGGTCACCAGGTCAATCACAAGTATTGACCAAGCAGATGATTGAAACCTGTCCCACTTGCAAAATAAAACACGCTTACGTAAGTGACTTTCAGGGCTTACAATTTCTCTGTGTCTCCAAATGCCAGATGCCAGCACAGCCAGCTTGAAGTGCCTTAAAACGTGTATGTGAGCAATTGCTGTGGCTGAGCTGACAGTCAGGTACTGGTCTCTCTCTCTTGAAACACATACTCCGATGTAACGAGGAGACATCAATCTGGAGCTCAGCAGAGACACAGTTGGCACCGATTTCTTTTCTGAAGGTAGCATGAAAATGCAAAAGCAAAAGGTGGGGGAAGGCAAGGGCAGGGAGAAGAGCCATATGTGAGAGAGCATGCGGCAAGACTGGGGAAGCTCGAAACTAATGCATGATCCAGAGAAGGATATGTTACAGAAAGGGGGAAGTACCTAGCGATCGCTACTCCTGGCTGCTGAAATCCCCAGGGTGATGAACACTTTATCTCTGTTTCAAATGCCTAAACTGCATTCTCTCAACCAGACGTAATTCACCTTAAGTTCAAAGAGCTTTAGCCTAACTGCTGACACCAATAGTGCACAGACCAATCACTGAAAGCCAGATGTATAAAATACTACATGTGAATAAGAAAGTTACAGATTTATATTTATGATCCATCTTTTCTACCTTCTTCCTCCTCCAAATGCACACACATATCTCAAAAATGGAGTCATAAAACCTTAGCTTAAAGCTGTATTCGTTAGCCTATTCAAATGAAATACACTGTTACATAATCTGTTGATGTCTGCAGTTTATTTTTCACTAGCTCATACTGCAGTCAGGTCGTGGCTTCCCCCCAACACCTCCTATAAACCCGCGTGCACACCCCCACGCCCACACACGCACTTGTACTGAATTTACCAGGTGATTTTTTTCATTCCCCTGCAGAGCAGAGCGACAAAAACAGTGCCCTCATTAAACAGGAAATGTTGGCGTTGCAGGCTATGCTCAATACATTAGACTACAAGAGAAAGGTTAGTGACATCTTTTGTCATCTGTGCTGTGGTTCTTTTGCTTTCTCCCCTTATTCACACGCGGAATACTCAAACGCGTATGTGCGCCTTTTTGAATCCTCCTCTCAAAAGGGCAGGCAAAGAGCATATGAGTTGCAAATGCACCAAGGGCTTTCTGAGGGTGATTTTTGACTAGCAGGTAAGAAATTGGCAATTAAGCAGCAGCCTCATCAGGGCTGTGCTTCTGCACACCTTAGAGGAAAGGGGAGGACTTCACAGCACCGCTCATGTGCCGTGTTGAAGGGTTAACCTAGTTGACAGGCTACAGCTTTTAGAGTAAATAAACGTCATTGGAAGTAAGTGTAGTCTAATAATCACAAAAGCAAAACAAAATCCACAAATGGTACCTAGCTCTGTTCAGCAACAGAGACTTGTGAATAAGACTGCTTCTTGACCGCTTTGCTAGGACAGAAAGCCACGTGTCCAGGCAGTTGGAGTCCACCTGCTTTTTACAGTTTTTACAAGCAAAAAGAAAGCCTGTGAATTGGGTATAATGCAAAACAGGAGAACGACTTTTTGAGCTTCACAGTGCTTGTAAACGTCAACTGCTTGGAGGTGTTATGCTCACAGTGAATGCAACAACCTTCCCTCCCACCCCCAAAAAGACAAGATTTACTGAGGAAGAGTTCATTGATATTCAGGATTAGTTTCAAGTGCAATGGGTGATGAATCCAGACACGCCTGGGCCAAAGAGCCTAAGGTGGCAGGACTAAATATACCTGATTCCAAAATAATTCCAAAAACGCAACCAGCGCTGTATGACAGCAGCTCAATTCTGTGACACCTTTCCTATGCCGCAGGAAGTACTCAGTAAAATCGGCCGCGTGATTCATGAAATCGACATGCTCATGAGCAACATGCTGACCGAGGAGCTGCTAGACTGGAAGAGGCGGCAGCAGATCGCCTGCATCGGGGGTCCTCTCCACGGGGGGCTCGATCAGCTCCAGAACTGGTAAGCCCGCACTGAGCTTGTGTTTCCACTGAAAACCACAGGAAGTCTGCTGCCTGACAGCAAGCCCCACGCACACAAACTGATCATTCCTTCAGATCGGCTGACTTGCTACCTTGCGACACCAGCACATTCACAAGCAGCTGTGCAAGTAAATAACTAAAAACGCAATTTGCTTTGGTGGACAACGTTTGCTATTAAAATAAATGACGTTAGAGCCACCTGCTGAGCCTGAGCCACTGCAGTTGGTCATTTTTTTGTTGTTTTGACGGTTGTTGCAGATACACGATGCATATTCCCCAGGGAGTTTTGCTTGAGTAAGAACTGAGCTGAATGAGTTTGTCACTGAGGACAGTGGGAGTTTTATCTCGGCAGGAGCTGGGTAGACACACTTTATGCTTTGACTCACTTGGTGCATCACTCCTCCAAACATAAAACTGCACAGGAATTGAATGGCTGAAGTACGCCCCATGGTGGTAATAGAACAAGGCTCTAAAGGAGGCTCCACATAAAAACTGTGCTAGATTTAAAAGATAATGCAGCCAGGGAACGTCAATGTCCTGACTGTTTCCTATTTAACTTCTCTTTTGGAAACTGTGAAGTAAAGAACAGGAAAAAAAGAAAGGGAATAGCCAAAAATTTTATTATTTTTTTTTTAATGTTTGAAGAAAAAAAAGTGTTTGTTTTCACTTTTTTTCCCAATGAAGTATCATTTTTTTCCCTCCAATGAGCACATTAAAAACTTCTAAAAACATGATTTTAATACATACGTGCCCTATTAAACTATCAGTATGTTTGGATTTGATTTTCCTTGGTATTGTTTTTGCATTTCTGAGAAATGCACCTCCTTAGTCCTGGTAACTTGTTCATTTTATATAAATGTTACCTTTTAAAGAGTACGCCTTGAAAAGCAACTGAGCTGTAGGCAAGAATAAACCTGACAGAAGTGCCCTGCGTATAAAACATCAGGACGGTGTATGTATTTCTTCTAAATTATCACAGCCAGTGTTGCGTTGTTGGTGGTGAGGCCTCTTGGGAGATATTTACCTTTGAAAGTAAAGTAGGAAATTTTGTCTGATGTGTTATATACAGCTGTAAACAAAAGATGAACAGACTTTAGTTTGTATAAAGCTAGAAAGCACTAATCTGCACCAATCCTGATTCCTCTAAGTAAGAATTGTGTTCCAGTATCTGGTTTATGTAGAAGACTGCAAACTAATCTGTGCCTCGCTGTAGTTTTACGCTGTTGGCAGAGAGTCTGTTTCAAGTTAGAAGGCAACTAGAAAAACTGGATGAACTATTGACCAGACTGACTTACGATGGGGATCCTATCCCAGTGCAAAGACCTCAGCTGCTGGAAAAAGTCAATTTCCTGCTCTACAACCTTTTCCGGAAGTGCGTAAGCTATTGTAAATCCCCGTTGCTTTGCTTGCACTGACACAAGTTTATGGGCAACAATGAAACCATGCTGGTAAAAAGAAAAGGGAAAAATGGCTGAGTCTGCAAGGATCTCGAAGACTGAGTTTCCAAAGTAAAGAGTATGTACAGCTGTCATCAAAACTCATAGAAGCTGAAGGTATCAGGCAGCTTCTTGTTTATTGCACTTAAGGTTTTGTGGTCAAATTCTGACTCTAAGAGAACACACAAAACCCACTTATTTCAGTCATGTACATACCGCTGAGAAGTTTTTGTAGTGAAGTAACAGGTACCAGTTTGTGCCTTGTCTTTTTTCTTCCCCACCAAGGCATTCTATAAATCTATGATTTTTTTCCCTCCTAAATTTACCCATCTATTCATACACAAAATCATCATATATATTTATATTCATATATAAAATCATCGTTCCTTTTCTCTTTTGTACTGGCTACACAAGGAGATAAACCACAAGCAGCTATTCTGTTAGCTGCCTCTGAAAGCAAAGCAAGGTTAACTGTTATAAAAAAATGGACAAAAAAAAAAAAAAAAAAAAGAATGATTATTTAATTTCATTGAAGCTGGTTCAGTGTACTTTTAGGTTGTTTTATGGTTCTGATAGAAGCCCACATCTTCCAACTGATACTTTAGGCCTACAGAATTTGATTGTGGTTTGGTTTCTAATGCATTCCAAGTATGTGTTCCCTGTGGGAACAATTCAACTCTAAGTTACACGACTAGATCATTTGGAGAACTGAGGGTGGGAATACATGCCACCCGCTTCAGCTTCTGCAGAGAAATAAGCCTAAGAGATAACAGCACTATTCCCCCTCCACCCCCCCGCCCCAATTATTACCATTTATTTATGCATATTCCTACCAATTTATTTGTTTCATTTCTTTTCACCCTAGTTCATTTGTGGTGGAAAGGCAGCCCTGCATGCCAACACACCCCCAGAGGCCAATGGTTCTTAAAACGCTAATACAGTTCACTGTTAAATTAAGGTAAGGAAAGGAAATCTGATATAAATTCCTCCCTTTGTACACTGCATTTTATCCTAGGAGTCCATTTCAGGATCTAAAAAGCAAAGCAGAACAACATCTGTGCCAGTCAGGCGGAGAGACTCTTTTGACTCCAGGGAGGGTTTTCCTGAGCAGTGGTCTAAAAGCCACAGAACCTGCCACTTGTAATAAGTGACGATGAAGTGCAAACCCGTGGAAGGAAGACAGGCAGGCTGTGGCCAAAAGCCAGCACCTTCAGGATTCTGTATGTATTGGATTGCTGTCTTAATGACTTTGCAAACTAAGCGAGTGGTGATCCACATCATGTAAGCCAAGATCAGAATACTCAGAGCCAACCTAGCACATAAGAGGGAGAAACTTCTGCCGTTCGGGAGGTGTGTAATTGGTGTATCAATGACAGAAGTTATTCCTCTCCCACTAGCTCCTTGCCTGACTTTGTGAGAAGAGGTAAGATCGGAGAGGATCTCGCATCTCATTTCCGTCCAGCACCAAAAAGAAGGCAGGGAAGGGGGCAGTGTGGGCAGGAGTGGAAGGAGTACATGGAGGAAAGTGCAGGGCAGCTGCAGATTACACAAATCCATCTCTCATCTTTGATGTCTCTCTACCCATTCCCTCAAACACATACTAACTTTTCCACATACTTTCAGGGAGACTGAAGCGTTTGCCACTGGAAAAAAACTCATCCCTTCTTTCACGTATAGGAGCCTGCAAATTGTGATATAACCCTAGGTGCTTAATCTGTTTTCTGATTATAATCATTTCAGATATGGTGGTGTGGAGCTACTGGTCTCTAATATTTTCTGGTGATTAATTTAATTGTTAAAGGTTTTGGTGTAGAGCATTCACTTCTACATTTTCTGTTTTGAAGGTTGCTAATTAAATTGCCAGAGCTGAACTACCAGATCAGAGTGAAAGCAACTATCGACAAGTAAGAAACTTTAAAGTGAGGATATTAAACAACTTGCTTTCTGCAGAAACATAGGTTTTTCAGTTGCTACTCTATCTGCTTTAAAGTCTGTTTTAAAAAGCAAAGAAAAAAGATCAAAAAAAAAAAAAAACAGCTAAAACATCAGGGTGGTGCTTTTTTTATGTGAAAGATTTCTTTGTGTTTTTAAAAGAAAGCTGCTCTTTTTAATTGCTATATTGAAATTGGAGACAGAAAGTTCATTTAACATCTGCTTCATGTCTTAAATAAAATTCATCAGTTATAAATAGTGGCATCACATGAAAACTTTCTATCAAACTACGTTGCATTTATGGTTTAGCATCTCTCTGCTTGTGCTAATATCTCCACCATTGTCTATGCAGCTGCTCCAAGTAGTACACAGAGTTTAAGCTTGGAAATCTGGTGCTGTAATTAGTACATATGGCAGCTTAGAGAGTTTTACCTCTGCCTGAAATTAAGGCTGTTAAGTGAACTCCTCCTTCCTAACGGCTTTGGTAATCCTTCATGCTCCCATTATTTCTTACAGCAATCCCACAAGAACAGAAACCCCTGCTCCTTCTGTTGGTCGTAATTTCCTGAGCAAAAGACATCTCAGAGCCTGTCTATGCTATCCTTGTGAAAACAGTGTTAACTCTGCCCCTAGTATTTCTATTTGAGTTGATTTCTCTTCTCAGCAGGATTTATTATTTTCAGTACAATGCAATAGTCCTGACTGCAGAGTAAGCTTGGTTACAGATAGGTCAGGGCCCTCTAGCGTGACAAAACATGAGGCAGAAGATGTGCTGTCAGGGTACGATTTCAAAATCAGCAAAGCTGATCCAAGCCCTCACTGCTCACCATCCCTTTCCAGCCACAGGTGCCTGCTACCTGCCTGGTTCTGGCTGTTGTGCTCCTTTTAGCCCCCTAAAAAGCACTCTGCTCATGCTGATACATGGCATAGGCACTGGCCCAAAAGAAGGAGGGAAAACACCCAGTGGGGAAGCAGCAGGAGAGAAGACAACTGTTTCTCTCAAAAGCTGTGTACTGTCCCATTTGCTGCGTACACACACCCCTACTATGCCGTGACCTATCTGTACAGGCTTCTGTTGTCCCAGAACACACTCATGGAGGCAGTTAGAGAGCGCAGCAGCTTCCAGTATCCACTTCTGGCAGAAAAAACTAGATATGATACACTGCTTGCATCTGGACAGATGCAAAAGTCTAACTGGACAGAAGAAATTTCAGTTATTGTTTTCAAAAATGTACAGTTGTATTGGTAATACGTATTAACCTTAGCAGACGAGGCAAAACCTACTGCTTCAAGATATGTTTTCTCAGTGCAAGCATGGCTTACACATTTACTGATTCACCATCTGTCTCCTCCCCACCCCTCTTCTATTTTAGGAATGTTTCAACTGTCAGGTAAGAAAATAAAATACGAGATTTCTTCAATTATCCAATATGATGTTATCTGAGTACGTAAGTGTAATGTCCTCCATAGTAATCGTAGATTCGTTCTGTGTGGAACGCATGTGAAAGCTATGAACATGGATGAATCGGCAAATGGAAGTCTGTCGGTAGAATTTCGACATTTGGTAAGTTTGACTGCTCTTCTCTCATCGTGCACCTCTGGTAAAGAAATAAGATATTATTTAAAAACTATGCAAGGAGAACTGTAGTATTGTCTCTCATTTTCTTCTTCCTTATACAGAGGGTTTACTCCTAGAATCCCTTTATCCCATTCCATACTGCTCTAAAATGAGATTACATATTTTCACAGAGCTCCTCAGAAACTGATTTAAAAAAAAAAACACAACACCAATTGATTGAATTGAATGCTTTAGATTTGGTTGAAATTAATGCCTGAGACTATACGTCTTTTACGAGACTATGGAACTGCTTCCATAACTTCTATAACTTCTCTAATACCCCAGTGAGGCATGCTTTTAAACTAGGCTCCTTCACCGATGGTATTTTTGTGGCTTCACCACACATGCAGCGCTTCATTGTAGCTTTGCAAAACGAGCTGGAGACTGATGGTCTTTACTTCTTTTTTGTATTATACACTCTGCAAGCACCCTAATTAACACTTTGTTACGTTTACTCTATTATAGGAAAGTTAGTTGCTTAAAAATTCTTTTAAAACATCTATGAAAAGACTATTCAGTGAATGGACTTCTCAAGGCATTGCGTCAGAACCTTCATTAGAGCGTACTTGTATATTCTAAATAAATCCTTATTACGCTAAGAGCATCGTGGTTACAAATAGCATTCTTTATGTACTCTTCTGTAGTTTCTCTGCCACATGAATTCTGTTTTGCTTTTTACAGCAACCAAAAGAAATGAAATCAAGTGCTGGAAGCAAAGGAAATGAGGTTTGTGGATTTATTTTAGATGGAATTTTTGATTACTCTCTGAAGTATTTCAGACTGGATTTTATTTAAATCAAACAGCAACCATATGTAAGTAAATTAGATTTTGAAATATATCTTCTCCTTATAAGTACAGAACCCAATAATCATATGATTGTGTAAGCATAAAGAAAACTTTTCAGAAGTACTCAGAAATTTTAATTACATGCCTCTAATTTATGCATTAAAAAGTTACCGTAGAAGGTAGGAAGTAAAAATCTAAATTTATCTGGGGAGGCCTCGTTGCTGCCTTTCTGTACTTGGAGGGGGCTTACAAAAAGGATGCAGAGTGACTTCTTACATGGGCAGATAATAACAGGACAAGGGAAAACTGCTTTAAAACGAAAGAGGGAACATTCAGATCAGAAGGCAGAAAGAAATTCTTTACTCAGGGAGTGCCAGGCTGCCCCGAGCAGCTGTGGCTGCCCCATCCCTGGAGGTGTTCACGGCCAGGCTGGATGGAGCTTGGAGCAACCTGGTGTGCTGGGAGGTGTCCCTGCCCATGGCAGGGGGTGGAAACGGATGGGCTTTAAGGGTCTTTGGGTCTTCCAACCCAAGCCGTTCTACAGTTCTGTGTGTTCCCCTGGAAGGCCTTTTCTTTGGTCAAGCACTGACGTTTTGAAAAAACAGCTTTGGAGGTTTTTCTGCTCATTTTGAGCACAGGCGCGGGCCCAGGCACGTGGCAGTTGACCCTAGCCGTACGCCGTCACCCTGTGGCCCGCCGGCGGTACGACACACGAGGCTGCAGGCTCAGGGCACACGGATCACCCTCAGGAAGGGCAGCAGCCCCTGCTAGCGACTGCTGCCCAGTAGAGGGGCCTAAAACCTCAGCGCTCTTGCGGGGGTGCCCTGCCCAAGCCAACTTCCAGCTCCACAGCCCAAACAGATGTTCCTATTCAAGTATGAAACTTCGAGCAAGCTGTCCAAGCGCAAAATAAAGGCGTGATCGGCAGGGATAAGTGAAAACCTAAGGCAGAAAATACCTGAGCGTGCTCCACACCATTTTTGAATGGAATAACTTACAACTTGATTCGCAAGACTGAAACTCAAAGCTCGCCTCCCAGTTGCTGTGCTACTTACAGTCATTTGCATCGAGACACGCAAACGCAAAAAATGTAGGCGTAAAAATGCTAGTGTTCTACTTTTGGTAGCGTTTTACTCCCACTTTCACATATTGTGCCTTTATAGCCATATAAAATATAGGGCTGTGGCGAATTAGGACATCTGAGCTGTGACACAGTTCACTGCTAACTGGTTTCCACAAGTAGAGCTTCTCCGTGGTCAAAGCACAGCCTGAAATCATTAACATAAACAAGTTTTTCACTTAACAGCCACCGTAATAATTAAGAAAGTTCATTACAGAATGCTTAGTAAGCTGAGTATAGTTGATACATATGAGTTGTACTGGGAGGGAAAAAAAAAAAAAAAAAAAAAGAAAAGTGGAAGCTCTCTATATTTAAGGTTTGTCCTTTCATGTAGAAATGCCTTTTTACCTAGAGGTTTTTTGGTATTTTGTGTTTTTTTTTTCCTCCAAAATTTAAGATTTTTTCAAAATCATAACAGGGCAGGAGAGGAATGGGGAGTATAAGCAACCTTTTTCAACTTTTTGAGCGGGACTGTTTCTACCTCTATTAAAATATTTTAGTTCATTTGATGGATGAGTATTTCATTTAAAAGCAGTCAGCTCTAAACTGGAATTTTCCTTTGCAAGGCAGATTTAATATCCAGGTGCCAGAGCACCTCGTGGTCTCAACCTCTCCTTTATACAGAATCTTTTATTACAGCATCCTGTACATGTCCTGAAGGAGGGGATTCATGGGAAAGATAAGGCCACGACGTACTTTCCCAAGGAACAATTTTATTTTACATGGGCTCAAAGTGGAGTATTGCAGTAAATGGAGTGGAAGCATTTTGATCCAGAAACACTAAGATTTTGTTCCCTTTTTTAAGAAGTCTGACAAAGTCAAATATCTGAAGGAGGGAGTGGGGGGAGAACACCACAGGAAAAAGTGCAAAAAGATTTCTGTATTCTGACTTGTAGGGATGGAAACTTATTTTGAAAGATCTGTTTCCCAGGGGGCAGAGATTTGGATGTTTATAGAGCTATACTCATTTGTAATCAAAACAAAATGCTTGTATGACAAACTAATCAACTATGACAAACAGATTTTCTTTTTTCCCCAAGAAATGTAGTGGGGTTTTTGTTTGTTTCTTTTTGTATACCAGACTTACTTTGGATTAATGATTTAGGCCTCCATTTGTTCAACTAGTACCATCTGAGTGTACTTAAAAAAAACACTGTGTTCTAGGATGGGGGCCTACTTGCACATAAAGACATGGCTCCTGTAACTGCTTTTTCCTGTGTGGCTTGTTTCTTGACATTTAACATCTGTGTTTAAATTGGAACTGTCGATCAGTATAGAGACTTTAGGAAAAGTAGGAGACAATCTCTATCAGATAAAAAAAAAAAACTTAGATCTGCGTGTGCAACACTATGCTTAAAAGCAACATTTTTAAACAACTTAAAAGCAAACGTTAAAAATTTTAATATGTTGCTTTAACAATGTCTAGTTGGATTTTTTTTTAATTATTTTTTTTAAAAGATTCGTCAAAAAAAAACAACAACAACAACAAAAAAAACACTAGATTTCTGGACTAGTTTGATATCACAGTTTAACAAAGGATTTCCTTATTTTCCTTTCTCTACTTATAAATTTGATATGTTTTCTTGCAATGTTATGTAATCTCAGCAGTTTGCCAAGACAGCGTTAAATACCAAGTATGCATTTGCAGTTTTATAATTTACTTATTCCCTCAGGGCCCTCATATGGTGACTGAGGAGCTGCACTCCATCAGCTTTGAAACGCAGGTCTGCCTGTATGGACTGACTATAAATTTGGAAGTGAGTATTCTTGACAGATTTTCTGTGGCAAGAACAAAAATCACTTTCCATTTGCTTCATATGAACAACTGTGTCGGGCCAGACCACAGGTACATGCATCCTAGGGCTGTCTTCAGCAATAACCATAAGCAGATGCAAGATACCCAGCACTTCTGGACAGAGGCCTACACAGATCTACAGCTATGTTTTAGCCATTCTATTCAGAAGCTGAAATATTGGCTCTCGTGGCAATTTTGATATGCTATGAAAGACAATATATCTTGCTATGCAGAAACTGTAGGATCCATTTAAGCCAGTGACAAAATCCATACCATATTCACTAGAAGGCACATCCCTCCATTAAATGTCATAAATTAGAGACATTAGAGAGAGTTATGATACCGACTCCAAGTTGTAGGCTGAGGACATCCCTGTGTGCCTAAAATGGACCTTTAGAACCAGTTCTAGTGATAACCACTACCAGAAATCACTTCTCTAGCTGCACGAAGCCACGCAGTCATTCTTCTGTATAGCTGCCATGCAGCTACAAGCTGAGCTTGCTGCCTAGGTCCAGTTAACCTGAGTGCTGAACACCATCTGAAAGCCTACGTCTGGCCTGAAACACAGGCTAGGCAGACGTTACCAACAGCTGGTCCTGCTCCACTATGCTGGAAGAGCCAGGCTAAAGAACAGCATTTGGGTTGGCAGGAGAATGAGAGGGGCCTGAAAGAAAACAAAACCTAATCGAGCGCTATCATTTTCCTCAGCACCATTTACCTCCTGTGTTCGTTTTTCCCACCAGACAAGCTCTTTGCCTGTGGTGATGATTTCCAACGTCAGCCAACTGCCCAACGCATGGGCTTCTATTATTTGGTACAATCTATCAACCAACGATCCTCAGGTGAGTCTTCAGTATGCAAATACTGACTTCCTGCATTTCCATGCTTCTGTTATTTGGTTGCCAAATCCATTCATTACAAAAAGGTTGTTTCCTCCTCAAACAGGCCTGATTTTCTTTGCATTCACTGTTGTCAACATCATACCCCAAAGTTATTTGCTTTACCTTTTGTTCCCAGCCCAGATGTAAAACTGCATGCCTCTTAGCCTTCATTTTTGTAGGCTAAAGTAGTAATTCATACACTAAGGAAAGGTGATCACCCTTCTCCACAGCTTTTCCACATGGAATCGGCCATTCTTGAATGCTGATGATTAAAACTGCACACAGCACAAAATTATTCTACTATATAATTCAAAACCACTGAAGTAGATATATGGTTGGATCTATAATGCAATTAAATGCTACTTTCCCTCATGCATTTTATAGGAGCTAGTGCTTTATATAGAGAAGATCATAAGAGTCAGATAGCACCGTTCTGGTAGCCTTAATGCTGAGCAAAAGCAGAATTATTATTTCTCTGTCTCCTGCTGGCTCAGCATATATTTTAGTTTCAATTGCTGTTACTGCATTTGCGGATTGTAGAACATAATATCTGCATTTATCGGATAGGCTTTACACATATTTTCACTGCCTTAACATACATCACTATCAGAAGCATAGCCAGGTATCTTATCATCCAAGACAGGCACACTGACAGCCACTCTCTCCGAGTATCTTACTGGGGGGCTGCAGCGGGGATGCCCAGGGCATATTTGTCCCAATTTATTCTGCTCCCCCTATCCCTTACCCCTTTAAATAATAATAATAATAAAGCATTTCTGGATGCTGCTTAAGTGCTTACTGCTTTCTTTTAAAGCCTGTAGTGTCTTCTGTAGTTGCTAACTGGCTAACGAATCATGAATTCTGTTACAGAATTTATCTTTCTTTAATAATCCCCCTGCTGCCACTTTAAGTCAGCTCCTAGAAGTACTGAGCTGGCAGTTTTCATCTTACGTCGGCCGTGGACTCAATTCTGAGCAGCTCAACATGCTGGCTGAGAAACTCATGGGTAAGTTTGCAGAAACATAGATTTTATTTGTTTGGGCACTTATATTTGATAGTCAGGACTTTAAGCATGACCTCCACTTCCACTGCTGACTTCAAAAATGCCACTGTAACATTGTTTTTTCTTTAAAGAAAAGCACACGTCAGCGTATTCTTACCACAATGTGATTCAACTTCTGAACTTGTAGGCTGCTGAGCTGAAGAAAGAGGGCATCAGAGTCACACTCAACATTATTTTCTTTCCTTAGCAAGTAATTGTTATCTCTAGCATCAGAGATCAACAATCTTTTTGCTTGCTGATGGGATTTTGGCTTAGTTCGCTTTTTGTTGTTGTTCTCATGGTTGTTTTTAAAAGTACCTGTCCTTTGAGGCTTGTTTAGTTCTGGGATCCATGCTTCACTGATAAAAGCACAGAAAAAAAGGCCCTGCATGACTGGAAGTTCAGGAAGATGAGCAAATGAACACTTTGATCTGGCTGTCCTACAGAAGGGAGAGGCCTTAGGGAAGGCTGGCAGAATAAAGAAAGCATTATCTGTTTCCAGAGAATAAATAATTATAACATGTATTGTAACCTGCAAGAAACTCCAAATGAGGGTGTAACAATACCTCCACTTTCAGGCAAGAACTAAAGCATCTGTGTCAAAGACTGGGGAGAATCTTTACTTTTTACTGCTTTCAAAGCTGGGAAGCAACAACTGGCTTTCTTTGGTAACATGCACTTTTTCTAATGCTTTCTTGGAGATTTCTTGGTTAGTGAAGTTGAAAGATGCCATTATAAATCAGTAAGAATCATAAGAAAGAAAAAAAAAATCATCTTAGAACATGCAAGATCAAGATAGGTTGAAGACCAAGAGAAGTAAAACTGAAAACTGAAACTGAGCACACATTGCAGGAACAGAGGCCCAGATGGCTTTAGGCAAAGACTCCCCCCAGGCTGCCATGAGTAGCTGCTTCACAAAGGTACACAAAACTGATCTAGCAGCTGAACGCTCTCTCTGTGCGCACAGTCCCTCATCAAGCCCCTCTCAATCCCTCTCCAGGTCTGGATGAGCTGTACTATTTTTCAGCTATGCAGATGTCAAACAGTATCTGCTTAAGAACTTCAGAAATACAGACTCTATTTTATTTTATTTTATTCTGCTTTTAGGGCAACAAGTCAGTTACAACGATTACCAGCTATCCTGGGCAAAGTTCTGCAAGGTACGGTTCTGAAAGTAAAGCACGGACTCTGCTTTAACACCTGCACACCTACCTGTCCCACCGATCCCAGCGATGAGATTCCCACTTGCCATTTGTGGGACTTCTAGCCCAGCACAATCAAATTCATTCTAGAAGTTTAACAATGAAAACAGTATTTCCTGAAATTTAAAGCTGGGACTTGATTTATCTGTATTTAGATCTATTTAGACACATTGCTGCAAGTACCAGACCTTGACATTATAGTCAAGAATGCCCTACATATTTCTGTAAGTGATCAATACAGATTGGGCTATCAAAGTATACAGTAAGTTTTCATAAAGCATACCACATGTTTTGTTCTATATGCTCAGTTGTGACCTAAATTATTTTAAGTCTGTATAATATATTTAATATATTCAGTAACTTTGATGAGGAACAAAACCATTGAAAA
Source organism: Stictonetta naevosa (assembly GCA_011074415.1). NCBI lineage: Eukaryota > Metazoa > Chordata > Aves > Anseriformes > Anatidae > Stictonetta > Stictonetta naevosa. Next base: position 3,749,103 of record CM021703.1, read on the forward strand.
AGAAAGGTAAATCCATTTTGTTCATATTAACCACATTATTTAAACACATCTAGAGCTTCGCAGGTAAGTTCAACTTTCTCCTCATCATTTCTCTCAAAACGTCATTTCACAATGAAAAAGAAACTTTGAACATGCTTCTTCTTTAAAAATGAAAGAAGAGGCATTTCCAATGCTTATCTTAAAAAATATATATATAATAAATTGTTTTTACGTTAGGTCAAAAAAGGGAGACTCAAAGCAGCAATTCAAATTTGTCACAAACAGAAACTAGATTATTCTTAAGAATCTGAGACAGCTATCTCGTGTCGGTGAGGTGTAGCAATACTCTCACAACGCTCTTCTTTTCACATCTGTTTTCCATTAGGAACATTTACCTGGAAAGTCTTTTACCTTTTGGGTTTGGCTTGAAGCTATACTGGACTTAATTAAAAAACACATTCTTCCTCTTTGGATTGATGGGTGAGCAACACAGAAACAGCTTGTTGTACATTGATCTGTCCCTGCTTTATCTTTTTTTCTTTACTAACCTCACTTTTAGCTATACAGAAGAGAATTTGCAAAGAGTTGAATACTTCTGTCTCCCTCTTCCCATTTATAACGTTTCAAAATTTTTGCCAAAAGGGAACACCACTGAACCTTCCAGAAATGCAGCTTTTGATCTATTTATAAGTTCTATCAGTATACAGTCAAGTACTGTGATGAATTTCAACACATTTCATAGTACTGTGAGCTCAATGCCACGCTCCACAAGTCATTCACGTGAAGATTTTGTGATATTTTCAAGACCTTACAGCTTTTGTAACCAGGCTTCGAACACCTGCCTCAGCTCCTGTATGGAGTTTGGCCAAATGCAGCACACAGAATGAAGTCTATAATTTTTGCAAAAGTAAAACCATGATTTCCTGTCACACTTCAGGTACGTAATGGGCTTTGTAAGCAAAGAGAAGGAACGAATTCTGCTCAAAGACAAGACACCAGGAACATTTTTACTGAGATTTAGTGAAAGCAATCTGGGCGGAATTACCTTTACTTGGGTGGATCAGTTAGAAAATGGTAAGTACAATTTAAAAAATAATAATAATAGTAATAACGTGGAGTTCAAAATCTGCAGTACACCTGTAATACAGTAGCAATGGTTTCTTTGGTTTAAAAGTAAGGTTCACGTGTATCATGTCTTTGTTTGGTTTTGGGCAAGACAGTAGTATCATATTTACTACAACACAAATTAAACCTCTGAAACTCTTCCTCTCAGTTCTTTAAATTAACATATATAAGCTCATTAGGAGATGTACCTGCTTACTGCAGGCTTTAAGTTTGTTCCCACATGTGCAGAAAGTATAACTTGAAAGACACTAACATAAAGGTAAAACCCAGGCCAGAGTAAACTGCAAAAGAAAAAAAAAAAAAAAAGTGTTCCAGGTACAGATATTGATCCAGCCACTTAACAGCCGCTGTACACCTTCGTGTTTTACAGGAGAGGTAACGTTCCACTCGGTGGAGCCCTACAACAAAGGCCGCTTAGCCGCACTGCCCTTTGCCGACATACTGCGAGATTACAAAGTCATTATGGCAGACAACGTTCCTGAAAACCCTCTGAAGTATCTGTATCCAGACATTCCCAAAGATAAGGCCTTTGGCAAACACTACAGCTGTCAGCCGAATGAAGGTTGGGCTCTGTTTCTGTTTCTTACCCCTTCTGAAAAGCAGCTTCAGGGTCAAGAGGCAATTCAAGGAATTCGGGGAGAGGAAGGAGGGAGCAGATTTCCTTTAATAAGCATCGTCAAGAGAACTGTTTTAATTCATGTCTGTCATTTAGACAGCTTCACCTTGCAAATACAGCTGTGGTCTTAGAGGCTAAACCAACAATATTTAAAAGAAGCTAAGAAATAGATCTTGAGTTAGGACTTTTTTTCCTGACCAACACATTGCAAAATTCAGTGCTTGCACGTTCAAAGGAGATGAAATTGAAAAGCTCAAAAAGCTCATCAGCTTCATAATTGCATAACACTGTAGCACGCTTTTCTCTTTTCCATTCAAGGAATTCTGTATTTTCCAAACAGCTTGGAAGACCTGCTTTAATTCCACAATGAGACAGCAGTAATAACCCCTGGCAACTGCACTATCTAAAATCACTTTTATGCACTTACTAAAATCACTTTTGTGATTTTGTGAAATCACAAAAAAAAAAAAAAGCTAGATAAGATTAGCTCCAAATGTGTGCTTGCTCTTGTTTGGGTTAAAAGTCAGGCCGTTTTTTGATTCAAGCTTGCTCTCTCTCAAAAAAGCCCTGATTTTTCTAGATTATATACATTCCCCTGAACTTTCATTATAAAACAATACAAGGCCATTTGAATTCAAATCCTTACACTTTTTTTTCCTCTTCATTTTACTGCAGTGGCCTTTGCCTAATGCTCCAATCCTCTGAAAAATTATGTATGTGTTTAAATTCAAGCAAGAGACACCTCCGAAGCCGTGTCTAGAGACAGGGCTCCATGCAAGCATTTGCAGAACTGAAATCCCGAGGCTCGGAAGTACAAAGCTTTTGGAGTTACAGCACAGGCCCTTTGGCAGCCCGAACAAGATCTCGTTCATCAGCTCCTGTATTATGCTTGGGGAGGGTGATGTAGGTTATTTCCCATCAAGGGAACACAGCCAATTATGTGACTAAGACCTGAACCCCAACACTAATCTCAGGAATTTCCCTGATTTTATGGCTGCTTATTTAATCATAAACATGGTCGTTTCTCTTTTAAGGTATTATGGTCTGCAACATAACCAATTTTAAAGAAATAATAACATTAGTAGGCAACGTTTAATCTCTCTAATATTGATTTTTAGTCTCAAAGCCCTCAGATGGTGGAGTGAAAGGTTATGTTCCTTCTGTATTTATCCCAGTCTCCAAAATGTGAGTAACCTTATAAGATGCATTACACTTTGAATGTGGTTTTCACTACACCTACATACCGTTTCAAACTTTCCCGACTCCCTCCCGCCAGTCAAATAGTTCAGGACAGCAAGGCATTGTAAGTTTTGTTTGGCCAAGGACTGCTGAAGACAAGGGAAGTGAAGATCTTCACTCCCAGAGCGCTTTTCCTGGGCATGGAGCAAAACATTTATAAAAACTGAATGCAGACTTTATGGTACTCTGCTCTATATCGTCTTTCACTCTCCCCTTTTTCTCCCCAGCCACTGATATTACAGAGTCAGGACTGACCTCTCTCTTCCTTTGGTCCTATTCCCTACATTTTTAAACATACACCAGGTCCTTGGCATATGCTTACAGGGCCACCAGCAAGCCTAATAAAGCACAGGCTTAACTGCCTTAATTAAGCATGCAACATGAGTGATTCACCATGCTCCACAGCAATCTTCCATCAAATTGGTGGGATTTACATTACTTTTAATATCATTTTCTTTTTTTTTTTTTTTTAAGCTTAAATGATTCTACAGATCCACATTCTCCATCGGATCTTCTTCCTATGTCTCCAAGCGTTTATGCTGTGCTGCGAGAACACCTGAGTCCCACAGTGATCGAAACTGCTGTATGTTGCAAACTTTTCCACTCCTAAGTTACTGCTAAGCAAACAGGGTGCATGCAACACAGGTGCTGGTTGTAAAATGGCTGCCTGTACCATTAGGAAAACATTCGAGCTCTTTCATCAGTTGCTGCATTACATTCTGAAACGGTGGCGCAGCCATTTCCTACTCGAGCAGGGACAGGATGCTGCAGATACTGGGAAGCACTGCTTCAGATGAAATTGTCAAACTTACAGTGAACCATGAGTGCCAAAATTCAGAGTCCTCAGGGTTCTCGCACAAATGAAGCCCTTACACTGACAAATGCAGATTGATTACAGTAATTTTGTAGAAAACACAAAGGACACGACTTCCTCAGGGAAGCCGCACAGGGAACATGCACTTTTCTGATTCTGCAAACTCACACAACTCTTCAGCACTTTTGATGTGTGGTACCAAGATGAGAAAATTAAAGAGTCAACTAACATTTTTAGCAGATAAAACTCACATTCATTAAGACTACAGAGGAAGATGGGTAAAATACTGTTATCGATCACAGCATGGTCTGTTAAAAATATTTTCCACTTTTTCTTACTGAGTAGAAACGCTGTTCATAAATCTGTGCTTCCAAAGATCAGTTCAGCTTTCAAACTACGAAGTCAAAATCACTGTGGCTTAGAGTGGTGCTGATTTTTCCCCGCTGGGGATTTGTCCAGCAGAATTCTATCAGGAAACGCAGCAGTGGTTTGGCTTTAATCACTTTAAAAGAAAACATCATTTTAAAAATAAAAAATAAGCTTTTAGTTTCCTATATATTCAATGATTTATGATCTTAAAATGATTATGTCCTTAAAAGCCTGTCTACTCCCCTCCGAATGCCTCCCTGTAAACTCTCCTCCTCATCTACAAACAGAACAAAAACAAAACAGATTCTCAGCTAACATTGGCTGGAAGTGCAGTGAAACTTTACATGCCAAGAGAGGAATTCTTTTAAATAGACCAAGCCGAAAATCTGATCAAGAGCAAAATATCTTCCTTCACTTCTTCAACTTTTTTCTGGTAGTGCTCATAACAAACGGATTCTTCAGCTAAAACTGAAGTAGTCGTCTGAATGAAAATTCTGGGTTAAAAGCTACCATACCAATTTGAGATGTGTCCTCACTCATCTGTCATTTGTTTTATATATATGAAAATAGTTCTGACCTTCCGAATTGCGTTTGTGAACTACGCGTGTATTTGCACTTCCCCGTTTCAGGGGTGAAAAGAAAAGTTGGCTTCACTTTTGTTTATCATCACGTTCAAAACTTTTGTGGTTTCTTTTTAGCACGCACAATAATTCTCAAACCAACTCTGTCCAGAGCTTCCAAATCAGCTGCAGTCATCACCATATTCTGGGGCCATAACCACACAAAAAGTTACACGATGAGTCGGGAGAGTCAAATAAAACCACGCTGCAGTTTTTAAGGGTACTAGAGAAGTAGTTCAATGAACTACTAGATGGTAGGTGGATTTCTGGAGGCTCTGGCTAGACATGTGCTCAAGTTCTGCTAGAAATTAGGGCAGAAAATAGTTTTGGAAGATTTTAACATTCCTGATTTCCTTTTTCCATTCTATTTACCCTCCTAAATGAGAATGGGCATGATTTGGAGGTTTTTTTCTTTATTACTACCAATTCACACAACATAATCTACCCACGTGAAGAGCTGGTACTATACTGAAGTACAAGAAGCAAGGTTATCAAAGGAGCCGGAGCAGGTTTAATTTGCAGTTGTTTTTGAATGAACAGCAGTAATTGCCTTAAGACTGATCTTTTCCCCCTTTTTTTTTTTTCCTTCTAGCTGAGTTCTCCTTACTCAACTGACTGAACTTCACGTACCGGAATCTTGTGGACACTGGATGGGTTAAAAGTCTCATAAATATTTTTTTCATCATCTTTGTAAACCAGCATTTCCTGGAAACCATTATAATGCTGTCCTCAGTGATAAAAGGCCAGATCTTTTCTGGCTTGTAGGTCATTCGGCTCCAGTTGAGTGCAGCAGGCATAAATTTTTACTTGCAGAATTACTGGCCTTAGAATTGCTGTAAATATGACAGTATAAGAACAGAACTTTTTGCTTCTGATAACAGCATATAAGGACAAATAAAGACTTCAAGGTGTTTGGAGAAATCAGTTTTTATTACATGAAATAGTAATCATCTTTCTGTATGCCCTTGGTTTAGCTTCTCTTTATAATTTAAGATACTCTTCCCTCTGAGTTCAATTGTCCCATAGGTATCCAGGGGTTATTTTTTCCCAGTGATGAACTACCTCGAGCACAGATTTTAATCTGCCACCGCAGCAGTAGCTGTGGGAGAAAGGAAGGCAAGACTAGGAAGAGAAGGGAGTTCTACGAGGTGATCAGACATAAAACTTGTGGTGACAAAAGGCTCTGTCTTCATTTTTGCAGCTGGAATACAGGGTTAGTAAAGTCTGCCACTGTTTTCGGGGGGAAGTAAATCTGTGTGCAGTACTTACTCTTGTATCTGAGTGCTATCGGAAATCCCACAAACTAAAAGTGCTGATCTGACACACAATTTGGACACCATCTGGTAAATGCAGACTGGGAGGCAGTTTTAAGAAATGATTACTGAAGAGCTGCAACGTCTTCTGACCACTGGGCAATTTGTGATACATGACCATGTTACATGCCTGTTGCAAACTCACCTAATAAGCAGAATAACTGGTTTTTTACTGCCTTTTTAAAACTTTTTTTTTTTTTTTCCTTCAGGCATAGATTAATGCTTGCTTGTTCAAGTTTTTTTGTTTTGTTTTTCCCCCCAATACTATCTCTAAAAACTGTTGATGGAATAATAAACTGGCAATTCCAAGGCCACTGTCTTTCCTGCGCGTAGCCTCATTAAGATTTAATTCTTGTGTGCAGAATAAATGGTTAACGCATGCAAAGCTCTTAAAATACACAAACAATTATGTATTTGCACTTTATACTCTCTTTGAGTAGTCAGATATCCAGGGTGAAAACATAATCCCTGGAGTCAGTTAGACCTGGATTTCGCTTTCATTTCTCTACTTCACTCATCCTGCAACTACTCACGCTTCTACTCACCCCCTTAACCCCCACCATCGATGTTTATTAGCAACATCTCTGTTAGAACACAAACAGATTATTCCATGCATCACCAAAATACTGCACGAGACTGATTTTAAATGAACAAACACCTCTCTGTAGTTGACTAATCTGAGTTGATTCAAAGTTAGCTGCAGATAGGAAGTCCTATTTTCTCTCAGAAAGCATTGTGTATAAATGATTTTCCAAAACAAGACAATTGTGTATATACATTTGATAAGATCTGTAATTTATATGACCAGTATGAATAAAAACAGATTTTGGCTTAAAGTCGGATACCTGCACTTTTGTGGAATTCTTCAAGATACGAGAGAGACTTCTTGCAGTAACACAGACTTCCGAAACAGCAAACAACTTCGTCTTGCATAGCATGATAGCATGTCTTTTTGTTCCAACCCATTTTCACCATCTTAATACAAACAAAACAGCAAATGGCTTCTGTCCATCTAAAGCTCATGAGAAAAATCATAAAATAAACAAGCCCAGACATGGCACGAGAACGTATCTCTCTCCTTTGTCCCTGCTCCCCGTGAAATTCAACTATTTATCTTGACTTGAGTATCAAATTTTTTGTGTTGCTGAATGACTGTGAAACAGGCTTTGGCATTAGTTTTCATCGTCCTTTTAAAATACGTCTTGCAAAGGGCAGGTTTAACATTTAGTTGCAAGGCACTTCAGCTGTTTGCTGCACCGAAGAAACAAGTCATTTTATATGAAATAAACATCTGCAGGGCAAGCCTCCCTCTGTAAAAGCAGCACGAGTTTTGTCCTTATGCCACTATGAGTAAGATTAGGGTTCCGACGAAGTGAAACGAGGAAAAAAAGAGAGAAAAGGCGCTGAAAAGGGTCACTCTCAGACTCTGCCACAGGAGATGAAGCACCTGCACGTGAACACTTTTACTAAGCGTGCTTGTGTTTTCACTGGGTTTTGCAGCTGCAAAGTCGAAGTAACAGGAAGGGGGGAAGAAAAAAAAAAAACACAAACAAACAAACCAAAAAAACCACACAAGCGCTGCTTTCCGTTTTGCGTCAGGGCTGCAGTCAGACGGCCTCGCGCCCTGCGCGTCCCGAAGCCCTGACACGCAGGAAAGCGGGCACGAGGGAAAGCGAAACGCCTCTAGCGGGAGGATAAGGACAAAGCCCTCGGGTGGCCGAGCGCCAGGGGCGACCCCCACGCCGAGCCCCGGCTCCGGTACGCGTGCAGGCTGCGTGCAGCCCCGCTTCGTGCCCTGGCGCCTCGGCGCCCTCCCGCCGCCCGCCCTCAGGCGGGGCCGTGCCACAAAATGGCCGCCCGGGGGCGCGCGGGCGGGGCGGGGGCGCGCGCGGGGCCCTTTCGGTTTCGGCTGCCGGGCTCCGGCCGCCTTTCCGCGAAGTCACGTGGGGCGCCGCCGGGCCGCGCCTGCGCGCTGCGCCCGCCCCGGCCGCTGCGCTCCTTCCTAACCTCCCCCTCTTCCAACGAGGAAGGAGGCGGGGCTTCCGAGCGCCGCCGCGCGCGCCCATTGGCCCGAGCGGCGGGGGCCGGGCTCCCATTGGCCCCGCGGCGAGCCCCCATGGCCGCGGCCCGGCGGCTATTTGTGGGCGCGGGCGGCGGGCGCGAGCGGAGCCGCGGGGCTGCCTCGTCCGACGGGTAAGTGCGCGCCCCCGACGGCCGCTAACGGCTCCCGCCCTGCCCTCCCCCGGCGCTCTCGGGCACGGGGAGATGGGGTCGGGTCGCGGCCCGGCTCACCGCTGAGCCAGGGCTTCCGTCGCCTGCCCGCAGCCCCGAGCACCCCGCCTCGGCTCCCGGCCGCCGGGCAAAGTCCTCCTCCGCGCCCTGCTCCCCGGAGCCGCCTCATTTTATTCTCTTTTAACTAAAGCAAAGCCAGTACCAACGTGTCACGGTACAAAACATGCTCCTGTTGGCCGGAAACACCTTTCCTTCCTACACCTGCATTTTTAATGAAAAGCGGAGCTTTCGCCAGTTCAGCTGAAGTAGTAGTCGTTGACGCTGGTTTTCTCCCCCCTCCCCAGAATGACTCAGTGGTACCAGCTACAGCAACTTGACTCCAAGTTCCTGGAGCAAGTCCACCAGCTATACGATGACAGCTTTCCCATGGAAATCAGGCAGTACCTGGCCCAGTGGCTGGAAAACCAGGACTGGTAAGCGCAGAAAACGACCCCCGGGTTATGCGACGAGAAGGGTTCTTGGATTGTGCTGCTGCCTGTACCTCCGCATGTGCTGGGGAAGCAAGCTGCCAGGGAAACCTTTGCTGGTAGGACACGGCAGTAGCTGAGGGACCCAAAGAGGGGCAGGAACGTAGCCTATTTAGAGCAACGTGTACCATCTCGTAGTCCCCTTTAGTCCCTAACAAAGGCAATCGTTTTGAGACAGGTCAGTTTCGTTGGCAGCTCAGGCTCTTCTTGCTAGTCATGTGCTCTGTACTTTTTCCAAAGCTTCTGTGGAGCGTCTTTCTAGAACTGTAGAACAATATGCACGTGTGTCAGGGTCACTTTTAGCTTCCTGGTATGCATGGAATGGGTAAATGAAGCCGCACAGAACGTGGCAACAGTAGCACAGAGGAAAGGGAACAGGTCTGTGTCAAGGAAAGTGAAATAGAAGGTGAGAGAATAAGAGTGGCTTACATTTGAAGGTAATTCTTACTGCTTGCCTATATTACAACTGGAATAGGGGTTAATAGTAAAATACTCCTGCACGCGGTTCTCGAATGCTGGAAGTACTTAACACAAGCATGCCTTAAATCATTCTAGGGAACATGCGGCCAATAACGTCTCTTTTGCTACGGTGCTGTTCCATGACCTGCTGTCACAGCTCGATGATCAGTTTAGTCGATTTCTGATAGAAAACAACTTTCTGCTGCAACACAACATAAGGAAAAGCAAGCGTAACCTTCAGGTATGCCTGGGACGTGTGCCTGTGCATTTGCTTGAGTGGCTTCATTACTGCAATTGGATGTCTCTAAGCAGACTAGCCTGCCAGGAGGGATTTTTCACAAAGTATTTGAGAACCCTGAACTTAAGTATTCAGAATTCAAACATTCCTATTCTTGGTTTTAAATTGGCTACAGTTAGAAAGTTAGTTTCAGTAAGAGTACGGTTACAGTTTGAGAGTTGTAGAAACAGAAAGTGAAGTTAGTAAGGTGTTGACTACATGCATTTGGAGCACCTACATGAATGTCGTTCACTTACCCCATGCTTTCCCCAGTTAGTTTCTTTGGTGTCCTGACAAGTCAAAAGAAGATGCAGAACACAGTGGAAGAAATCCTTTCCATAGAGCTACAGGATCACAACAAATAGCAGGGGACCTGTCATTAGACAACAGTTCTATGCATGTATCATTACCAGCAAAGAAAAGGACCGAGTGATTGGTAGTAGGGCAACTGCAGAACATTCTTTGTGGACTTAGTTTGCTTAGCCAGTCATCCCCTCCTCCCTGCAGGGCTCTGTGCCAGAGGATCTTCCACAGTCACCTCTTCCACATCAGATTTCCCACACACTTAGCTTATCCTCACCGCAGGTGGGTGCCTGGGGGAGTGTTTTCTGAGAACAGGACCAGCCTCTCAGACAAGAGGGCTGGGACAACTCAGCAACTCCCAGGGCAGTACTCAGCCTAGAGAATGTTTCAACTTGGTACACGTGTCAAGCAGAAAGACTGAATTTGTATCCAGCCTCACCTGTGTTCCTAAGAGGCAGAAAACCTCTCCCCTTTACATCCTTGAGCAAGAGCTACACCCATCAAGCTCAAACAGCCCTTCAAAGCCAGCAGCTCCAGCTCCAAGGAATGGAAGGGTGGCTCTCAAGAGAAGCTGTCTCTAGGACTACAGTGTATTTTCTGCCTTCTTCCAGTAAGGGTGCAAAACAATGGAGAAGGGCTGGAGACAAGTCCCACAGTCTCTTTGTAAGCTAACAGAGAAATAACAGGCAGAGAAAACCCTTCTCTGAGCTATTTGCAGCAGTTGCACTCCATGTAGTCTTGGAGCAAACAATGAACAGTGCCCCAGGGCTTAGGGTCACAAACTTTTTGCCAATTGGTTTAAAGGAAGACAAGAGATTACATTTATGAACTTTAACAATAGCCTGTCTCTAATGGCAGGATAACTTCCAAGAAGACCCAATACACATGGCAATGATCATCTACAACTGTTTGAAAGAAGAAAGGAAAATACTGAACAGTGCCCAGTTATCTAATCAGGTAAGTTAGTCTTGGGATGTCTAGTGCAGTCATATCTGCCCTTTCCTATTATTTGGGACAGAGAGTAGAAAAAGACTGAAAGAGCAAACAAGCTGTTTCTTCTTTGCCTAACAACATGATTTTTAAAGATGGAAGAGTAAACGCTGGCATGTACCAGTTAATTTGAGCTGTATGAAGTATTCAGAGGGGAAAGGGCCAGAACTTAATTCCTTGGGTAACGTAAAAGGTAAATTATTTTTAATTCCTCTGTGGTATGACCTTATGTGTTCATCAGATTTTATTTTTTTAAATCAAGCGCTATTTCTATTTAGTCAGTTGCGCTTCCCTTATTTCTTCAAGATTCTAGCTTTTTTTCTTCTGCATTTTACTCCCAATTTACTCTGTACTGAACAGCTGAGCTTTGGTGGTTTTCTGTGAAAGTGATGCTACGTTCTCCCTGCCCAGTTACCTTCAAGTATAGTTTTTTAAAAAAAGAAAATCTTATTTCCTCCTTCTGTACCATAGGTAAAGCCATACGTTTCTCCCTTCCTCATCGGTTCTGGCAATGCATGTCACATTTTCCTTTCCAAGAACTGTATCGCAATAAAATTCTGCGGTAGGGAAAGTCATGCAGGCTGTGTAGCTAGATGTAATCCCCTCATGTAGTAATGAAGTGATGACTAACCAAGCACGTTCAAGTTCCAATACTGCAATACTTGCCTTTACAGCAAGCTTTTGAGAACACTGGGGCATTGGCTTTCAACAATGAGCCTAATGCAACTGTGTCCAAAATAGCTTCTCTAAAAAGCCACTCTGGCAAAGCCACTCCCAAATACCTTGTAGCTGTAGTACAGCTGTCAGTTTCTGTTCTGGCTTATGACACAAAAGCATGAACTGCCTTTCTAGCATGCCAGATGATCCAAATAATCAGAAAGAAACAAATCTTCCTGTACTTAGCATTGGCACCATGCCCAACCTCTGCTTTCTAATAAGTTTAATAAAGGTTTTCATTTCCCAAACCAAGCATAATTATAAGCATCATAAAAAACAAAGACACCCCCTATATTAGAGTATGCTCAGATTGCCCTGGTGGCCTGGTTAAATCTATGATGGGGAACCTTTACCAGCTTACAGATAAATTCTCTAGATGACCTCAGCTTAAGTGCAACGCTGCATACCTGACTGTCCTGCGTTGGAAGAACAATACATTTTTAATACACATAGTATTAGATTGGATTTGGGGGCTTGGAGCTAGATGATCTTTAAGGTCCCTTCCAACCCGAGCCATTCTATGGTAGTAGTTACACGTGGAAAAAAAATCCTGTCTTTCAAGTTCCTGCAACTCTTGCTGAGTGAAGTCATACTATGAACTTCCTAAACGAAAGCTTCCAGCTTTCAAAGGAGCTATACTGGGATCTCATTTATTTTACTGTCCTGTAGGAAAAATAAATTGGATAAGAGGTTATCCCATTGGCCTCTCCACCAAGCTACCTTGCTCTCCCTCTTAGCCTTTTTCTCCACATTGGAATCCTGCATGGATGAATCTAACATTTAACATATATGTGATCCAGCCTTCAGCACTGTTGTTTTCTTGGAATGTATTTAGAAAAATGCAGGAAAATAAGCAAAATAGGAGAATGGATTTGTGCAAAGAAAACAGCGGTTATGGCTTTTTATTGGTATAATGAAAAATGCAGCATCACCACACAAAAGGAATTTCTTGCAAATTCACTTGAACTCTTTTATAAAACCTTGCTATGGCTTACGAGAATTAGTAATGCTTTGTGAGGCTATTTGTTAACAAAAGCCACTAACTAACATTAACAAAACAAACAAAAAAAAACATCACTCTTGGTTCACTCAGATTTGATTTCTGGTTTTGTTCTTCTTGCCTCCCTCAGATGGAAGTGGGGAGCGTACAGAACACCGTGGTTGGGATGCTAGACAAACAGAAGGAACTTGATGCAAAAGTTAAGGCTGTAAAAAACAGTGTTATAGTAAGTATACTATGATTACAGCTGTATTTAAAGCAGTTTTTATCAATTCACACACATTGAAAGTCTTTCAGTGCATAAGAGACTTTTCAAAGTGACAAGTAGAAATAAGGTGATTGGTTTTAAACTGTCATGTGAAAACATTGAGTAATTGTGGCCACCTTCATTTACACTTCATAGGATGTGGAACAAGATATCAAGACATTAGAGGATGTGCAAGATGAATATGACTTTAAATGTAAAACCTTGCAGAACAGAGGTGAGTAATTTATCAAGGGCGTGCCTTATTGCATGCAGTTCATAAGAGTAAACTCTGCTGTCTTATGTCAGGAAGCTAAACTACATGATATGCAGCCAAACTTACTGATCACATCCCTCCCTCATCAGTTCTGCTTTATGCTGAAACCTAAAATCCCCGAAATGGGTTCTCTGCATCTGATTTTACAAGAGAGCTTTTTTTTTTTTTTTTTGCTAACGCTGCATTCCTTTGTCCTTGACTTCTGTTTGCCCCTATAAATAGCAAACACTATAGACTCTGTGACCACACAGGGTTCATTCTATAGATCTTTTTGACTTTGTTTCAAAACAAACAAACAAAAGACCCTTCAGTTTCCAACACAAATTTACAGTTGATTAGTCCTTAGAAGAGGGCTGACTGAGCCATAGTCTTGGTCTTTGTAGTTGGTGCACTTCCACAAGTGGATAGGAGCCTCTAACTCAAGCTCAGTGGGGCCGCTGTATGGGAGCTATCAGCATGGGCTTCTCTCAGAAGGCTGTAAATATTCTCCCTTGAAGTAAGAGTTAACTTCAGTTCCCAGGTTAGGTAACATCAGTGATTCATGTCTGAAGTCAGCATGAGAAAAAAAGTCAGCGCCTACACAATGGAAAGAAGAACCCCACTTAAAATAATGGCATCAAAAGCAAACTCATATCAGATACTTTGCCTTGCATTGATGCTTTAAGTGGAGAGTCCTCTCAAAAGAGAGAAAAGGAGAAAAAAATCTAGAAGGCCCAAATATTTCCTCCCTTAAGCTTTACAGATATACTTCAGTTGACATTAGCCATGTAGGTCTCTTCTTCAGTGGTTTCCCTCACTCCCTGCTTACTTCTCTCTTCTCCTAAGGCCTGCTGCCATCCTTTAGTCTCAGCTTCACACTTTGGACTTATTTTTACAGAGCATGAGCCCAATGGTGTGTCACAGGAGGAATATAAGAAAGAACAGATGAATCTCAAGAAGATGTTCTTATTACTTGACATCAAGAGAAAGGTAATGTATTAGTTTTCTTTTCAGAAGGCAACAGCACTTTATTTTGAATGCATGTTCGTTTTCATTAGGTTGACATATCAAATCATAGCAATTTTTTTCTGCTCTCATTTCAAGATGGATTTTGTTCTCTCAATCCTTCCTGGAAATCTAGAATATCACTAAGCAGTTATATTTCTCTTCTAGCAACCTTTCTTTATCGAACTGTTAGGTAAAGCTACAAGAACAATGAGAGGAATTAACGCAATATCAGTCATTTTTGAGGAAAAAACAACTAAGATATTTACAGCTATCTTTTGGTTAAGCGTGCTGCTCACTCTTGTTGCAGTGCTAAAGTCTCCAGCAAGCACTGGGTGGTCCCAAACACATGCTTGGGACACTGGCTCTTTAGAATACTGAATATACATGTTTTTTCCACTTAATCTAGCAAATACTCCATCTAAAAAGAAGTAGATGGTACGGGAAACATCCTCTGCTGGTAGAAACTATTATTCTGAGGTCCTTGCAAAGTTTTACAAGACACAGCATTAGCTAAAACAGCACTTAGCTTTTTTTGTATTAAGGATTTTTAATAAACAGGGTAATTTAACATTCCCTATAGGAAGTGGTGAACAAGATAATACAGCTGTTGAACACCACAGAGCACACACAGAGTGCTCTTATTAATGAGGAGCTGGTGGAGTGGAAACACAGGCAACAGACTGCATGTATTGGAGGCCCACCCAATGCCTGCCTTGACCAACTACAGAACTGGTAAGTCTCCAGACAAGGAGTGGGTTGGCCAAACACTTGAAGTGCATTACGAAGGAGCACCAGATCTGTCAAATATGCTGATTATTTATGTTAGGTGCTTTCATTCTGTCACAGCATAACTACAGGTCACTGATTTTTTATTTTTTATTTTGTTTAACTTCACCACAGTTCCAATGCAAAAGTGTTCTTTGTGCACTGTGTACTCCTTAGAGACAGTTACCTTGCTGGTGTCTCAGCATTATTACAATACAAAAACCACGCTAAAAGTAATGACACCCTGTAATTCTAGGTTCACCACTGTTGCTGAAAGCCTGCAGCAAGTTCGTCAGCAGCTCAAAAAGCTTGAAGAACTGGAGCAGAAGCTTACTTATGACCCCGATCCCATCACAAAAAACAAACAAGTTCTGCAGGACCGAACACACAGTCTTTTCAAACAGCTTATCCAGAGGTAACAGACAAGAAGGGTCTTTTTGCGACTGTGAATGAATGGATGGAATCTTCCCTTCTGTTTGCTCAGGATTTCAGGCGCACTAACTTTGCATTTTCTGAGGTTTTCCTAAGTTTGTTACAAACGTTAAATTAAGTAACCATTTTTTGAGATTTATCCTGTTTCACCTTTTCACAGGTTTAGGCCTGTGGAAAGGGTTTGTGACCTGTCATCCTTTAAGTCAGCAGGAGCCTTCCACAACATGCATTAATTACAAAATCAAGCTCCTCATCTGTCAATCCATTTCTCGCTTTCAGCTGCAGCCCTACAAGCCACCTCACATAACTGGACACACAAATCCAGCCCACCAAGCTATGCCCAAGATAAATACACACTAGATTCTCCATCCCTTTGTCTCTGGATGCATCTTGTCTGTCTTCAACATAGGGAGGCCAGCTCTACCCTCTACCATCTGCGATGCAAGTTACCGTAGTTGGTAGATGCTACATGGAAGATCCAAGTCCCATTCTGTGACATACAGTAGGTGACAATTCATGCTGCAGAAGACTTGAAACTAGCAGATAAGAGCAGGGCCTTAGATGTAACCCCCTGTACGGGGGCTGAGACTCAGGTTTCCAAAGTCCTAGTCAATGCTTCAACCACTAGCTTTCAATTGGAGGAAATGGGTATCGCTTTTCAGTGAAGTGAACAGCAACAAGGAAGAGCTGTGTTAGTCCAGCTGCTGTTAGTTATCTCACATGCAAGTACAGTGGAGGGAAACATCTCCCCCCTTGCCTAGGACTCACTAATAGAAACACTTCAGGGTTTTTGTCTACAAAAGGCACCTACAACAGCAAAAGTTTGGGGTGCATCAGTACACGTTAGCCTCAGGAATTTGCTTTGTGGTGTCAGCTAGCCCTCACTGAATCCCCAGACAGTTTATCTAGCTCTTGGGTGTGTGTTACAACACTAAACATAAGAATTTAGCAAGCTGAAAATAGCAAGTGAAGCAACACTCCTCATTTGGATTATGAGAGTTGCATCACTGTTTACACACTGTTTGATTTCAGGGAAGTCTGAGATAGCACTCCATCCTACCTAAGGGTTGTGTTTCCTAAATGCACGGACAGCTCACAAAGTCACTTTATGCTTTAAACATTCCTAGGCCTGCTGAAACAAGCAAAAGAAAGCCACATGGAACTCTATATCCATTGAAACAGAATGAATTAGTGTGCAGTACTACTAGTCAATCACCATTCTTTTGAAATCTGTTTTGTATGTAGCTTCATATACCTTAAAGAAAACACTGATAAATCAAATTGCCTTTATTCTTTCCATAGCTCCTTTGTGGTAGAGAGACAGCCTTGCATGCCAACCCACCCTCAGAGGCCATTAGTCCTTAAGACAGGCGTACAGTTCACTGTGAAGCTCAGGTATGTTTTCCCCCTTCTTCTTTTTCAGTAAGCCTTTCATTTTGTTGGCTTCCCACAGCTGGGAGGAGTGCACACATTACACAGTAGCCAAAGTGCTGAGGTCAAGGGGATGAGCAAAGTGCCAAGTGGCCGGGGGATATCTTCTATCAAAGCTTAACTTGCATTCAGGTTTTACCCTTTACCAGGCGTGGTGACAACTGTGTGTCTGAGAAATACAACCAGATAGTAGATCAAATACATGCAGACTGTTTTTTCCATGCAAAATAACTCAGTTGCCAATCTATTTTTCCTCTAAAGCCAGAACTGGGATCAGTTCTACAGACACTGCTCATTTATCCTGTCGCTGCACGTTACCTTGTACGGAGCAAGCTTGGGGCCCGTACATGTTCCTGAGCTGTGCTGCCCAAATATACTTGCAATAAGCAGCGCTATAGCGGAGAAGCTGTCTTTTGTAGTTCAGTCATTTATTTGCTTTTAATTTCTTTCCAGATTGCTGGTGAAATTGCAGGAACTGAACTACAACCTGAAAGTGAAAGTTTTGTTTGATAAGTATGTTGTATTTTTCTCATTCTTCTCTATGAGAATGCTAAGCAGGCCTCATGTTCAGAAATCCAGAAGGCAGCGATATTACATGTTGGAGTAGGCCAGGAGTAGGCTGGTTCTCCATCACAACAGGGTATTACATCCTTCCTTTTTCTCCCCTACGCCCTTGGTGTAAGTCTTTCTCCCCAGTTTTGGGGCATGTCACAAAGGACAGAAGGACTCCAGTTCTTAGAGCCAGCCATGTTCATGTGTGCTGAGGAGAGCTCACTACTGCTAAATCAGTCTGGGCACAGAACAGCACTTGGTCAGCATGTGCACTGCTGAACCACTTCTCTCTGCTGTGGAGTTTTCACTTGTGCTAGCACAGAAAGCAGAGAAGAAAGTGTAGAACTGAACTGTTTGCAGGCACATACAGCTTCCCTACTTTTCAGTTGTCTTTAGAATTCCCTGTGTTTTGGATAGCCCGTGGTGAGGCATCTGGCAATCCTAAAGCTGTCTTGCATTAGAGGTATAAACTTTCTCCCTTTAACATGTTTTCAGCTAGTGAGATCTTAGAGTAATCAATACAGGCTTCTACCTGAACTTTCACAAGCAAGCTCAGCTCTTTATAAACAACATAGTCTGGGTGAATTTAACGCTTGCTTTAAGGGCATGGAAGCATAACGGACTCTCCAAAGTCACAACAGTGGCTGTAAAGGCACGAAAGGGATTTGTCTTCCTATTTGAGTCTTCAGGGGCCATTCTTCTCGCTTGAAACAGCTCTAGGGTCCAAAAACTAGCATGGAGGGGATGAAAAGAAAATAAATTCTTACTTGGAAGCAGAGGCTTTGAGAAGTGTACCAGATAATGCAACTCAGTAAAATTGTTAGTGGTGGGAGAACTGATTGAATCAATGCATTGATTTCTTCAACAAGTGATATGGTTTGAAAGCAGATTTAAAGGAAGTATAATACCTCATTTCAGAGCAAGAGTTAAAACCTAGGCACTCATAAAAAAAGCATGAACCTCAGTAAAAAGGCAATGTGTAAGGCAACGTTTGTTTTGACTGCTTGAACCAATTGACTCTCTCTTGCACAACAGATTTCACAGAAGCATTTTACCAGCTCTCAGTCAGCTATTAAAAAACAGATTTGCTGTGTCTGTGGCAGAATCTTTAGATGATTTTATCTTTTTTTTTTTTTGACAGAGATGTAAGCGAGAAGAACTCAGTCAAAGGGTATGTGGCATCACAGTTTGATATACTAACGTTGCGTTCTTTCAATGGATTTCAGACCTCTAATTCTTTTTTCTTTGTGAAGGTTCAGGAAATTTAATATTCTGGGAACAAACACAAAAGTAATGAACATGGAAGAATCTACTAATGGAAGTCTAGCAGCAGAGTTCAGGCATTTGGTAGGGGATTTTTTTTTCTTTTATTGACACATTCATTTAATTGTGTGGGCAGAGGGTGTGGTAGGAAGCAGACAATTTGCTTTTATTATTGAAGTCAGCATTTACTTTCGTAAAAAAAAAAAAAGGGGAACTGTGAACAAACACATCTCTTCAAAATCTTTGGCCTGTTTCAGCTGAAATGCTTATTGTTGATTGCCTTTCTGGCCCTATTTCAATGACAAGTATTTGCTGCCATACAGCTTATCCTGTAATGAGCATGTTGGAGGAGTAGGAGACAGAAGCTAGAAGAACTATTTTGGGCTTTTCAGGGGAGGGTTCATAGACAGAGAAGGATAGAGTAATTTAAAGATATTTGGCATTGGAAGAGGAAAATTGTCTAAGAGGGAGCAGCTACAAGAAATTCAGTGCCTTCAGGAGACTATAGAACACATGATTTGCAGATTTCGAGGTAAATCAGATTGGTTTCATCATTACAACAGGAAAGAAAAAAATGCAAGTCTTGAACCTGATAACATGGAAGTCTCCCTTCATTGTCCAGAAGTGACACTACTAGTGTCCAGAGTTTTGTTCAATTCAGAGGTGTACTTTTGATAAACCAGTATTTTATCTGATCCTTCCTGATTTCATACTGCTTCTGTTGCTATAAGGCCTCTTGTATAAAGACACAGTACCTGCTTTCACGGCTGAATGCTTTATAAAAGAGTACTATACATTATAATGCATTCACTTTCACAACTTGGAAACAAATAGGATCAGACACTGGTGCAACAAGTTTACATGCAGTTGAGCAACAAGAGCACACAAGCATTTGCATCCACTACTGCTTTCAGTTGTGAAAGAGGTAAATGAGTGACAGCTTTGTTTGTTTGTTTGCAGCAACTGAAAGAACAGAAAAACGCAGGAAGCAGAACGAATGAGGTATGCAACACTAACGTTGTTCATAAAGCTTTTGCACAATACCAAGACAACATTCAAACATTCAAGACAATGCTCCACGCAGCCCCATGAAGAAACGCACAGGAGACAGACTACCAGTAGAGTTCAGCATTTCTAAGAAGTTACCTACGTAGGTCATGTCTGCAAATGAGAACTACTGCTGGAATGATCCCTCTCAACTCTCCCTCATTGGCATCTAGCTTTAACAGGACTTTCCAGCAATTAGAAATCTTTGTGTGGCTTCTGGTAGCAGCCAAAAAGGAGAGATGCTTAGAAAGTACCCACTATAACATGCAGTTTTAGAAAGTTAGCATTATCATTTAACTGTGGCCTGTAAACCATCTCTGAAGTCCAGAGCAAGGAGCATCCCAGAACAAGCACCTTCAGAGAAAAGGGCTTTTCCCATAATAAATCCCTTTCCTTCCCCTCCAGCAATTTTCAGTCCCTGAAAAGTTTTCTTAATTTTTCTTTCTTCAAAGGGTCCTCTCATCGTAACAGAAGAACTTCACTCCCTGAGTTTTGAGACACAGCTGTGCCAGCCTGGCTTAGTAATAGACCTTGAGGTATGTCTTAAATGAAAGAGATGGAATTAGCTTCCTCTGTCACTTATGATGACAATTAAGACGGTACAAGCAGGGAATTAAGATGGAAACAGGTTTGTGGGTACTATAAAGAAGGACTTCAGCAGGGATACAGGATAGTCTGACATGCTTCTTTCTGGGTCCTTTTTAGACCACGTCCCTTCCCATTGTTGTGATCTCAAATGTGAGCCAGCTTCCAAGCGGATGGGCTTCTATCTTATGGTTCAACATGCTGTCTACTGACCCCAAGGTATTTGCAAACCAAAAAACCTTTCTACCTCTCTGTGCAAAAAGGTGAGCTTCCACAGTTCCTGAAATTGTATTAATGTAGATTTTAAGCATCAGTTGCATGCAAGTGGCTGCTACATTTTTGCCCTGCAAATGACTACTAATGGCTTTTGGGCATGGAGAGGGAGGCAGAATGACTTACTGACCCTACCCCCAACAGGCAGTGTTTGGAACCCACAAAGGGAAATTATTTATTGTATTCGGTACACACAGTGAGAAGCCAAATAAATGTTCAAAAATGCAAACCCTGTGATCTGGGAGTCTGACCCACTGGGAGAAGACCTACCCAAAGCAGAGTCCCAGAAACTGCTCTTCCTGGTAAAGAGTCCCCATCAGAATAGCAGTCCGGTTTTGAGGGTTGTCTCAAGCTGACATCCATCCTCACAACTGCATTTGTTTAGGCACTGCGCTTTCATAAATTCAGGTGGCATTCCAAAGTTAATGTTTACTAACTGTACATTGTATTTTTCCCTTCCATTCTAGAACTTGTCTTTCTTTCTGAATCCACCATATGCAAAGTGGTCTAAACTTTCTGAAGTTCTGAGCTGGCAGTTTTCTTCTGTGACAAAGAGAGGCCTTAATGCAGATCAATTGAGCATGCTGGGAGAGAAGCTACTTGGTATGGTCTACTTCTACCACTTTAAGCCTTTTAGTTCCACTGAACAAGTAGATGGCCAGTTTGAATTGGAGCAAGTTCATGTTTTCTGCAATCTGTTTTAAGTTTTCACTTCTTCCCCTTATACAATATCACACTGTAGCAATACAATGTTTTCTGGCTTTCCACTTGATAGAGTTTGCAAAAGAAGGTCAGGTCATGAAAAAAATCTGCCGTCCTATCCTAGGAGTTCATGCGATAGGGCATTGCTAGCTGGAACTACTTTTGCCTGTTGAAGAAATTGTAAACATACATAGTAAACATGTATTGATATACCTGTCCCCAGCTACAGGGAACGTTTATACTGCATACACAGAGTTGCCATACCAAAGTGCAGGCACTATGAAACTATTAAGAGATGCCAAATTAAATGTCTCCCAGGCCAAAGTCCTTAGTCAAAGCATCATCAGCCATGGGTTTTGTTCTCCAAACTCCTGGTCCATTTGCCTGATAGACAGGGTGCCCATCACAGCTACTGATTTAGCATAGTGGACTCAGGATAAAAATACCATTGATCCAGTATATTCCCCTATTCCTTAGGTTTCAGAAAGCATTTATATTTCAAGGGATTTGGCTTTAGGGAATCTAGGTATCAAGTACAACATTCCAGACTCTTTAATTCCCTTTCCCTAATTTCCCAGAGACATTAGATCTGACAAAAAACAACCTCCTTAATTTAAATAGGTTACCTTTTAAAAGTCTGTAACGAGACTCATTTTTGTTAGGCTGATTAATCATAATAAAGACAAAGCAACCCCTGACATTTCTATGGTCAACTTGTATTTTGGAACTTAAGAGATCTTTGTCAAGTTCTGGTAACAGTAAGGATGCTATTCAAGTCTCGTCTCTACAGCTAAAAGTATTTCACCACTGAAAAAAAATCCAGGAAGTTGAACATCACATATTCAGGATCCTTTAATGCAAGGGGATGCAGAAGCTAACAGGGCGCCAGGATACAACTCACCTACTGCTTTTGTGATGTGAACATTCATCTCTTGGTCTCTCATGTTAGCAGTATCAGAAACAAGCTTCCTTTGCCCAATTTGTTTTTAAAGAAAAAACAATGAGAGGGAAAAGAAGATTTCTGTCTTTATTGAAATTCATAGCTTGGTCTGTATTGGAAAGAATTGTGCCCTGAATACAGTCAGGGTCCACAAAGCTACTGTAGTCATGGCACAGGATTTTCTTCGAAGTTTTGATGCAGTTATTAAACACTGCACTAAAACAAGGAGAGGGAGTAATTACAACAAGAATGAGCAGAGCCTGTGGTTGGGGCAGACCCAGGAGTCAGGGTTCCTGGGTTAAAAGCCTACCAGTCACCAGAGTTGAGAACAGAAAAGTTCTTAATCTCAGGGAAAAAAAAAAAAAAAAAAAAAGTTGCAGGGTCTGCTCAACTCCTACAGAAGAGCTTAGAGTTTGAAAAAAACTCTTCTACAGTAAAATGCTTCCAGGATGAGAATTAACTGGTAAATACTAGGTGTAGTACAGTGTGGAAAATGTCAGAATGAGTTAGTTCCCATTAGGCAAGGTGTGCATTGCACTCTGGGGGCCACATTTGGTCAGTCTCATGCAGTGAACTTCTTCAGATGGGACCTCTGCAACCTCTCCCTGCAGTAGCCTATGAAATGCAGTAGCCTTCCATTTCTTTCCTTTCTTCGCCCACCACTTAAGAGTTGCAACACTCAGAACTTGCTGCTCTAATTCCTTTCAGTCTTTAAGTAACTTATGGAACATGACTGGTGTCCATTTACTCTGTTCAGGGCCAACAAGTGGAGGATCTCATGATGGTCTTATTCCTTGGACAAGATTCTGCAAGGTATGAACTCAGTTAAAAACTGAGAGGGTTTTATTTATTTATTCCTGCCCAGGCCAGAACCAGATCCTTTCCTGTGTTCTTAAACCAGCGCAGTCAGTTGCACAAGAGTTAACCAGTCACATCTGTGAGTACTGTAGGGTCAGGCAGCCTTTTCCTCTCGCACTGCCTCTTGCCTTAAGATTCAGTACATGACTCATTCCCAGTAGTTTCTGTTGTTCTTTAATAGGGGCACAGAAAGGAGGAGAAAGTCAGAAAGGGAAGAATAAGGGGGTGGTGGAGAAGAAAAGGGGAGAAACATTCAAGAGCAGGAAGATGATGGCACGGAGACTGAGAGCTTGCTTCCTCTCCATTTAACAAAACTCATGCTTCATTTTCCCCATTCTCTTCCCCACCCTACCTCTGAATTTCAGGAAAATATAAATGACAAAAATTTCCCTTTTTGGCTGTGGATTGAGGGGATTCTGGAGCTTATTAAGAAACATCTCCTGTGTCTCTGGAATGATGGGTAAGACCTGAATGAAGTTAATAAAGATGTGGTCATTGCCTCAAAGCTTTCACTTGGGTTGCACGATCAGGTTGTGAGATTGTTTGTACTGACGCTTGGGATCAAGTCAAGTTCAACTCACAAACAGAAAATCCTGAGGCAACCAGTTTTTAAGCAGTGAGGAAGTCTTGACTGAGGTAACTGCTTAAAGCAAAAACATTGGATGAGCAAGCTGTGCTGCTTAAGTCACAGAAGAGAACGGCTCTAAATATTCATTTGTGGTTTTTTTGTTGTTGTTTTTGTTTTTTTTTTTTGCCTCTTTAGGTAGAGTCTCTTCCACCATAAGTAGGTTCTTCCCACACCACAGAACAGAGCCTCTTTTGTGTTTGTCAGGGAAGACTAAAGTACAACAAAGTATAATTCATAAAGTGATCATCCATCTTAAAAAAAAAAAAAGACACCCACAAGCAGTGCTCGTGAGTGTCCTGCAGGTGGCAGCAGCCAGACTTTGTCTGCAACACCAGTCCAGAAAGGAGTCTTTTCCAGTAGAGTAGTACGAGTGCGCCATTGAAAGTGAGTTCCATTTATCCTTTAATACCATTTTAGCAAACCTTGAGTTCTGGTATTGCTGATTTCAGAAGTAACTTTTGCCAGAAACAGGTTCGGCCACAGTGACAACTGTGCATTGTAGTTGGTCATTTAAACTAGGCTCAGACATTATGAAATCCTCTTAACAGCTCGCTTGCTGCTGAGTATCCCAACAGTCTGCAGACTTGCTCTTAGTACATTCAACAGACTTCAGATTATTACCTCCTAGTTCAAGATGAGTTCAGTCTAAACCTTGTTGCACTGCCGAAAACAACATGAGCAGATGACAAGGATACAACACAACTTCACAGACTGCCTTGGATGCACACTGCTAAGCATTACAGCTACAGAAACATTTGCCTTTCCTCATCCGTGAGGGATAGGAAGGCAGAAGACTTGTTACGCAAAGTACACTTATTGCCCACAGAACATATTTGTTACATATAGCACGCTATTTAGAAGACAGAATAAGACACCTGAAGTTTCGGAACAAAATCAGGTTTAGTAGATTTTGTGCAAAGAACATTTTCCCTAGCAATACACAGAAGTACAGCTATTTCTCAAAACTTTGTTGTTATTAACGAAGTACTTTGAGGAATTAACAGTGCAAAGAAATTCTGACCTTTTTTTTTTTTGAAAAAAAGCAACTGGGGCTTGATCGGAGTTCTGACCTATGGCTGGCACAACTCCCTCCCAGTACCTGTCCAGGCCAGCCTGTTTTTTATTTTTTTCAAATTACTTCCACATGGGCCTCCTTGCCTACACAAATAACGTGCTGAGCATAATGTGTTTGTGGAGTAGAAGTCACACAAGCTTAACAAGTGATCTAGAAAACATGCACAAGGAATAAAATTAATCACTCAAATGTATGGATGCAATCTGGTGGCTAGCAAGCTTTGTTTCATCAGCCAAAGAGGAAAAATAACTGATCCATGATACAGTTTTGAAGTTAAAATTGCTATCTAGGATTTGACCATATTGCATACGCATAACTTGACTTCTACCTCCACAGCCTACTTTTGATAGAAAATATATATATGCATATATATTGCGAACTCAGAAAAATGGTTGGATAAGCCATCAAGCAAAAGGATGAGTGATGAGAAGAGCAGAGGTGATTCATGGCTTCCACAGGCCAGCTCCAGCCCTGCTCACTTCCCACCTGTTCCCAGGAGAAAGCTTTCTATGAGGCTTTCATAAATACTTCAGTTCTTTAAAGTGACAAAAGCTTTTTAGTTTTCCTAGCTACACCAGCACAGCCTATTTTTGTTTTATTGAGATGCTAACTCAACTTTTTCTTTTTGACATTACAGCTGCATCATGGGATTCATCAGTAAAGAGAAAGAACGTGCTCTGTTGAAGGACCAGAGCCCAGGAACATTCTTACTAAGGTTCAGTGAAAGCAGCAGAGAGGGAGCAATCACATTTACTTGGGTAGAAGGATCTCAAAATGGTAAGCTGGTAGCAGAGAACACCTTGATCTTCAAAACACATGCTTACATCAGAACACTTAGTCTTTACGCTTGTCTCTTTCACACAGAGAACCAATGCAATACACCACCCAGCAGTCCCATCCTCACAAGCTACAGGCAACAAATCTCGGTAGATCCATGCCTTACTGGGTACAGTTCATAAGCCATACAATTGGTTAAGTAGAACTATTAAAACTTCCCCAGTACTGCTTCTGACCTGCAAGTTTGTTGAGGACAAACCACCTGGGCTGCGTACAGACACACACAAATCTGTGCCTCTCTCCCTCTCTCCAGCCCTGTATCTCCTTCCCCATCAGCTGTTTATCTCCCAGGAATTGTTCACCACAGCCTCGTTCAGTCCCCTGGACTATCGTTCTCTGCCCTACTTCATCTTGCATGCAACTTCTTTTCTTGAACATCTTTCTTTACCTCATTGTCCAATTTGTTCCTTCCTCCTCTTGTTCTTCCCAGATGAACCATGTATTCACTTACCTCATTTTCCTTGCAGTTCTCCTTCCTCCTGCTTCCAGGAACGGTCAGACAAACAGCTTGACACCACCATTAGCCAGGCTACTTCTCTCACCGCCTTTCAGGGAAGCCTAGCGGCTCTAAAGCTGCAAAAAGATATAACCTTCCTTGAAGCCTCTCAAGCTTCTCCCCTTACCACACTGCTTAAATCAACCCCACCTGCCAGGAGGCTGCAGCTGTTGACATTTAACTTGGATAAGCCCAAGACCTGTAACAGCTGGGGGAGAAAGTGCTGAGTGTACTTGAATCAACTCTTTTTTCTTTCTCCTCGTTGCCTTCATACCTGAGGCATCCAAAAACTGAGCAAAGAAGGGTGATAGCATTTGGGGCTTCCAGGAAGCCTTTATGTGTCTCTATTTTTCCTAAGAGCCCCAGTGGTGTATTAGGGTCAAAGTTTCTAATAGGCAATAGAGCTTGAATGGCATCATCATCTGGCAGAAGGTTGGTAAGGCAGCACAGCTTCAATGAGTTCGTGAAATACTGCGGTTCATTTCCATGGACAGGTCACCCTGCCGCTCTGAACACAAAACACACCTACAGCCATCACTATATGCTGTCCCTCCCACATACCTGCCTACCCCTCAAAACTGGCGTGCTCACTTTGCAAGAAAGCCTTTTGCTCACCTGACCTGCAGCTTTTCTGGACGGTTAGAAAAAGCTTTGAAACCACCCTTAAGAGTCATTTCTTCTCTCACCTGTAGAGCCCCAGTTCCATTCAGTAGAACCGTACACCAAGAAGGAGCTCTCTGCTGTTACCTTCCCTGATATCATTCGCAACTACAAAGTGATGGCAGCTGAGAACATTCCTGAAAATCCACTGAGATTTCTGTACCCAGATATTCCCAAAGACAATGCCTTTGGCAAATACTACTCCAGGCCTAAGGAGGGTGAGTGCTGTAAACGGTTCACGTAGCAAAAGTGTGTTCTTGAGGTAGGTGGGAACCAGGTAATTCCTGTGGCAAAGAAAGAAAGGGCAGCAGTTGGATCGAACCTCTTGGCAGCCTAACCCATGTTTGAGTGCTGCTCAGATGAAGAACAGGCACCTGAGCTTCGGTAGGTTAGGAAGTTTGTATTTAAAGAGGAACACCGTAAGTTCTGATCGGCTCAAAAAAATGTCTCTGTCCCTCTTAACTCAGTTTTGTTTGCCTGTGGTGTATTTAGAGATGTATGCTCCCACTAACAGCTGGAACCACGACAGTCATATTTGACTCTTGCACTACACTGAGACTGGCTGTGTGGTCTCAGTACGTGAAGCTGTAGGGGAGGTTTTGTTTCCCAGCATCATCAGGGAAAAGCAAAAAACTAAATCTGACTAAAAGTGAAATGAATTAGACATAGTGCTATAAAATGCACAAGAAAGACCTGTGTATTATTAGGGTCACAGGCTTTATTTGGAACATAAGATGGCAATGGGAGGTAAACCTGACAAAAAACAAACTTTTTTTTTTTTTTTCTCTCATTAAAGCCCCAGAGCCTATGGATTTGGACGGTCCCAAGGGAAACGGCTACATCAAGACTGAGTTAATCTCTGTTTCTGAAGTGTAAGTTTCCACATAAATGCTGGATTGCTAGGAACTGAGCATAATTTTTCAGCTGTAGTTCACCTGGCTTCATGATATTTAAGGTGCCCCTAACAAATCTTTCCTCTCTGAGGATATGATCATGCCACATTCGTGAGCTGCTGTCATTGAAACAATTGACATTTTTACATTCCAAAAAAAGTTGTAGGCAGTCACACTAGCTAAAAATTCCATGAAAAGCAAGTTCTTAAACAATTGTTGGGCTTGTTTGACTAGAACGTAGAGCACCGTGTATTCCTGTTCACTGCAAGCCATGCTTGCTTTGCAAAGCATGGTACATTTCTCTTTGGCTAGGCCTTCTTCTCAAGAGAGCCCATGAGTGGAACTTCTGGACTCTGAGCCAGCCACGGTAGCCCAGCTGTGCCTCACTTCTTTAGTGAAGGTTGATCTTTTATCCCTGTTGTTTTCTTCCTGTTAGCCACCCTTCCAGGCTCCAGTCTCCAGAAAATCTGCTGCCCATGTCTCCTGAAGAGTTCGATGAGGTGTCTCGGATGGTGGGTCCAGCGGAGATTGACACTGTGGTACACATCATAAACCAACCTTTTGGGGGAAGATTTAGCTAAACTTGCATTCCTCCCCTCACTCCTCTCCTCCCCATTCAAAAATACATCAGCCAGTTGACACAAGCTACCACTTCCAAATGCTTCTCTTCAAATACGTGAAGAGAAACTGGGAACTGAGAGTTAAACTCGGTTGCTCTAAGTTGATGCTTCCACTTTTCAGTGGGGATAGGAGTGAAGGAACAGTAAAGCAAAGCTTCCAAAATGTTTCCCCTTCCCCTTACAGGAGGGAGGAAGGAATAATAATGCCTTCATGTGGCAATGGGGGTAGGGAGGGAAGCTGGAGAAAGCACGCCGCTTTGAAGCACTGCTGTACCCGTAAGGTAGTGCCTGTTAACAGACCTGTATTATCTTTTTGTTATACTAAAGGGAAAAAAAAATAAAGCTAAATGAAGGGATGACTTTCCCACCCACACCCACCCCACAGCAGTTTGAGCACCAGATTCACACCTTAGGATATTTGGGGAAGACCTCACTGTGCTCCATGGTCAGCAAAGGCTGTAGAGCACTGGGGCTTTACTTAGCTTGTGTAATTGACATGTCCTTTCCTTGTTGCAGATGTGTTCAGCATATTCAACTTAAAGGTTGAGCTTTTGACTGCATCATTAACCAGCTGATTAGCTTATGCATCCTGCTCTACAGCCAATGACTTGGTGACAAGCTTCACTCCAATTCTTTGGGAAGGCCCTAGGTAATTCAAAGCATACGTTTTTCAACCTGAAGGTCCACAGTAGCAACTTTTAACTAGTGGGAATATAAGCAGCAGTCTTGAGTAGGCTCCATATACGCACAATTTTTGTTTAGTTTCATTAAAGAATGTCCCATTGACAGCATACTGTGCCAGGGCAAAGGAAGAGAGAAGACTAAGAATGAGGGGTCCTCACAAGAGTGAGGGGGAGAAATGTGCATTTAAGTGAATTTGGTAAATGTAACATTTAAAGTAGTTGGCTGTACATTAAAGGATTTCAGAGGAAAGCTAGTTCTTTTGCAGAGGCTCTCTGTTCAGAAAGCTTGCACCTTCTGCTTCTGAAGAACTTTGACAGCCTTGAATCTTTTTCTGCATCACAGAAAGGGGAGCAGAGAAAGGTGCTGCAGGTATATATGCCACACTGAACCTGTATGATACTGAAGTTTGGCCTAGGTTTCTTTTATAGAAGCAATGTATACTGCTCTGCAGGAAAACGTAAGCCAAAAAACGTTATCCACGTTTCATTTTTGCTTGTTTCTTAAGGCAGTCTTCTTGGGTAGGATGTTTTGCACAATCTTTCACATAAAGAGCACTTTCAAGAACACCTTGAAGCTGTACTGGCACGTGTACTCTCGGAGTAAAAAATGGGTTGTTTTTACTCACTGTGCTTAATTAACCACAGTGAGGATCTGGTCACTGGTAGCTTTTACAGTAAAACATGCCAGGTGGAATGGAACTTAATTTTCTCATGTACTATGAAACAGGGCACTTAATTGCTGAATAGCTAGAAGTCTCCACAAGCTTTGATAAGTGATTTTGCAATTAGGGAGAGGGCACAGGAAAGTGAAAAACTGTATTGAGTAATAGCACCAGGATGTACCTAAGGCATAAAATTGTGCTTCTGTCAGAGGAGGAACATAGCTGTTTTTCAGCATGTTTGAAGATAATCAACAACTCAGTTAAGATGCAAGGTTGTCTTAAAGCAGTGGGTCTCTTGGACTAAGGGCATGTATTAGTCCAGACTGCTCGTTAGCATGCAGCCACTCAGAAGGACTCCAGAACACGGATGCTGGATCCCCCATGTTCAGGTAGAGGTGCTAGTGCAGCTTCTGAGCCTACTGCTATCCATTCCCAGTGCTTGGGAGGTCAGCATTGCCCAACACAGCTCAGGAACTGCGGAGCTGCTTTGCAACCCTTCAGATATGCTGAACTGATCGGCTGCTTCATTGAAAATAGCTAACTAGTTTAGTTCAGTGTATTCCGCCCAGGAAGACCAACGTGCCCCTGCAAAAACTCAAGGGAAGGAAAATTTGAAGGGCCTAAAGCAAGCAAAGTATGTACTTAAATGGAAAGTATTGTTAAACTGTCTTATTTTTGGCACCCTAGGTTACTGAGGCTAACAGAATATCACAACTGGTGACCTAATGCTTTAGTCTTGGCATGAACAGCTGAATGTGAGCTTTTATTGTAATGTAGGATCAGACAGTTTTTTTCCCTGGAGCTAAACGTTGTACCAGTGTTCTATATGCAACAGTCTATTTTCATTACTTTTAAACTTCAGTTTTTACCAACCCGGATGAAATTTTCTTGTGAGACTTAAAACAACAGCCTTATTCATAACTTTGTCTTTACATGGCCAGTAGTCCCAAAAGCATCTTTTTATTTTCCAATGGAATATTATTTTGCCATTTTAAATAAAGGGAAGCATCCTTCTTCATGGGTTTTGGCTATTTCTATTCTAATAACGTTGTGTCTGTCAATACTGTATATTTCATTTTAAGTTTCTTTGTTCATAACTAAGCAGGTACAGCTCTGGTACTTAAGGCAATGTAGATGCTTTTAATCTACTGCAGTGTTGCAGGTCAATCTGCATTAGAGTTCTCGGAATATGGCTGTTAAATTTATTATTGCCTGCATCAGATCACTATTTTTTTACCCAACCAAACTTCAATAGGTTCTACTTGAATTTCTAATTTGAGGCAAAATAATTGACCTACCGCTGAACTTTGTGATCTATCAAGCTGGCCCACTGTTTTTCTCTGTAGCTATCAGGTGATACAATCCCTTTTCTCACGACTCAGGCTTTTACATTACTTTACACAGCCAGAAGAAAACTAAAAGAAAAGAAAATGGTGAGATGAAGGATTGGGGAGTAGGCAAGGGAGGGCTAGAGCTCTGAGGGCATACGGCCAATCCACTTAAGAATTTCAGCATCAACAAAAAGCAGAGGAAGTGAAAGCTCTAGAAGTGTAGATTAAAAAACAAAAACAAACAAAAAAAACACCCAAGCAACTAGACCAGCTAATTCATTCTTATTTCTTACAAGCTTTGCACAACGGAAATGACCAGAGCAGGTTTTCTTGGACAGCCTTCCCCCTGACCAAAGGCTTGTATTTCAGTGGCAGTCACACAGAAAGCCAATAAAAAACAACACCGCCATCATCTTGGTATTTCCATTTATTATGCTGTAAAAAGCAACACTATCTGGATCTTATTTCTTAAAATAAATAGCTTTCATTTTCAGAACCAGTACAGCTCAAGTTTAGATTCACTCATGGGAAACTGCTAGAAGTACATTCATCACTGTCTGTTCCCCCGCAATACAGAATCTAAAAGTCAAGATCAGCCTAGTCAGTTACAATGACCAGAAGTACACTGCCAAGAAGTATAGTCACTGATAGTCCAGCTCTGAAGCAAAAAAATCCGGTACAATACGTTTTGTTCACAAGGATAGGCTAATTAATGCTAAGACTATCACGATATTTCTGAGTACAAAGCATTAAGTTAGCTTAACTATTTAGTTTGTGATACAGAAGAAACATATATGACAAAACCAGAAGTGTGGGGAATCTTCTTTGGAGCATAAGGAAGTCAGTATTTGATGAGATAACCAAAAGCTACTTACATTGAGATCTACACATCAGCATCATGAATGATAAACAGCCAAATCAATGTACTGCAGATACTTATAAATAACGCCATGTCTAACTAGCTGCACTGCTTAATTGGACGTTACAAAATAACGCATCTTCTCACACTGAGAAAATACTCAAGCTATCCAGCAAAAATGCACTGAAGCTAAGACTGGCTAAAAGCACTCCGTATGATTCGGGAAAGCGTTAAGTTTAGGGACAGCCATGATCTTTATGTTAACTCAGTCAAAATGCCGCTTCTGAAGGTTTTGTATGCTTGTGTATTATATAATATACCTTCCTTTTAAAGATGCCTGCTTGAGCAATGCAAATTTCCGTTCAAAAACTAAATCAGGTATTTTTCTGAGAAGCTGAAGGATAGGTTTTTACAGAAAAATGCAAATATTAGCATCGAGATACAGAATACTACAGTCCATCTGAAAACTTCTACTCCTCTATACTAGAGTTAATAGATCTGTTGCCAGAGAAAACACTTTGGGATTTAGTGTGGGGTGCTGCAGAGGAGAGGCCTTGTGCTATGCAGTGACCAACGCGGCTCACTGAAGAGCCAAAGGCCGTTTGATTTCATTATCGACTAGAACTACGGTGGCTGTGACACAGGATGTGAAGAGAAGAGGTTAAGAGGTGTTAAAAGCTTTCAGAAAAATAGCTGATCTTCAGAGAGGAGAAAAAAAAGATGCCATTTAAGAGCTGTAAGATTCGTGAGAAAAAGTGTTTGATAACCATGCCACCCAGCTCGGAAAGGTGATTTCAGGGCTTTAGACTTTCAGATTCAGCCGAGAATTCATCATCACAAAGACAGCCACTGCTCGTGATGAGTATCAAGCACTTTTCCCTTTGGATTTTTCCTTCCCGAAGGAGGCAGTATGGCATATCGAGTAGAGGACTGTACAGGAACTCAGCGGGATTTATTCTCAACTATACTGACCTGCTGGGTCATTCTGAAGTGACTTCTCTCTATGCCTTAGTTTCCCCACTTGCAAAAGGAAGATAATGTGGTTCAGGTCATCGTTATAAAGTGCTCGGCCCAATCTAGAAAGAATTCAGGCATCAGTTTCAAGAGAAATTTGGTGCCTAAACACAAAGTGTGAACATCAAGATCTACTAATGACTTTATGTTTTGTGCTAGCATAAAATTAGCTATATATGCTACTCTTAAGCACAAATCTCTGGCTTAAAATCTACATCCAACAACTGCAGGGTCTCAAAGTCCAACTCTTTAAATCATTGATCACTTGGGAGGTTTTATGCCACAGTGTTGGTAAAAACAATTGCACGTGGGATAGGGAACTGCACTAACACGGTAGCTCTGCAAACAAGAAAATATCTGCGTCTACGCTTCCCATGACAGCACCTGCCAAGCTGCCTTCAGCGGTACGACCATAAATGCCACAGTTCACCACCAAAGGAATCACCTAATTGTGCTCTTGTTGCTGAACTCCTGGTTCTACACCCCCGTAATCCTACTGACTAATATCCTGCTCCTTAGTTGATGGTAGTGCAAGAAGAGAACATTCCCAAAATTTGGCTTATCTCCTGCTCTGCTCATGCTTTGATTGGCTCTATGCTCCTTAAAGCTGTTTAACTCCATCCGTGTTCCTCATCGTAAGCTGAAATGTAGTCAGATTTCTTGTAGTATTTGGTTTAGTATTTTGCCTTTCACATGCCTACATTCCCCTCGCTGGGTCCTGGTGCAACTGCCAAGAACGAAGCATGAGCCCAAAACGGGGTTTTGCAGCTTGTCAAGGCTCGCTGTAGTGCAAATATACCTGCAAGGAGCACGACTGCATAGAGTGGAAGCACCCGCTTTCCCCTGTAACCGGGGAAGTACTTTAGCAGCTGAACAGGGAGAGAGGAGGGAGGCTAGAAAAAAGAAACGCTTTAAGGAAAAAAAAAACACTAAAAAAAACCCCTAAACATTGGTAGATGTTACAAGTCACATTCTCCTACGCCATTTGGTCAAACAAACCTTAAAACAAATTCCCTGACAAGACTATCTCTGAGAACAAGCCTAAGACCACAGACAACCATCACCTATATACCTTTTCGATATTTATATTATGTAAACAAGCTCGTGTGGAATTTTTTTTTCCTTTTTTTTTTTTTTTAAGTAAGTGCAGATCCTTACTTAACACACCCAGCCTAAATCTACATCAGCATCCTCAACTTTTGAAAAACCTCACTGACGCTCATACCTGACAGTACTCTGGCTCATCTCAGCCATACTGGAAACAGAGGGCTAGAGAAACAAAACTATAGCAAAAAAAAAAATCCTGACCACAGACTCGAGTTCACATAGAACACAAAAATAAATTAAGTAGTGCACAGTAAAGCCACAGCTAAATATCTTTATACATCAATTATATGCAGCATGAGGTAATATTGCTCACATTATGGAGGGAGATTCTTAGTTGGTTTTGTTGGTTTTGAGAGATTGGATTTGTCCTGTGCGTATAGAAACTCCTGTAACATAACACTGAAGTAACAGAGATTTCTGTAAAATATATACCACTATCAGATAGAAACACACACGCTCTTCAATTACTTATGTACACCACAATTAAATAGGTAAGTGATTTGATTCTTAGGATCTAGCTGAGAATTATTATAGTAAACCATCTAGGTTTTTATGAACCGTTCGGTTCTCCTTTCCGTTGTTGGAATCCTCTGACGGCGTGTATTGGACCTGGTATTCTTGAAGAATTTTAAATACATCGTGGTGTCCAAAATGTAAAGCTTCATCCATAGGAGTGTTATTCCATCTAGAGGAGGGAACACAGATCTAAGATCAGCGTGCAATGGTGGAGCTAGAAAGCACCAAAACACACACGGGCTGTAAAGCCACTCACCTGTCTTTGGGGAAAGGGTTCACTTTGCATGCTTCCAGCAGGAACTTAACAACATCCACGTGCCCTGTAAGAAAGGCAGGATTGTGCGTGTATGGATTTATAGGCTTACGTGTCTTCGTGTACACACAAAGTGTTAGAAAGCAGGTATATACAAGGTGAGACATTACCTTCTGCAGCTGCCACATGCAATGCTGTTCGGGAGTCGTAGTCCCTCTGCTCCATATCCATCCCTGACAGAGCAAATCTAAAAAAAAAGAATTATGGAAAAAAAGTTTTACATAATTAAAATGAGTTACAACGTTAGCATTGAACAATACCCCTGCTGAAACAATAAAACATCTACTGCAAGAGGATATAGATGGCAACGAGCAGTAAGGAAAGGGGCCCTTCTTGCTTCGGCTTTAGAAATAAAGTAGGGGCTTAACTTTCTTCCTAGTGTCTAGCAGTTATAAACAAAAAAAAAAGTTAAAGCACCCTTACACTCAATTTATCTGATCTAAAGCCAAACGTGGGCAAGTTAAGTCGTGTAAAGCACAGGAAACTCCTGCCAGCTGAGGAAACCCAGGAAGGACTCCCAGGTTTGTAAATCCTGAACAGCATTAAGGTATTAGGAGAGCTCTTTCACCACACTGCTTCGCTCAGGGACAGAGCTAAGCTGTGCACATCCTTCCACCCACTAGCGATACTTAGATATATTCTAGCCGACTTAATATGTTTATTTAGTCTTACAGTTATTCCTTTAAACACTGCCAAATTCAGTTCAAGATTTAGAAAGCAAAGCTGGATTTCCTAGCCTCTCCAACAACAAGGAGCGTTTTCCAACCTGAATTTGAGGCAGTTTCAGAACTGAATTGCAAAGCAGGCTAGAGCTCAGCTAGGGTTTTCTGCCACTGGAAGACTATTTAAGGAAACGTATTTCAGTATGATCCAAAGAAATGGAAAACAATGGGACTGCAGTATAGTACGAGGGTGTCCTTTTGATGACTAGTTTTTTTATTTTTAAACACATCGTTTTACTTTTCTCTCCGTGCCTCGGTGCGATTTCTCAAACCTTTTCTTTCAAGCACGTTCAACCAAACAAGGAGTCAGGCAAAACGTAACTATTAAAATGCCATAGCTAGAAGCGTGGCGGTAGAATGTATTACATCTCCAGTGCAGCCTGGGTGTCCCCAGCAGGAGCACAGTGTACGCTCCTAAGTGAACAAGGGCAGACAGCAAACAAGCAGCTTTCCGGCTCTCGACCCCCCCACTGATTTTTACCTCCGGAGTGCAGACACATCTCCCGTGTAGGCAGCAAACAGCAGGTTTATCACAGACTTCACCTACAAAGAGAGATGATGCCCAGTTTATTCAGCTTCTTTCCTCAAAAGGAAAACAGATGGAAAACCCATGAAAGGCCAGCGTGGTCAACTGGTCCAGTGCTTATGAACCGCTTCGCTTTGTCCTGCAAATTTGGGCCAGAGAAGCAGACAGCGTAGAAACACTGCAAGAATTCATTCCAGTTTGCTTCGCTACCCGTACGTCTATGTCTCTGTCCGACGTTGAAGTCATAAGGAACGTAAATGAAACAAAACGTGCATGCCTATTCCGTGGTAACAAATACGACCTTTGTTGTACGGACAAGCAGTATTCTTCTCTCTGAGACTGCCTGATACGGACGGAGACAGCATCGCTTTGTGCGATCCACAAATCATAAACACCTTGTAAGAAACTCGTTCTGGAAAAGTGAGGTTGTTTGTTTTTACAGAGAAGACGCTTACTGTTAAGAGAAGTCTGTTTTAGCGAAAGAGAAATAATGTTTTTGCGTTGCATTACAGATTTTGCTTGCATCCATCTAATATAGAAGCTTTCCTCAAAGAGACATTTTGAGCAATTCTGTCACACGAAATCATTACAAGAAAAATGAGGTTTGTAGGCAAAGGTAGAATAATTTTAGATCAAATTACATCTCCTGTAGATTTAGCTGCAAGAAAACTTGCAGCTGTCACGGAGATTTGCACCCCTAAAAGAGACCAGGCAAGGGCAAACACCCTGCGCGTCCTACAGCTAACATCATGCACCAGGCTTTCACCGTGAGACCTCACACAGTGGCACCAGAACGTGAAAACCTCCTAAAAGAACGCAGATCTTTTATAGACGCCAGGCTGCAGACTGCATCTAAATGCAGGCATGGAAGGGGAGTTCAGTTTCATCACCTGCACCTTTCAGCAGGATGATTCCGAAGGTTCTCCTTGCCGAGCACTGCTCTACTGCTGCCTGCGGTTAGCGCCAGAGCCAGGTCCTGCAGGTGCTGGGCGCTCCTCGGCTTTTTGGGGTTAGCAAAAGCAGAGGGCATGGTGTCCTGGACAAAACCATTTCAGAAGGAACTGTATTTTTGGCTGGGCTTCTCTGCGTTTCTGGAAAATGCAGAAGTGTCTATTGAAGCATAGTACAGAACAGCGCACGTTGCTTCCTAAAAAAGTGCAGAAGAATCTAAAGGTCGGTTCAAAAAAACGGAAATTTGCAAGGAAATGTGACTGCTCTCTGTACAACAGCAAAGGTAATGGGATACAACAGCAGGGGAGAAACAAACTTAGCAGGGGGACAATTATGGTAGGAAAACTACCCAAACTGGCCAGAAACCAATTCAAGGAAGAAAAAAGCAGACAGGTCATAGCCATCATAGCAGAAAGACACCTTCCTCCCATGGCGCTATCTGCTCCCATTTCAAGTGAGACTAATGATTTTAATTGAAGAATTGGACTAGATTTGCCAGCAACAAAGCAAGCTTAGGCTCTGCAACCTCTCCCTACTCTATCAGCAGCACAGTCCAGGCCAAAAGGGTAACAAGTTTTGTAAGGTATCAAATGAACCGCTCAAAATGCAGTAGTAAAAAGTGAATTAAACGACAAAAGTTAAAAGCATCTGCCAGAGCAAAATACAGCTTGAATTCAATGTAAGAACATACAGGATATGCAAAGTAAGAATACACACGAGCACCTTCTGGAACATCACTTGAAGAAAATACTGATCTAAATAGTAGACGGGAAGTAATCACGTAAGAGTTCATCGCTCCAATAAGGCTTTGACCGACTCAGCCCAGTGCTGGCAGTGGTCCTGCTTCAACTCAGAAGCGGCGAAGTGACCGTGACCTGGAGAGCTCCTTTCCACCCAACAGCTCTGTGAGCCTGGGGACAAGCAGTGAGCAGCACAGAAGAGAAAAACCGAGAGCTGTTTGGTTGGTGAGGAACTAGGCCGACGTGAAGCTAAAGGAAGGAAACATGCAGAGCTCGGAGAGGCAGGAAGCTACACCACTGCTACAGGGCGTCAGATAAACACAGATGAAGGGGGCCAAAAGGGGGAGAAAAACAACACACCCCGAAAACAAGAACCAAACCAGACACAGCTCTGGAAAACAAGGCTGTACGTGGGCTGTATGTAGGTGTGTGGGAACAGCCTTGTAACAAAGCAGCCCTTCCTACCCCAAGCAGCCCACGCGAGAAGAGTTCCCTAAATAGCCTTCATCTCGTGCTGGGTAAGAGAGAATCCCCATACACGACGGAGCTGAGAGCCATGCACCTTAACACAGACAGGTCCAAAGGTCTTCTTTTAACCTGCAGGGGAACAGCACACGTGCTGCTGCCTCTTGGATGCTTCTCAGCAGGGGACCTCGGCCAGCACAGCACCCAGAGCTCGCTGCGGCCGCTCTGTGCCGGGACAGGACGGAGAAGCGAAGCCCGGGGATGGGAAGGGGGCTGCTGCACCAGGCTGCAGCTCAGCAGCTGTGCAAAGACAATAAATCCTTTAGAAAAAAAAAAAAACTAATTTAGCTCGAAGCTGGATTAATTCCACGAGAAGCTCTTAACTAAAAAAGGGCACTGAATCTGGGTTTTCATTTCCTATCATGTCCTGCTTCCTGAGAGCACCCCCCACGCCCAGTGATTTATTTGAGAAACATGACAGATTTTACAGGCCGAGAAATATTACTGTTGGCTGCAGGGTTTTTCCAGGTGGCTGAGGAATCCTGTCAAGCCCAACAGTTTGAAATGGTGCAGGTAATACCAACAAGGCTAACCAAACAGCCCCCCAGTCTTCCTCAAATTCCCTTTAGGATTTAGGGACACCGTCACAGCCCAGACTTCAAAGAGGTGTTCAAAATGTTGCAGGAAAAGGTTCTTTGAACGCGCGGTTTCCCAAAATCTCTGCAATGCCTGAACTTGACGAAGCAGTGGATGGACCTCGCGTACTGACAGGAGACTTTTAAAAGCAACCAGGCTGGGGAAGAGACAGGGCTGGCTGAGGCACGCAGCCACCACCTTCTCGTCCTCCTTTCCCTCTCAAAGGGCCGCATCGAGAGCGGAGCTTGGGCGTGCTACTTCCAACCCTACCCTCCCGGCGTGAAGGCCAAAGCTTTGAATCTTGAAGTATCCCCCTGTGCAGCACGGCAACACGGAGATAAATCAGGACAGACCCCAGCTGCTGCAGCTCAGGACTCGCCAGCAGCCCGCTGCCCCCACGCCGACCGCAGCTCCCTGTTTCACTGACATCTCGGGGGTCCCAGGCACAGGCAGCACTGAGCAGCCACGGCACGGAGGACAGGAGCGGGGCTAAAACGGGGCAGGAGACGGCTCTGGGCAGGGCACAGCAGGGAAGTCAGACCAACCGGCCTTCTCCAACGCACAGCTTTCCGCACCGCGAGGACCACTCCTGCTGCAGCACAGTTCATCTGCTTTTACGATACCTTGGCCACCTTCCCTCGGCACCCGCACCAGCAACGGCGGATGACGCAGCCAAGTTTTCCCCTCCGGTTACCCACAAGCCTGACACACGCTGCTGCACGACTGCAGCTCAACCAGGAGGAGAAAGCAAGCACAAAACGCTCGGTAACTTCTCCTGCGGGGTCTGAGCTCGCTCCCCACGCCGGCAGGAGCCATCCCGGTGCGGCAGCTGCGTCACAGCGACACACGGGGCGCACGGCACAGCTCTCGCCCAAAGGCCCTGCGCCACCGCACCGAGTGCCAAGGGCACGGCGCTGCTAAGCCAGCTCAGCGCCGGATTAACGCCGAAATTCAAAAAATAGATCTTAAGCTAAGGATTAGGGGAGAGACCGGTGGTGCTATGAAGTCTTCCCATTCTCCTGACCTTCGCAAACGACCAGGTACTGATAAGTAACGTAAAAGCAAAGAGTTTACATGAACCAAAGTCATAAACCCCCCAGATCAACAAGTTGGACTCAACGCTAGCAGGGTTTGGCTACTTTTCCTAAAGCTGACCCAACCCTGAGGGTTATCCAAGTACCCAGAAAAAGCGATCGTCCTTGCTGCTCTCCTGAGAAATGACAGATTTTTAAACGCTCTTTTCATCAGTGGGGGGGGAAAAATTCCTAAACCTAAAATATGTCAATAGAAATTCTGAAACAGCAGCGATGAGCTATTGAAGAGCCAGGTTCTACAACGAACGAGTAATCCAGCCATGCTGAAGCACAGCCCGTAGCTGAATTTCTCCCTGCACGCACGGTTTCAAACTAAAATGGAGAAAGCGCTTAAAAATTCGTTCTGAAGTTTCACCTTTGAAGCTAAACAGGGAAAAAGAAACCAGGGACAAGTCTCAGAGAGGAATGCGCTCATTTGGACATTCGCTCCTAAGACACTAGGCAGGACTGCTTAGTTTAAGAACTGACCGCGTTCACATCTACAACTCATCTACAACAAACCCCAGCCTCATCTCCAGGGACTGCTGAAAAGGTTACTGTGGAAAAATCACTATTCTAGCCTCAAAGACACATTTTTGCTTAAATACACCACTCTTCAACGTGAAGCGAAGCTGCATTTTGTAGGGAAATCAGTCGCAATCAAAAGCCAATGCCTTTGCTACAGAGCTTCTGCACTGCTTCCCCTGAAGCAAATTAAAAGTTATTACCTAAATTACAACTAAGGCGAGCTGTTCCCTAAAATTTATTTCTTCAGGGCTTCCGCCCATGCCCCCCCCATGCCTATTTTCTGCATTACTAGCCTTTGCCTCCTGACGTAACGTAAAAAAAAGCGCAAAAACAAAAGCTGCAAATACTTAGTCCTCTGTGCTTTGAAACTTTTAACTCAGAAAATAAGATGGTCTTCCCCCCCTTTATTTCTCATGCACCAGCTTCTCTTCCTCTAGGTGGTGCAAGCTCCCCCGTACAGCTGGTGACAGGCTGATACCCAGCTCCATCAGCTTTTACGAGCTGCGGGTGCAGCATTTATTTTTGGAGTCCAAGCAGCAACAGTAACTTTCAGAGCTGCTCCCTGGGAGATTATTTTTGGAGTCTCCCTAGTGGAATTCACTTGAAATGCTGCTTACGTGGCGATTATTTACATATGCACACCGTCAGTGGAAAACTAACAGACTCATAAAACACTTGCTTATTCCCCTGTAACTGCCTTGCAGCTTTCAGCAGTCGTGTTCAAACGCAATTTGTACACACTGAAGACTTCTACTCCCCCGTGTTAAGGCTAGACTGCAGCCAAACAGGGGCTGCATTTTCACATAGGCATGCCCACAGCAGCCTTAAACCAACTGTGCTGCTACGGCTGCACAGCCCTCGGGCAAGCCAGCAGGCTGGTTATTTACCCAGGTTCACAGAAGAGCTTCTCAGTCCTCCCTTGGCTCTACAATGCGGCAATACCGCGCTAACAGCTTCCAGAACGAAGCTCCTCCGGTGGGTGAGCTGCATTGACAGCCCCGAAGCCTCACGGAGTGCTCTGCACGCACAGCCCCTTACTGCATCTGGACACTTGAGCTGATCACGCAGAAAAAACAAGGTGCGTGTTATTTCATGCAGTATTACTGCCTTTCCACAGCTTTCCACTTCATCAAAAGCAGAACAACCTTGCTGGGTAATTTTGTAAGATGGGCATGCAGGGTGCGTCGCAGAGAGCAGTGCTCCTGGAGGGCAGGCTGAGCACAGAGGGCTCCCTCTCCTGTTTCCACCTCCTCACCTCCTGCTTTTGAAGGGGTTCCCACCAGTCGCATTTCCTCCACTTTCAAACCTTGCAGAGACAGGTAAAAAAGGCCAAAGCGCTGGTTTATGCCACCCAAAAGTACCAAATCTACAATAAATTGATTGCCCATCTCTGCTTGAAGCCTTTTTTTCATCAGTACTTTCAAATAATCTAGATATTGAAAAGTGTCCGTAAATGCTACTTGCTATACTCTAGCACAACATCACAGCTGTCCAGCTGGCTTCTCTGAGCTGTTGCTGTACTGTTCTGCAGATTATTAACAGTTTGGGACTAATTCTATTCAGGCTACTGAGTAATTTGGAAGTATGAGCAAGCTGACTGCATTTAAGTTAGAAATGAGACGACTTGAAACGAGTTAAATTAATCTAGTGAATGCTTCGTTTAACCACATCCAGGCGGAACATCTACTTACCTTCAGGAAAGGAATCTCTCAGAAAGCCCGTGCCCGTTCCTCGGCTCCGGAGACACGCACTGCCCTCATCGCGGCTTAGATGAGGATGCAATGATGAGAGCGCTTCCCTCCCCATGCACGCACACGGCTGGGAAAATGGGCATGGCTGGTGAAAGAGTAGCTAATCCTAAGTGCCACTCACTAAGAATTGTTTGTACAAGTCCTACCCTTGGCTTCAGTACCTCTGACCTTTGTTTTGGGTAAGATTGTGTTGATTTCAAAAGGGAAGAACACTGGGGAAAGGAGAAACTTGAGTACAGAAACGGCTTTTATCACATGGTGACAAGCACGGTCACGTTCAGCTCCACCCGCTGTTTCTGACTTCTGGTATCAGTGAATCGACACACTTCCGAATTTTGGAGACAACGATATGAAGCCTGTCACTGACTGAACTCCCAAAACCTCAAGTAAAAAATGTAATAGCCCTTCTGGACTGAAGACCTGAAGTTGGTTGATTCCACGTACCAGCTACGAACGGCTACTTAAAGAAAGCCGTTCACGAACATTCATAAAATCAAATCCCTACAGCTACCAGAAATTTTCGAGACCTAATAA
This sequence comes from Stictonetta naevosa, assembly GCA_011074415.1. Lineage (NCBI taxonomy): Eukaryota > Metazoa > Chordata > Aves > Anseriformes > Anatidae > Stictonetta > Stictonetta naevosa. Next base: position 3,791,659 of record CM021703.1, read on the forward strand.
GCAAAAACTCATCAGAATAACTCTAATGAACCAAGCAGTTCCAGAGCAGTGCAAATTAACAAGAGGAGTAACAAAAAAGCCAGCCTCCTGCCTGTCCTCCTGAGCAAGGAGGGATGTTGCTGAGGTGTCGTCTGCCACGAGGGGTATGACAACGGATGAGTACATTGACTTTATTTAAACAAAGCTTTTACTAAATCAAGTGAAACATTTAAGGCATAAAGACTTGCATCTTCCGAGTCAGAAAACAAAGATGAGGCAAAGTATCCGTTTTAGGCAACATGCATTTGGCAGTGTTTTGGACGGAAATACTTGAATCTTGCTGTCATATCCAAAGCTCCAAAGTTTATATGGAGAAAAATTCACGACCCTCTCAAAGCCTTTACCTTTCTCTGCTGCCATGGAGTTTTAAAGCCAGATGGAAATGATGTTTTGCCGCTGAACTACAATGATTAGAAGCTCCAAAATGGTAAAATAATAATTCTTGCAGAAAACCAGTGCCAGAATCTTAGGGTCATCTCATGACATGGATTTCTGTAGCCCCTTTTCAGTCCTTTCATGGACTAACCCTCTGCAAACACTGCACAGAGAATCTTAACAAGTGGGATGAACGCTGACGGGTTGACTCTGAATGCAGGAGCACAAACAAGAGCCTTTGAAGTAGTGGATACAGACATTACTAACACTGCAAACTTTGCAACCAAAGGACTGGGATCAACAACAGTCAAATGAATAAAGCAAAATGCTGACGAGTGCTTTATTGACACTGGCTGCATTAAGCGGGCAGGACAAAAGAACGTCTGCCCTTTCAAGGACCTACTGACTACAACAGATATCTGCACCATCGAGCAGAGCAATGCTCCTGCTTTCCTGGCTGCAGGTACTTCACAATTCATGGATGGCTGTCTACTCTCAGCTACAAGATTCCAACTGGAATTACTCCAAAAATAAAGGAAGATGGTTTTGAAGACACTTACCCAAGCTTTACAAGCAAGAAACTGACCACATCCTGCAGGCTGAAGTCAGAATAGGGGAAATCTTACGAGAAACTTGCACTCTATTCTTGTAGAAAGGATTGTTTCTGAACCATCAGCAACAAGCTCTAGAAACCTTCCTCTAATTTCCTGTCTATTTATTTGTTACCTGTTTTTCTTCCATTGGTAGCATTTATTAGCTTAAACAGATCTTCCACCTCCATGGTTTTACCCCAAAGCCTTGGGAACAACCACATTCCCCACTTGTATGTCAGCTAAAACATACTCAGCTGTTCAGTTTATTCTCAGACAGAAGCTGCATTAAGCAGTTGTCTTTGAACAATTACAGGTTGGTGAAGTTTAAAACAAGTCCTTAAATAAAAGAAGCGTGAAATGCAGTTATCATACAGAAAGCCACAGCTACCCTTATAACCAGAGCCAGGTCCACCAGTCCAAAAAAAACCATTTTGATACCGAACGAGTAATTCCTGACCAAACAATAAAGTTGCCTGCCTCAAGGAAAAAGTCAGACTGGTGAATCACATCAACAGGAAGCAAGCGACGTTATCTCCGAACACAGAGTTGGGTGATAGGAACCATTCATTGTTTTGTTAATAATCCCTGTGATCACAAGCGGTCCCAGAAGTAACACACTGTCCCTCAGCAAATAACGTATTTCCAAGCTTGCATTAGCCCGTTATACTAGAAAAAATAGGGGACTAAAGCCCTTTCAAGTTCTTAAATCACTTTGAATAGCTTTTTAAAAAAATGAGAATGCAGTAGGAAAATACAGCAGGAGGTAAAATGTTAGTTATGGCTTGACCAAAAGCATTACCCTGGCCACGTGTAGGATTCCCTACTGGCCAACAGATTTCCACACGATGGTAAGCTTACCACGCAAAGTGAAAAGACGGGAGTCAGCCACCACAAGCTACAAGAAAGGTAAATTTTAGCAGTCGTCGTCTTTCCCAATGTATTCTTCAGGATGGGAGTGGTGAAACTCTGGGATGCATTAACCAGTCGTGTTAGAGAACCCAGTCTTGGAGGTTTTCAACATTTCATTGGCAAAGTCCCTGAGCAACATGACGCAGCTGACATTAGATCCTGCTCTGAGCTGGAGGTTGGCCAGGATGATCTCCAGGAGATTCCTTCCAAGCTCAACTTCAAGACCCTACGGTTTCATGCTTCCAGCCAGTACAATCTCCTGCACTTCATACAACTGGGTTATGATGATCGTACCAAGCCAAGCATAATTGTCCCATTTTAAGAAAAGATACTGATGAAGATGAACTCCCAATTTATGGTGCACATTATAATATTTTAAAAACACCTGAATACTTGAAATACTGCATACCAGCTGTTAGGCAACTCAGGAGAAAAGCCTACCTAACAGCACTTAGCAATTAAAGATTCTTCCAAAGAAAAATAAACTCTGAAAATAACAGTTGCTGATTCCATTATCAAAATAATTACTTAGAATTTTCAGAATATTCAACAACGTAGAAGTAAGAACTTAACTGAAGCGATTTCACTGAAACAAACATGATGCAGGAAACCAAACAGATGAAGAGGAGTGCAAATAGAGGAAACAGGCCATTTCAAGCCTGACCAAATAATCATGAAATTATCACACACTGAAGAGGAGAAGCACTACCAGCTGCCTGTAATTCCTAAGGTAATAGTGCTACTTAACCTGAGATCTGCTCTTACTGATCAGATACAGAGTTCGGAGGGAATGCAGAAAGAAGATATGCAAAGACAACTTCTGCCTTTTTCAAGCAAAACAAGTATCAGGAAAATACAGAGACAATACTACAAAAAGCAGCAGCTAAGTGCCAGCTACGTAAAAAAATCAGAGCAGAGCATCAGCTAAAACAGCAAGTGTTACCTTAGAACAGTTACGCTCCACCACACGTCCACTGCATAAATGAAATATATGAAAGTACAGCTGACTGAAACATCTTTGAGGGCAAAAAACATGCTCTAGAAGTCCTTCCTTTACCCCTTGTCCTTTGTTCAACCCCATTTCCTCATCACGTTTAATGCTGAAGTGACAGCACGTTATTCTCCAAACACATGAACACACTTCTTCCCCTTCCTAAAAACCTACAGTTAGCTGTAACAGCCTTGCTATAGGTCATGCCTCCACATCAGCTTCACTGCCTACATTATATTTTAAAGCATTTAAACTGGTGCTAAACTTGTCGCCAGCACACTTCTGCCAGCCTAAATTCTATTTCAGAACTTGATTTAGTAAAGCTGTAGCTTCAGATACAACCATTATGTGAGGCTCACTGTGCACAGAAAAAAAACCAACCACTAACATATGCTTATTTTCAGTTATTTTCTGAAGTAACTCGGTTACGTGAAGAGCTGTGCCGCTCTTAAGGCCTGCAAAAAAAAAAAGAGTGGTAAGTATCCAGAAGTCTGCAGAAAGCATTATTAGAAGCTAATAATGAAAGAAATTTGACATGAAAAGCCAAGAGAAACGGGACATTTCTATTTTGTATACAATGCTCTCTAGAAGGGGCAAATGTTACATCAGGAACCACCGGCAAATTGATTCTAAGCAGGTAGTTTAATAATTTAGACTGTGAACTATTCAACGTAGCAGGACTGAAGTTCCTGAAGCAGAATGGGACTGAGCATTACCCATCCTTCAAAAGCACCGCATTACACACACTACTGCGCCATGTTTTCTAGAGGGGACAAGAAGTATAGCACACAAGGTATTAGCGTGATTTAACGAAACAGATAAATGAATTCAAGCTTTAGTTAACTAAACCATTAGGTCTGTTAGGTCAGCCCAGCTCTGCTGAATAAAGGCTGTTCTTTCACTGGAATGCTGCTTCTAAATTTCAACTTTCAGCTTCCATCAGAAAACAGATATTTGAACTCAAAAAAAACAGTCAAATCATACAATGTTTAGGATACTAAAACACGGTTGTATAAACATTATATACGATGACACTCAAAATTAACTACTCTGCTTGTGCATCAATGACATGTATCATGACCAAGAGGAATAATTAACAATCAAAAATGATTAAAGATTAATTAAGCAACATATTCTTGCCCTCCCTCTGCCCTCCTCCTCCCACCCAGCTCCATTCCCTTTTTATTCATCTACCCACCCACTGGTCTTCTGACAAAAAAGCACAATGAAAACCAAACTGTAATAGACAAAAAACAAGTCTAGAGTAAATCATCTGTACTCCTTTCTGTATCTACTACTGTTCTGCCTCGTTTTCATGACTTTTAGATAAACTCTTTTGACATATGCTGTATTGTGTACAATGAGGACAAGAGCTCATTTTCAAATAGCACAGGACAAGTAACTGCAGTTTAAGAACCAAGCAACAGAAAAGCTAGCTTAGTAATTATTGCTGTCCCCAGCACAGGGATGTCTCTACAGAAAGCGTCTTGTCTCAGAATCATACACGTTATAGACCCAACTCCAACCCAACTCCTATTTAGCATCTTGAATAAATTTTCACATGAAAAAAAAAAAAAAGCAACCCTGGGACAAAGGATACACGCTTTGCCAGGAACAGAGCTACAGCTCGCAGTTGTTCAGACCCCTCTGTCGCTACCACAAGGACACGGTTTTTGGACCAACTTCCTCGCTTGATTCATTACAAACTCTATTTTTTACTTCTTAATGCTCCCTGTCAACGGTTATTACTCTGGCTCTGGCCCCATTAACCACATTTTCCAAGCAACTCAATTAGTATCTTTAAAACCACACAAAAACACAATAGCATGAATATCCTACCGCACCATGACATTTTTATTAGCAAAGTCACAGTAAGGAGGTGTTGCTACTCTGATTTTTGCTTTCAAGGTAACAGCTCAAAGAGAAAAACAATTAAATCATTGTACAAAATGTTTAAGAAATCTTCGGAAGGTTTTCAATGACCCATTTCACTAAATCTGCTCGGCCTATCTAGTTTTCCAGAACTTTATTGCTTTTTAGAATGGAGCGCTCCCTATTTCACTTCAGCCTCAAAAAGATGTTTGAGCAAATCTGTTCTCCATTGAGTGAAAAAAAATACAATAAAATCAGCTTAAAATAAATTTATTAAACAATACAAAAATAAGCATGCTGGAAATTGAGATACATAAATAACATACAATGCAAATGAAAAATGGAAAACGAGACAGGTAACTTAACAACTGAGCCAAAGGTACAACACAAATGCTAAAATAAAACTTCCAAAAGCATTTACATTTCTAATGAAATGTTAATGATGCCGACAAAGAAAAACGAACAAACAGCTAAAATGCTTGAATATCAAGAATTGCTATTACTGTAGCACAGGTGACACTAAAACCGTTGCAGACTTCCACCGTTCAATGACTAGCCTCTAGCACCACATTCGTTCAGACCCACTCACCAAACATCGTCCGGGCACGGGCAAGTTGCCGTGGCAGACCAAAACCTCTGGTCCCTGCTACCTGCGTAGCCTGCCGTCGCTGAGAGCCATCCGCAGACACGCCAGGCCAGAAGGAGACCCCCCTGAATGCAGGCCAGTTGCAAAGTAGTTGGTCCAAAGGAGTCTAACCCCTCCAAACTAGAGGCTGGCCAAGTTCTGAGACAAGCTTCAAGAGCATATATTACAGAACTGTAATATATTATCTAAAGTAAAGACTGTGTAAGCTGTACCCTAAAGATTCTTATTATGCATACTGAAGATTGACTTGTCTCCTTGATTTTTTTTTCCAATTTCCCAGAGCTTGTGTCTAGCACAAGTTTTGGTAAGTAGTTTATATTTACAAGACTCTTGTTTTCAGATTTTAGCTCAGATGGAACAATTGCCCATCTTCATCTAAGTTTTTAGTAGTTGCAAATCCTGCATCACACCTCCTCCTTTTTTAATTAAATCAGTAATGAGCAACATGTAACCACTGTAAATACTTCTCATTAGCAGCACAGACACGTTACCTTCCCTCTTGCAATCGAGGGTATTGCAGGTAACCACAGTTCTGCAGGATCTGAATACTTGTTATGTCTCTGTAGCTACTACTTCACTGAAAAAAACCTCAAACAGGTGAGAAATTTTTTATAGGTCAAGACTTTGCCTTTACTTATTTCCAAGATAAGCACTGACAAACCTAACGCCAAACATCAGTGATAAAGAACTGCCATTATCCAGCAATTTATCACTGATATCTGCCCCACAGACTTACTTGTTTATTCCACTAGGACTTTAAATTCACCAAATAGTGATTTTCTGAATTGTTTTGCTTGAACATTTTAATCACAGGCTTCAAACCAAGGAAGCTCATCCTTTTTCAATACATAGCTAGATGAAGATTATTCAGGGTTAAGTCAGAGCTTATTGCATATATTAATATTATTTAAAATGTTTATGCAAGACTAACAATACCTAAACAAAGTAATTAAGAACAGCTTGCTTCCTCAGAGAGCATAAGCTTTGCTCCTTGACTGACAAACAGCTACGCGAGACATAAAAGGGGCAGGAAAACCATATTTTTCCCCTTATGCAAAACTACCTCATGAATGCATTTTGGAGCTTCAGATAACCAAAAAAGGGAGAGCAATTGGGATGGGCAGGCAGGGAGAAGGGGTGGAGTTGTTACTAGGGAATCATCCATCATTATGCCTTAAAATCCTCAATGAGCTTTAATGTACATAGATGAAGGAATAGCATTTATCATTATTTGGACAAGTTTTCCAGAGTTTTATAAAAAAGGACTCTGCATGAGGCACACTGGAAGGTGGAGTACATCCCATTATCTGCAGGCTTATACAGGATAAGATTTTATAAAGATATACAATTGCTTTCTAAGACTTTTAGTATCTTTCGGAATCTCAAAATAGCTACAGGTTAACTCTGTGCCCTCTGTCCAGCACTGCCTACTGAACCTATCTGAAGCCTGTGTGCACCATTGCCCTTATCCTACTCAAGACACTTATATCAAGTGTACATATCAAGTTATTTAAGTTAACAGATGCAGTTTCCTGTAAGAGAATCCAAGTCCTGATTCTCTGCAAGCTGACAGAGGTGCAAGCTTGCTAACACTTGAAAAAGGAGCAACTGATAACTTTTAAATTTGCTCAGGTAGTAATAAATGAGACCTCTGATCACGTATATGAACATGCACACACATTAGCGGCTGAAAAATAAGTTAATTGTAAACAGTTTCAATATCATCTATCAAAATGCTTTACTCTGAATACATTTCCTGCTCACTACTCTGTTGGTTACCACTCTAAAACTAAGATTGCTTACATTCCTCTCTAGGGTGGAGCACAGCATTATTAGTAAGGCTGACTTCTGAGTCATAACTACCAACAGGCAGTGCAGGCAGCTGGCAAGACACTCAAGATAGTTTGCTAAGAAATCTTTCTGCTACATTAGTCAACTTGCAAACAAGGCAGGTTTTTTCCTCTTCTCTCCCAGGCCTCCCCAGCCATTTTTGCTCTTTTTATTTCACCATTAGCATTAATAATGATTAAATTTCTGATTAAAAGATACAGCATTTTCACTAGCATGGCATATCTAAGGGATCCGTTTCTGGTCAAAGCAATTTAAAAGTTCCTACTAAAATAAAGGATACAACAATAAAGTGACTCTGAACATAACTCCACTTAATTTGGAGATTGTGTTTACTGTATTTTGCTGACATTATGTTGCTTTGTATTTTAATTAAAATTCTTCTATCTTTACATGCTGTACCTGATCAGGGGACACATCTTAAGTTCTTGCTTCACTCTAATATTAATTTACTTAAAATTCTCAGATATAAACAAAAATACAGAGATATACACAAGACGTATATCTTTGAAAACATTCTGATTTACCTTTTTTTTTTTTTTTTTTAAAGTAAACATGCTTTAAGTAACTACAGAAGTCATTTAACAGTTTTGGTTTCCGTGGTGTGTGCTTTTTTCCTTGAACTTTTGACAGCATTTTTGGTATAGCATACAGAATTTACACAAAATTTATATATAAACGAAAATACCAGGCAAACAATATTCAGACTGAAGTTAAATCTAGAGATGCTTGAGGGTTTTTAAAATGTAGAATTTAATGGAACTAGAACCCATTCGCTTAGTTTTGCTCTCCCCGACCTTCCATTCTATACACTACGGTTCTGGAGATGTCCTCGTTTGATTCAGGTGACACTTTTTTCCATACTGTTTCTTTTAAAGCAAGTTCTTGCTGGAGATTCTCATAGTCCATTGGTCCAAAGGAATGCTAGTTGTTCAAGCAACATACATTATTTATTAGTGTATTTGAAGGAAAAAAATCCAAATCTGCAATCAATGCTAACAGACTCAAATTTTTCACCTCTTCACATGTACACTGTTATTTTGTTTTCCAGTTATAAACAATTCAAATCCAAATTGGGTATTTTTCAGATGCATGCATGCAAGTATTTAGAAGCACTTCAAAAATCACTCTCCTGTATCCTCTCCCACTGAATCTTCATGCCTTAGTTAAAACATTAATCATAATCTCAAGCACCCTCTCACTTATCTTTTGTGCATGAAGCTGGATTAGATTCAGTTCTTTCCTAGAGACTGCTTAAACCACTTCCTTAGTAACAGGCACTGGTCTACAGCAACCTAAGGCCTGCACTCACTGCCTGTGCAACTCTCGGCAAATAACGTGGTCTCAGAGATGTATCACTGAAAAAAGACTGAACGTACATCTCATGCATTGCAGCACAGAACAAAGACTAAACTCCCCAGCTTGTCAATTTTATTTTTATTAAAAGGCAACCATAACAGCAACTCTTAGTGACTCACATCAGATACCATGTACTTACTCTAGCAAGGGAGATGAACTTGCATGAGATAGAGTTACCAACCTAATATGAGATTCTACTATACAAAAACCCCCGTCACTGTGTGGTCCACCCAGGTTAAGTGTCCACTAATCATGTGCGTGATTGGTTTATCTGAAAACTTCGATGCAATACATGTCATTGAGCAGTTTTGCATTTAGAGAAGAACTCTCCATATTTCATCTGATGTCTCACTTAAAAAGTTTTAACTTACCCGCTGATCACCACCTTCTCTGCGAGGATCAAGCTTTTTTGCAAAGTGTCTCAAATTATCGTAATTATGGAAATTGCACAAAGAAACCAGATCCTGCAAATATTTAAATAACGTAAGTTATTTTCTATACGTGGTAGTCAAATGCATATGATATGTTAATATTAGCACTTCAGTTCTACATCATAGCATAGTAACTTAAACCAGTAAGGGAAGCTTATTCAATAAATTAGTATCATGTCTGTAAGGCTCTTAGAACATAACACAACAATACAAGTCTTAATAACACTATTAAACTCACTTTTAAAAAAAAAACAAAGAACAGACAGCAATTTGCAGAGGCTGGTCTAGTATATAAAACTCAAAAATTCCGTCAAAAGTATGAAACAAGAAAATGTATGACATAATGGACTTGAATTTGGTTTGAATTTTATATTAAAATTTCTAATTGCAGAACTTGGCTATAATATTGCATTTGAAAAACAGAACGCTACACTCATGTTACTTGTATGCCGTGATCATCGATCAGGTTTTAGGTCTCATTTTAACACTGGTAAGTACAGTAATTCCTTCACCTACTGTTTTTTTTTTTTTTTTTTTTTTAAATGACTTGATAATTCAAGGTATCGAGTGCAAGACTTTCACATCAAAGGTTTAAAAATATTTAGATTAGAACAGGAAACTTCTTCGTACTGTACAGCTGGATGGAAAGTTGTAATTGCTGCTCATCCACAAACTGAAACCTTACACACTGTAAATCCCATGCTGTTGTGGATAAGCTGAGTGAAGGCTACTCATCCAAGTATTTACACCCCAGGTTCTGAAATCCATCCAAACTAGTTATCAGTGCAGCTTTACTGTTATTGCTACTGAGGAAAAAGAACAAAAATGTTTGCCTTCAACTTCCAATGCATTACTAAAAATCCTAAGTTTCCTATGGGACTCTAGAGAGCTTACTACTTTCTTGAAGCTTTATGTTCTGTTTTCCATTTGTCATTACTTAGTAAGTATTGCAAGGTTGATTTAGGCAGAGAGTAAGAACGATGACACTTTTTTAAAATTCTCCTCTCCCACAAAGAACGCTTATTTGTCATTTTAAAAAACTATATAAAATCTTTGCTAACACTGCTGTCAGACTGTCCACAGCTCTTTCAAATCAAAAGACAAAACTGGGACTAGCTCGCCGACAACAGCATCTGATGTATGAAGATCTTGTGTATCAGGTTATTTACAAAAATCTGCTTTAAAAGATCAATCAGAACAGCAATATTTCTTTGGAAAATTTTTCCTTTTACTACAATAAGAACAGCTGCATTTCTCATGTTTTGAAAATTGATTCCTTTATGACTGTAGAGGAAGAAAAGCCTACAGATAAAGCTCCACACCTTTTAATGCATCGTACAGGAGACTGATGCCTTTGTTGGGTCACAAAGTATTTCTTGTATTTTTTTTTTTTAAATGCTCACAAAATTTAAGTGCTATTTATTACTAGAATGTAAACATCTTGTCTTTTCACAGACTCTCACCCTTGCATCAGATGAAATTGCTATATATGAAAGAATGAAGAATCACTATTAAATCCAGTGAGGTCTCAGCTATACTAACTGAAGCTCAGTAAGCACCAGCTGCAGAAGTAAGAAAGGCAATGCTGCTTACATGACAAAAATGGATTCCTTTAACGCTGTTGCCCATCTTGTCCAAAGGAGGAGACCAGCACATCAAGCCCATAACATTAGGAACAACCAGAAGAATCCCACCAGCAACTCCAGATTTTGCAGGAAGACCAACCTATAAAGTAAGCGGAAAGTCATTGTCCTCTGCATGCATGCAATGTATTTTACTGAAGATTATTACACAGCATTTGTATGAGGTAGATCTGGAAAGCACTTTAAGCTGACAAAGCATTATTACCTATTTCTTTGTAGGCAGACAGTAACTTGAACCACAGTTCATAGCTATCTGAGGTAGCTGTGGTCAAAGATATTTGCTCTCAGTAACACAGAAGCCAGTGATATAGCAAAAGATAATCCAAATCTCTGTTGTGATAAAGCAATTATGACTAAGCAGTAATATATATGGTTTGTCTGTCATGAAGAGTTTGCACAATGGAATTAGTACAAGCTATATAAATATTTAATGGAAAAGGTAAACAAACAAGAAAACAGAAGAGTCTGCCCATAAAGTCAATAAACAACCCAGCTATTTACAATCCGGATAAAGTTGGTGCTTCCCCCCCAGAAGGAACTAACGTCTCATATCCCCATATTTCAGTAAGCAGTAGCTTCTTAGGTCACACAAAGCACTACAATCAAGTTTACAAGTTCACAACGAGGAAAATTGAAAATGCTAAAAACTACACACTGAAAATACAAGTTGCAGCACATGTTTAAATACTTGCATAAAAGAAACGTGCTGACGGACACAGAAACATGCTACGTGTTGTGCACAGCTTCCACTTACAATACATGAGGACGATTTAAGAAACAGCCTGAGTCAAAGAAGAAAAAGCAACTGCTAGCAAAAGCTTCCTGCTATCTTCTACTCCCATACATCAGGATTCCTTCAGTTACGCTGCTTCCAGTTACATCTGCATCAGTCACCTGTTTCTCTCACAAACAGCCTTTCTTAAGGTTTAAGTATGTGTCAGGGTGAAAAGGATTCCCAAGCGTGAAGTGGGAGATCATACTCACGTACTCCAAACAATTCATGTAACACCTTCCCCTGCCCTGCAAAAGCAGGCAAGCAAGCCCCCGAAGATGGAATACAATAGCACAGATTAGTCTTCCTAGTCAGCTCTAATTAATATCTGAAAATTACTTACATGGAAGGCAAACTGCCCTGAAAAGTCGTACATGCCACAGGAATGCATTAAACTCAAGGTATTCCGGACTGCTTCAGGACTCAGGACTCTTTCACCAGTGATTGGGCAAAAGCCACCATTAGCCAGAGTTGCTGCCATCACACTTGCTGACTCACAGGTTACTTCTATTGAGCAAAGCTTATGAAAAAGAAATTAATGTTATAAGAACTGATAACTCTGGCACAATAAGGTCCACTATAGCAGGATCAACAATGTCTCTACAGAAATAACATTTCATTAAATAACTTGCAGCATAATATTTGTTACAGATTATGCTAGTAGCATCAATCAATATGGTCTGAATCTTCCTACTATAAAGATATAAAGATCCCAGTGACAGTGTTTGTAAGCCTTTTTAGTAGTTTGAGACAGTATTTTTCATGGGTTAGTGTCTCAGCTTGATTCCTCCCCCCACCCCCCTTATGTTGTTTTGAAAGGAAGAGGTCTGGAAAACAATCTCAGTATTCTACATCTGCTTAAATGGCAAAGCCATAAATTAACTTTTTTCAATTTGAGTTGTTTTTTTTAAAAGTCTTAGAAGACCACACTATCTATTAAAAGTACATTTCAAAGCTGCAAAGTCTAGCACATACAAGTCTTAATGCCAGCACCTACTGCTGATGCAGCCTTATTTTTACCTTTGTCTCATATATGCTTTATGATGTGTTAGTGATATGACCACATGTTTGTCTCTCCCAGGATCCCTGCTTCAGTACAGACTATACATACTTTGGTGACACATCAGGAAATGTGTTATGATGCCATCACCTGATGCTGCCTCATTTCTGCAGAAACCAAAAGATAAGCTGGTTTCAACCTGAAGCTGAAATGCTACTCTGAAAAGTAAACAAACTAGTGCTTGTACTTTTGATTTGCCAAACAGTCATTACATGATACTTCATGAAGTTACCTAAGCCAAGTTTTCACGGGTAGTTACTACCTGGAATTCTTATTTTCCGGCTGCCAAACTCAATACATCCTAGTCCAATCAACTGGAGTTGCAAATCAAGAGAACGTCTGAGACGCATCTAAAATAGCAACTGTGTTTTAAACATATGAAGCATTACAGAATATCACCTACTTTGAAGAAAACGTTTCTAGGTTCTCATTTTCAGCACCTACATTTTGTACCTTAGTTTTGCAAAATAACAGTAATTCTTCCTCACTTTACAGAGGTAATACGAAACCAAGTTTATTACTGCTTAGAAAGTTCCCGCTCACACTAGTGAGGAAGCAGCATTACAGGAGAAAAAACAGCCTTTAAAGTATAATCTGAGTGCAGAAAAATAAGCTCTGTGCAATGAGAGGAAAACATCAAATTGTCACTCAATATACATGTCCCCTGTTATCTGAGTATGGGGTGAAAAGGGGAGTTTGTAAGGGAAAAGTGGCAGAGCCATGAAATTAGGGCTCAAAACGCACAATAAAGCCAAATTAAAACTGTATTAGAAAACTTAGCGTTGGCCTTTCTTAACTTACGAATAGCTTTGCACTCAGAAGCACATTAGGACTTGTAGTGGGACAGAAAGCATTTTAAAATGGATGTTTAAACAGTAATTTTTTTAAAAAATCAGTTTGTCCTGCGATAACAGTTCAAAGCAGACTATTAGTTTGTATCTAGTTTCCAACCTAATAAGTGGTCAACAGTCTAATTCACATACACAATTTATAATCAGTCATTCACTTTAAAGGCTGGAATAGATATATCCCAATACAAAGCTCAGATAAAAATCCGCATTTAAAAACAGTTTCTAACTTGCACAGGTAAGAACAAGTATCATGAATCAAAACCAGACTCCTTTTGAGAACAGATTTTTTTTTTTTTACACTCCCCCAGGCAGACTGGATCAGTAACACAACTTGAACTGGCTCGAGAACTACATGCAACAGTGAATTGTGATTTTTTTTCTTTTTAAGGAAAGCCTTACTGAGGAAATACCTCACACTTGCCAAGTTCTCATTGTGACAGTTGCAAAAAATTAGCTACAGTGAGGAAAATAACATGGGGGAAGGAAGAATGCATTTGACTAGATTCTTTGTTTTACTCAGAAGTAAAAAGTTCAGAAAGGAGGAGATATTCATGTTATTTCATTTATAACACTACACTTAAACTTACAACAGGACATGCAAATACTATTCTAGTTATGTCAGAGTTCAACGTCCTCAACAGTACAATAAAGAGCAGCAACTCGAAGCAGCAGAAATATTTTAAACTCATTGAAATAACACAGGACAAGCTTCTGAACTGCTTGTGCTTTAAAGACATTTGCTTGTTTGCATTAACAATAAAGACACCTAAGTACATCACCTAAACAAAAGCAAATCTGGATACATTAAGTGTACATCGTTCATTTCCAAACAGTTTAACTGATGCTGACAAATTTAATTATAAGCCATTAAAACCTTTTTATGAATAAATCAGCTTCTATTTTTTATAACAGTAATCCCAAATCCATTCTAAGTCTCAATTTTAGAGTTAATTACCTGAAAATAGAAGTCTAGGATAGCAACCATATCTGTACCTTCCGGAAAGCACTGAATGAGGGTAAAAAAAAAATCTTTAGGTAAAGTTGCACACTGAGACAAAATTAAACCATATTCTTATCAGCATATGAAACACTAGGCAGATCTTAAACACTTATTTTAATGTAACAAGTAGAAAAAAATCACTTCTCATTGAAAAATAACAATACAATGAAGACATCAAAGCTAGGTGTTAAAGTATCCAATTAAATGAGACAGGGCATTTTGAATACAACACACATAGAATATTACAAAAATTTCTGTCATTCTGAACATCAGGTGAAAGAAATCAAGAACATTGATAGACTATGAAAAGCACTCAACCTTCAAAATATGATAAGCAAAAGAGATCAACCTTTTTTTCTTTCAAGTAGTAGCCAATTGCAAAGTTTCTATCTCCACTCTCCCTCTCGGACTGGAACCTTGAAATAAATAAAAAAGAAGAGAGAGATCAAGCTTTCAAAAGTGTTGAAGTTCAGCGAAGCATGACGTAACTCAGTAAAACTGCACACGAAGGACACATTACTTCTTAACACAAGCATTCTATTAACAGAACAAATTGCTATAAAAGCTCACCCCAGTACACCCTGTTGGAGTGAATTAAGTTGGAGTCAAGCTTCAACAGCTGAATATATATAGTACTGGTTTACCTATACATACACAAGCTGACTTGCAGGTAAGAGAGAAGAGCAAGATCCTACTCTCAGAAGCACTCCTGAACAGGCAGTGGCAGAACGAAACATCTGACAATAAGCTGTAGTGAAAGGGTCATTCACTGACAACATGGACCAAACTAGAGAGGAACTCGAGGATCACATTAAAGTAACGACCAGACTGACGTCTGCACTGTTCATCATGATGATTAAGTTAAGGATGAAACCTAAAGAAGGAATCTGTACGGATACAAAGACAGGTAATTCTCTCCTACCTGGTTATTCTATTACGCTTTTATAGAAAGACAAGAGTCGCAGTGAGAGCTAGTACCTTCCATGGTAAGCACTTTGATGCAAACAACACACAGGAAAAACACATGCTGCTGCTGCTTCTCTCCATGTGCATGCCAACTAGCACCCTGGATGCCACTCTGTGGAATCTTCACAGTTTTTCACAATGCTGCCTCAAAAACTCTCAAGATTTCTGAAATGCTACATATTGAGTTCACTGGGCAAACGGGGGAAATATTTTAGAAAAGAACTTAAATACAGCAAGTAAAAAGCATGAAGAGGTCCAACTGTATAAAGTTTGCTTCCTCAACATTTGATACACAACCATTAGCATGCACACTTTAATTTTTAATATGAATGCCCGGAAGGTAAGACTTGCACGCACTTCGAGCTCTCAGAGCCATAGCATCATAGCACTACGACAGAATAATGACATTTCAAAGAGAAAATGAACACTTCATTGTCAGATACAGCCATAGTGATGATATCCAGAGACACACACAACTTTATTTCTTGATAATTTTAAGCCAAAGATAGACCCTATGACATCAGGGATGAAATTATGGTTTCCGCTTTAAGTAACCAAACTTTGCTCTGAACTCACAGTGCCAACTGTCAGTTGAGGTATTTTTCACCTAACTTTATTAAGTATAGGAAAATACTCACGTAGCATTACTGAATCCGACATATTCATTGCCAGCCATTTTATTCATGAATTGCATCACCTGTTGAAGACAGAGGGGAAGAAGAAAGAAAGCATGCCTACGTTTTCCAACATAAACAAAGTTGTAACTGATCAACTTTCAACCCAGCCTTAAGACCTATCTTGTAACAGAATTTTGCAAACGCAATCCAAATCACTAGATGTTTAAACAACCAAACACAGATTTAAAAAGGACTAAAATTTCACGTGCAGTTCGTTTGCCATAGATGCTGCAATCACTTATTTTAGTTAGAAGAAAGGAATATCATAGTTCACTTACGTAGTCAAATTTTTCTGCATTATTTGCTCCTTGCTGCAAGAAAAGAAAAAATAATTTACAAAAATGTTAACGTAAGAAACAAATTAGTTCACTTAACATCTTTAGGATTTTTATTGCATATAACTAAGGT
Organism: Stictonetta naevosa; assembly: GCA_011074415.1. NCBI lineage: Eukaryota > Metazoa > Chordata > Aves > Anseriformes > Anatidae > Stictonetta > Stictonetta naevosa. The sequence continues at coordinate 3,808,099 of CM021703.1, forward strand.
ATGAAGCTAATTAAGAATAAGGTACTAAAATCATTTAATATATTAATGAAAAGTTAAAGTGTTAAGTAAATCTTTAACTATAATTTAAGTAAAAAATCTTATAAGAGTTAAACACCTGCATGTTGAAAACGAATTTATACTGAAAAAGGTATGCTTTATTTTAAGCACTCTCTACTCAACTTTACGTGTTTAACACAAGTAAAAGTAGTAGTTAAAGAAAAAATATATAAAAATAACTACAGTCAGGATAATTATAATGAAAACACTAACTTTTTATAGATTAGTAACCATGGGTAGTCTTACATTACCAATAGAGCTGAGCATAGCAAAATTCAGGCTACTGAGGCTAAAATATCTTCCATGACTAGTGCCCATACTAAGAATTTGGATTGAAGACTTAAAATAAAAGTGTTACCCCTTACTATGAAAATAATTGCATATAATCAAAAGTATCTGATTTAATAGCTGATTAATGTCCTACCTATTAAAAAGTAAACAGAAAAAATATTATTTCACATCATACAGGACAGTACATCACTTTGCTAACAACATAAAGTAAAATATAAAACAAAATAATAAGGATGCTAGGACACTTGATTCTTAGGATCAAGGGGTTGTTTGCTTTGTTCTTGTTTTTTTCCTCTGGGGAGAGGATGGGGGTGTAGATGTGAGGGGTGGTATTTGGGGCTTTTCTTTTTTTCCTTTTAAGAGCAGTCTCAAATTTAGTAGCTGCCAGTTAAGGATGTATTAATTCTTTATTGTTATCTGACAGGCGACCTTTCACAAATTCCTATAGCAAGATATTGAAATAAGGGTGGGAGATTTAAGAAAAAGTGCATGGTCGACTGGGGGAAGGGCGATTGAGCTAATTTTTTGAAGTAGCCAAGTAGCATCATCTCAGGAAGTTTAAAAAACTATGGCATTACATACACAAGTGGAAACAATACATCTGCAGAAGATGTTTTTGTAAGTAATTTTAGTATTAAAGATACTTTATTTAGCTATAACATTCTGTTTAGCAAACTATTCAAGACACTACTTGCACAATGTTTAGTATGGGAACGGGCAAATAGTCGAAAAAACTGAAGCTTTCTATCAACCGGTATTTTACTTAATAAAATACGTAAAGCCAGTCTCATTTCCCACTCTACGTGGATTAGGGTGTTGCAGATAATCTCTGAAGCCCATGCATCAGCTCATCTACAAGACGATGTGCAGTCATACAGGTACGATCACTAGCTGAAAGGAACACTAGACTGTTTTGACAGAACTACACAGCCGTGGTTACCTTACAATTAAAAGCTAATAACCTTCAAGTCAATCATCTCTAGCTACTTTGTAATAAGATAAAAAATTACACTACATTTCATCAAAATGTTCCTGTATAATACCAGAACACAAGCCTTAAAAATTTAACTCCAAATCTGTTCAATGAAAAATAATTAAAAGAAGAAATTACCAACTTCATTGAACTGTTGCAGTTGTCAAAATATTCCATAGATCCTAATGCTGTAAAATATGTAACAACATTTAAACCACAAAAACCTTTTCAAACCTTTCAAATGCACAATGAACATCTTTTCTGGGAAAGTGGGTCAGCATTAGTTATGGGATGCTGCATTGATAATTGTATGGTTAGACATAATAAATTGAAACAAGTTCTTTTGTTAAAAAAAAAGAAAGAGGGAGAAAGGGATCATGCTTTCTGCAAAAATATAAATACATAATACTTCACTTTTTTTGCCCAGTTGAAAAAAAATCCTTGCCCATCAACGAAAAAAATGGCTTTTCTAGCAGTATATAAAACTGTTGGGCAAAAGACCCAATGCAAACTTGTTCCATATCAACTTATTATTAAAAAAAGGGTTTTTTTTAACAGTTGCATCTACTCTCATATTTTGGGAAGAAAGTCTTCTGTATACTAACTCAGACGATACCTTTTTAGTCATTGGTGCTCTACACATCAAATACTTTACATCAAAGAAAAGCATAGGTACAGAAAGTAGACTGCTCGTAATACCTGTAACATTTGCCTAAGTAATCGTATGACCAAGACTTCAGTAGGGATTTAACATAAGGCATAACTAAAACAGTAAACATTGCTTCCATTCACAGGACGCAAAAAGCAAGGCATTAGCTCCCCTGTTCCAGTCCCTTACAGATGCATGCCTCCCTCCTAAAAATCTAGGAGACAAAGATAACGCGTGTTCTACAATTAAAAGCTAAGTGTAGATACAAAATCTTAACAGAATACTGAGCAATGTTTCCATAATAATTTAAACAAATATAAAGACACAAAAAAACTTCTGCTCCTGCACGTGCTTCTGATTTTTAGCTTGATTGTATCATCTTATGAGACTGGGAGCACCTGGACAATACTTTTTCTTTTTCTTACAAGTTTAAGTTCAGATGCAATTCACCTGTCTAGGACATTGAACATTCCATGCACTAACTCCACAAACACTTACTGCATTTACTGGAACATATGTTCATATACACACTTACTGTATGCATGCTTGTGTGTATACACATATGGAAAAACACTTCTAAATGAATACAAAATGAAACTGAAAATGTTAAGATTGAAGCAGTTTGATAGACAGAAGATTCAAACTTGAAGATGACACTTTGGTAAACCCTCAAAACCACAGTGGAAGCTATGGCTGTCTATCAAATTTGATTTTTTTTATTTTTATTTTTTGACTGTGACAGGTCCTTAGCGATCTTCCTCTTATTTAAAGAAGGCATTTCCATTATTTGTATTTCTACTGGAAAAATAGAAAGCAATTGCCTAAGTTGCATGCCTATATGTACAGAGAGACACATGGATACTTACCAGAGCTTGCAACAACAAAATTAGGCAATAATTATTAGAAAAGTGCTTGCTATTAGCCACTTTTCACTGATCAACATTTAATATTTATAAAATTAGACCACAGAAGCTCTTACCAAGTGTCTCTTGTTTAAATATTTTTTCAGTTTTGAATCCAAGCCAAACTAATAAGAATATCTGGATCGTGGCACTTAAAATAGAAGATGATTATTAAAAAATAAATGTCTGGAACTTTTAAAGTTATATGTATAACTTAACACTATACTGTGAGAAAAGCACCAAGGAAAGGAGTCCTAACTATGTTACAGTGCAAGAAACTAATTTTTACATTTGAGCATTTTACATTAAATTGTTCATCTCTTTATTCTAGCTTTCTGTACTTACAGGCTGTTTTATTTTATTTGTTAATCTGGGCATGCTGTGTGAGAACTGGTGTCTTGACTGCTTAGCGTACCGTTTTCAGCTCTGCAATACTTGAGAGCACACTGTCACAGACAGTATGTGAGCCATGAAGAACAATACTATTACTATTTCAGACAGATGAGAAATATTCTTGTATCCTTCAGGTATTACATACTTTCGTAGGTAACCACTGAATGCAACATGTCATTTCAAATACCACTCCAAAACGGGAAGCCACATACTGCTCTACTACATGTTCTAGTAACATGTCACACATCTGAGTTGTAATAAAAGCAGAGAATGACGTGCATGTATGTTCTGCTCAAAGTTAGTTACCACAAGAAAATGAAAAATCCAGGAAGAGAGGAAACTTCTCCAAAATAAATACAAGTATCTCACGATGAAGATCACAATGCCAACACCTTTTTAAGTGGTATGCATGTATACATACACAGCAGGCTATCAGGAAGGATAACTGGAGCAAGAAGCAGACAGCAGTTAAGCTAAACCTGTACTATTTATTTTAACTATATTATTAAATAAACCCATTGAGAAACATGTATTTTGATTTTTTTCAATCAAGGTTGTGTAAGCTTCCTAATAACTGCACCCTGACAGCAAACAGACCCTCAGAACAGCTGGGCAGGTTTTCACATCGCTCAGGCGTACTGGTATATTTCGAATGCTCTGAAGTATGAATCACAGAATCACACTCTGCTTTTTATGCTTAAGCAAAGCTTTACCAGTTAGATTTTTTTCAGGGTCAACAAAACCAGCATTTTCTTCACCTATACCAAACTTCCTTGCAAAGACTGTGAATATTGCTGTGCCCCCAAAGAGATCTAAGTGCCCCTCACATTAGTTCGTTAGCACGCAGAGCTCCACTGAGCCTTCGCATCTGCCTTCACTGGCTATATAAACAGATCCTGCACGTGCTTGTCAGCACTCAAGGGATTTATATACACCATCGTCACCCAAACCTTCGCTGCTACCCTAAGAAAGCTTTCATCTACAGACAGAATCTTGGCACGTAACAATAAAAAGTTACTTAAGATGCCATGTAATTCCTTGCACAGCCATGCGCCAACTTCTACGCGTCTCACCCTGAACCCTTCCTCTCCATCTCGGCTGCACCGCTAACGCGCTGCCCCACTGCCGGCCATGGTTAAGCAGACACGCCGACTGCTGACACAACCACTCGTCTTTCTGGACTTGATGCACTTTGAGGATTGAGTTGCAAATTTCAGAAAATAAAAACAAGAGACGAAAGCATTAAAACCCCACCGACACTAAAGGTAATAGACTTCCCAGTCACTGTGGTTTACAGAAAGCTAGGTGGTCACAGAGCACCGATCTGTGCTGCATCTGTCCAGCAGCTGCATCCTCTTGTTTCAGGCACCTGTATTTCCTTGGAGACCTGGAAGATTTTATCATTTTATTCTAATATAATTTTTTCACACAAACTCGTGTAATTGCCACTGCTGTTCTCTTTTGATAAGTTTTATCGTTACAACAATTTTGAAATAATTGGTAACTAGTAATAAAGGCAAACGGCTGTACAATAACTGAAAAGCAAAAGGGGTTCTCAGGGCTTTTTAAAATTTTAATTAAAAATCAGCCCACGGTATTTCCTTTTGCTAAAGGGTTTTTATGCTAAATATGTGCTTTAAACAGTCTGTGGAGTGCAATGCAAGTACGGGTAGAACAGATCCATCGGTTAAGGCACCAAAATCTCAATGCAATGCAGGTCCAAGCACAGCAGGAGAACCACATAAGCAGGTAAAAGTATATCATTACTCATGCCTAAGCCAAACAAATGTAAAATTGGTATGCATTTTTTTTTTTTACTACTATGAATAGCAAGTTCTAAACTTTACAGTTTAGGTCTGTGCTCTCTCTGTTCTAAGGTGTGCACATCTAATTTTTACTGCAGTCAAAACTGGATTTGGGACCCTAAGAACTGTTTTTCCCCCCTAACGCACTGAAATATTAAATATTCTGACAAACAAAAAGAAAGGATTACTCCAAGCTTCATCTCTTATCCACAAATAATCATAATTGATGTCAGATTTTAAGGGCAGTCACGTACAAAATCGTGCATGCTACCAGCTGCTGAGTCCTGCACAATGTAATGGGTGTAGGTTTTGCAAGATTTCTTTTATCAGTTTCTCAGAAAGAGATAAAATAGCAAACATATCTCAAAGGAGGTAACAGCATTCTTAACACTGAAATACAGCAACAGTCTCTCCATAGCTATCAACATGTTATCATTAGATAAACCTGGCATACAGGATAAATTCAACCATGTTTAATGATCCTTTAATTTTCTTGGACTCCGCAAGCCAAACAGAGTCAATATGTGTAAGTAACATCTTAAATGAAATAGAAGGAATTCAGAGGAACTGAGGGCAGAACAAAAAGTTAATGAAGCCACTTTTTCCAGGAAAAAAGGTAAGTCAGATTAGATCCAATACAAACTTGAATTTCTTAAGTCACTGTATAGTTAGGAGGAATGTTGCTCAGTTGCAGATTGTAAGGAAGTTATTTCACAAACTGTGAGATAGCTGTAAACAAATAGCTGTATTTTTCCACAAAAAGATACAGCTATTAATTTCCATAGCCCTCTATGTAGTTTTCCTCAGAATGGTATGTTTAGTTTGGTTAGTTATTCAAATGATAAATGGTATCTTAGTGAAAGCAGTACATGAATATCTACATTGTAATCATAGTGAAAACAAATAATGAAGTGATAAGTGTGATATGTGTCCATTAGACGTGCAGTTACCACATGCAAAGACATCAGTGCAGTGCAATACTCTTCATAAGGACATTACAGAAAAAACCCACAAAGCCCACCCTGCAAAAACAACCCCCCAACAAATATCACAATTACATGCAGTAAACAAAACCATTTTAACTATTTACAAGTAAACCATTTATCAAGAACTACGTGCCTACTGCAAGAGGCACATGCTTGTGTTTTGCCTTATGACCAATAGGACATGTTCTAGTACGTCTAACATTTTGACAAGTGTGTTAAGTCAGATTTTAAAATTCACTATTATCCAAGTGAATTTCAACGCTCAGTCAACCTTTAAAAAATATTAAACGCGAATAAATTTACCTGTCATACTTAAGGCCATTTTCTTTCACCTACAGCTATTAAAGATAAATGTCTTTAAGCAGGAGTTCTTACACCTTCTTTAAATATAAAATAACAGAAAAATCATGATCTAAGTAATTTTAAAATCAACAATTTGGAAAGAGGAGGTAGGAAACACACTGTAGCTAACAAACTGTGAAACATAACCAAGACAAAGGCTGTAAACAAGGTTTTCAGATCTCTCCAGTAACAGTATTAAGTTTCCTACTTCAGAACTCGGGGGGACTGACACGTTCCCCAGAACTCTAAGCAGGTATCCTGAATTCTAAAAATATTTTTCGTATCAGTGACTATAAAAACAGAAGGCAGAAAAAAACAAGTAAAGTATCTGGTAAACATTAGCATTACATGAAATTTCCACCATTTACAACTTCAAGAGATATATAGTTATTCTAATGACAAAGAAAATACTGCTTTCCAGAAGTCGCAACATCATGGGCTAAAGATGTTAAGTCTTTATTCAGCTTCCAGTTTACTCAGAAAAATAGAGGTAACTGTTTCTAAACACATTTGAGAAAGCACATTTAACATCCTGAACGAAACTACATACCAAAAGTTCAATGTAATTCAGTCATACAGTATGTTAATTGTAGACAAATTTAGAATTAAGACTGACATGGGAATAAAACTACATTGCCCATACAAATTACAGGATCTTCTATTTCTTCTGCACAGCAAGAAATATTCTTTTAAGTTTATGCTATATAAGCATTAGACATTCAGAAACATACTTGAGTGCTATGAAGTATATTTGTGAGGACATACTCTTAACATTTAATACCAGGCAATTATCTCGAGAAAATATAAATTGTTATGCAGTTAAAGAAGGAAACAAAGTAAAACTAAAAACACTTTTAACTAAGTTTTTCAGCTGCACTGTTACTTCTTTTAAGAACTGGTCGTTTAATACTGCCTTTGTTTGGAAGTGTTACTACTTCGAAAACATTACAGCTTGTCTACCTGTTAACACTGCTATCCGGTATTGCAACACGTGCAACGAAAACATACGACATTTTCTACATTCTGTTAAAATATTCTTAGAGAAACTAAAAGTTAATTTTTTACCTTGATTAAAGATGTGATCACAATTGCTCCAGCATTCACCATAGGATTATGAGGCCTGTCTGTGAAATAAAGTTTTCAATTACAAATATATCCCAGGACACATTTGTCAATCAAAAACCGGTGTTTAAGTGAAAAATGATAAATATGAAATATATGACTTGAACTTACGATGATAGAATATAATCCTAAACTATATAATCCCAAATTGTAACACTAAAAATACTGGAAGTTTTCTGTAATTCTGAGCAAAGCACTTTAAAGCTTAGAACACACTCAGCCTAACACTCCTTAACAACCCAGTAAAAGAATCACACCAGCAATGTTTTTTCTTGAAAATTTTGAAACCTCTGCATTGATCCAAGATTTGATTAATGCAACATTTGCAAGTAGAACAACCCCCAAGGGACTTTCCAGTTTTTCTCCAACTTACCGAGTCTCAGTAATATATAATGCTCAACAGTTACTTAAAAAAAAAAATCCCCATTCTTGAATTTCCTTATTACTGTACTTAAACACAAAAACTTGGGTCTTTTCAAAAAACAGAGGTTTCTATTGGCTTCTTCCGAAATATAACCACCACTTTACTCATCCTCACCAAGATTTAACATTTTACAGTTAGCTTACACCTGCTATACTTACATCTTTTTATCACTAATCTCCGTATGAACAGTATTGCTGCATTCCCACTGGAAGAGCCACCATTTAAAAAAAATAAGTGGTCTACTTTTCTTAACTAGTAGTTTTCATTCATCAACATCTACCTCCTACAGATTTCTTTCCTTTTTAAAAACTAACATTTTTTGCTGTACCACTTAACTAGGATGTTGCTCTTTAAGGGTTCTAGTGTCTGAAAGAGTCAATTAGTTTTCACTACTTCGATACTGCGACAGGTTTAAATTCCTCCTTTTATTTGCTTTATCTCCAAATTTGGAAACAAAAACAATTAGAAAAACAAAGCATTCACTTTTGTTAATACACACTAAAGGAGCTTGGTAGTTGAGATCAGTCCTATACACTGTATGTACACACATACTGTTTTCCCATGAAATTTACACTGGGTCAGGGTTGATGGCACTTAGCCATCCCTGGCTATCAGAATAATCTCCAAAAAAAATAATAATAATCAAGGTCCTTTTAGTATTTTTCTGAAAGTCAGTATTAAAAAGATCCCCCCCCCCCCCCAAAATAAGTTATTCTATTTAGTGAAAGGGCAAGACCAATAACTTATGTCCCAAAATCTTGAAGCTCCCCTAAGATATAAACTTAGCCTATATACTGTTTCTGAAGTTGTTTGGGCCACTCTCCGTGTCTGCAATCAACCCGTGAATTGTCCTCATTTTCATTCATCTGATTGTACTTGAGATCTGCGTACACCACGCATCCTGTTCTACTCCTATCAGTAATACCAGTGACCTGGGTCAAAAATATTTGACTTTTGATTAAAACCACATCTGAGTAGGAAAAACGTGTCATTTCAATAGCTTCCGAGCTCCACCTCATTAGGGGCCAAAAAGCTCAATGCCATTCAGTAACACGCTGCAAAACAAGCGAGGATTGAAGAGCATCGCAGGCTGCTAGTCAGAAGGGACCTGTGGAGCTCAACCCAGCCAGCCTCCCCCTCAAAACAAGGCTACTGCCAGGGTTAGATCAGGTCAGTCCTGGCTTTGGCTGAGTCTTGAAATCCTCCAAACACTGCAAATCCAGTACCTCCCTGAGCATCCTGTTCCTCCTGGGGTACAAGTTTACCCTAACATCCAACCTGCACTCCTCGAGCCATGACACGGGGCCACTGGCCCTCATTATATCATCTGCCCTGAGCAGGAAGAGGCACAAGCCTTCATCTTCACAGCTGCTTTTCAGCAGTTGTAAGTGGCACCCAGAGGAGCCCTTAACCTCCCCTTTCAGCCTGGAGAGTTACGTGCTGGTTCCCACTTACCTTCAACATCACAAGCAGCCTTGATAACTTTTCCTCTCCTCTGAAGACTCCTGTCCCTCTGTGGCTAACATCTTACCAAGCTAAACTCTCACCACTTTCCTACCAATCCATCAGCACGTGCTGACCTCACGTGAAGAACAGCAAGAACCTTCTGATGAAATGAAACATGCTTTCCTGAACATGCTTCTGCAATGACAAGTCAACACGGCACCATCGCTGCTGGTGCCTCACCAACCAAGGCGAGGCACAGCAGGGCTCCTGCTCACCACGCGAACACGAGCTCCCTCCTGCTGCTGCCTACCACCAACACATCCAGCACACACCTCAGCAGGATACCTTCCATCACTCTACCACTGCCCCCTCTAGGCAGAGTCAGCCCTGTCACGATAGCCAGCTCCCAGAAAGCAGCTCTCAGTATTTTCCCAAACAACACTATCCAACCACTTCCAACACACGAGCATCTGCAACTGATGGATGACAAAACAAACAAAAAAACACTTACATGGCGTTTAAATAAAAATTTATATTCTGAAAGATTCCTGCTGGTTTCAAAGACGAGATGTCGTCCGTTCCTGTCCATTTCAGGTAATTTTTCCACCTCTCAGGGTTCAGACACTATGTTAGCTTTTACAAAAGCCACGCACAGGTCTCTTTCGAAAGCAGCAGCAACTACTGATCTCCCTCACTGTGGATGCCATCGGCAAAGGCACTGCGCATTGTACAACGACAAGGAATGAAGGCTGATAGCGTAATTGCAACAGCGCGCCGAAGAGGTGAGCAGACATCTGCTTATCTTCAGAAAGAGATAGCAAACTCTGGAAAGCTAACTGGCATACGTCACTAAACACACACACACTAATCAAATAAAGGCATTCATTTGCTTAGACTGAAAAAACATCTGTTACACTGCTTCCCTGCAAGTCTCTTGTCTTGTATCATCTCATTATGCTTCAGAGTAAATTCATCTTCTTCCCCTTAATGAAAAGGCTAAGACATAATAAGCATTCAATTTAAACTGGGATGCCCTAAGCCTAGCACTGAGTCATTTGCCTCTTGCATAAACAACCCACCTTGCAGCCTCCGAATAGGACACAGGCTGTTCTCTGAGACACAGCTCTGCTTTTACTGCGGGAAGGAGGTACTTGTCTACCAGACCCTTTAGCACAGGGAATGACAACCTATTTAACAGGTGTATCTCAACTCAGAAGAAAATATGATTTAGTCACCTGAATCTCTCCACTGGACACTGCTCTTAGAGAAAAAGGGATGTGTTTTTTACACCTCCCGACTGCCTGACGCCTGCCACGCAGTCACGCCACGTGTGACCCAGGCCTTTCCCTTGGCAGCTCAGGTTACTCCGCTTCCCCACTGCCGCTTCTCCTGACCTTTCCGGCCCACCACTGGCCTTACTCGCACGGCTCTAGCTTGCAGTCATTGAGCACAGAAAGCAGAAGTTGCCACATATGCACCAAACAGACATTTTAATGCACACAACAGTTCATCATGACAACTTCCTTCTGAAAGAGACATCAGCATGTGCTTGTCTAATATAAAAGCAAGGAATCCCATCTTTGGCTAACAAAAATCTTTCAGCAGCACCAGCAATTTCCTGCCGGTCCTCCGTTCAAGTAAGACACGTTTATTACTGGACTAAATGCCACAAAAATTAAGGCACCGGACCAACTCTACCATCCTCAAAAGGCCACATATGGTTAAAAGATTAACTGTGCAATCCCACCATATCAGAGTAATTAGAAAGCAAATGGATTAAATCAATACCTTCTGTATTTTCAAATCCAGTCCACGTTACGTTAAACCTACCAGACACTCTGCATATCCGAACTTCAGACAACACTTAATATTTACTTGTAAATTGTAATCCTTTCTTCCCTCTGCCTCTTTCACTTCCAGAAGCACAGCTTCCCTTCCTCTCCCTGTAACTGACTTCTGCTTTCTGTTTAAGGCCTGTAGAGAACCAGCTGGAACAGGCTTGCATCCAGCACATCTTCTCATGTCAGTTGTCCCAGCCACACAGCCACCTACTTTAATAAAGATTGCATCATGTGCATGAGTCCTCTCTATTCACTCCATGCACGCAGGTCAAACTTTTACTAAAGCCAATTCTCTTGTTACACGACAGTCCAATGCTGTTAAAGTCTAACAGTAATATAAGAAGTCTAGCAATTCACCCCCTCTCATAATTTAATCTAAAAAGTGTAATAAAAAGCAAATAAAAGCTACTAGATTTTGTCGTTCTTTTAGACAAAAACCAGAAAAATTTAATCCAATTAAGTCTTTTTTTTAAATATTAAAGCTTTCTTAGGACATGAAAGGCAGTCTTCTTCATACTGTATGACACTGTATTTGAGAGCTATTAGAAAAGCCAGAACAAGGCCAACAAGCCTGAATTCCCTCTTGGGAAATAATAATGAAATACCAACGTGAGTATCATTAGCATGCTAAAAAGAAGAAATAAACTGTCAAAATTTATCTGATGCACAAGGTTGGGAAAAGGGATTTCAAGGTAGGTCTAAATATAATTATGCATTATAATTTGTGAATATCTGTATTAATATTTGCAATGAAAGTCAGAATTCAATACAGTCCTTGACAAAAATAACTAGGTCTTACTCTATTAATCAAATATTAATTGGAGTACCATGGCAACAGAAACATTGTCTGTTCTTTTACTGAGGAAGATCTGCTAGAAGCAGCATTTGTGTTTCAGAGATAACATCCAGCACTTCCTCTAAGGCTACGTGAGTCATCTTTCTCAGATTTTCACCATAATGCCTTTCAAAACTGCATTTTCATGCCTGATTACTAATACAATATAAAAAAAGAAATCATCTACTTAAGCACTATATAAGAAATTCTTACTAAAGCATCCCTGTCACAAAAAAAATAAATATGTAGGTATTATTTTGAATCACTAGCCAAATTCCACTGAGAATACTCCATGGGAAGGTCTGCTCGCTTTCACTTCTGGAAACTAGCCAGCACTGGCATTTGGCATCAGCACCCGCTTCTCACAGCACTGAGAAGGCAAGTGGTATACATGTATCTTTTAAATTTATTTAGATCTTCGATTTTTTCCACCACCATTTTACAGAAGGCATAAAGGTGTGTTTGAAGAACACTTGCTATCAACTCAACTAAATGAAAGCACGATTGTAAGCATACATTTCAAATACCTTCATTATCAAAAGCCTTTTTTTTCCCCCCCACAGCTAGATATTAGCCAACTGGCCAAATTCAGCATATTTTACTAGCATTTTGTATTAGGAAAAATTGAATGAAATATTTGGAGATGTTATCTATTAGTAAGACCTAAGAGGACAGAGTAAAATGAGAAGACTGAAAAAAATGGGTAGCTTGTTTTGTAGTTTTCTGAAATTGAGTATTTGCATTATTAAATGTCATGTAACTCTTACCATCTTCATTCAGGAACAATTTGTTGAATCTTAATCCACTAGGCTCTTTACCGACATATCTGTGCACATACTCTGTGCCAAGATCGTTAACAGCAATAGCATATTTCAAAGGCTTTACACAGGACTGAAGACAAAAAGGAACTTTGGTATCTCCAACAGAATGCCTGAGAAAAACACAGATGAAGACGCTTAAAATCTCCTGCTTGCTATCTGTGGCAAGTGCAGTATTAAATGCTTCATTTATTCTTCAACATAACAGGGCCAGTAACAGGAACAGCCACCAAGAAACAGATTATTATATAAACTACATCCTAAAAAGCAGAACAAAAAGGTTGGGTTTTAACAACTGCCTCCATAAACTGAACAAGGCAAAGTCACTTGTTGGCCATTATTACAGATAGAGCAAAATAAAAGCAAATTAAGAAATGGGTTTGTACCAGAGCAAAAGTCACCTCAGAACTCTAGTACTACATTCATTCAATAGCGTACAGGCAATCTGCATATAGTCCCTGTACATGTTGATGGATATCAAAACAAAGATGAGAGCCAGATCAGTTTTGGAATTCAAAGGCAGAAGTTGAATGGCTGGACATATATTCCCTTTGATACTGGCACAGATATCTTACTGCAATCATGAAATACCATCTTTTGGAAAGTTTACTTTCAACACCTAATTCAGACTGCTCGAAAGAATGACTTAAACAAGCAGCATAAGCCCCATTTAGAACAAAAGGTTCCAAGGCACCGCTTGTCTGATGGCAAAATCAGAAGCGCATTTGCTTTTTTTCTTTGCAGAAAATTTGAGAAGTATTCAAAGAAATTCACAGAAACATTTTGGCATTACAAAAGCTAACTTTAGACAACATTAAACATTATAAAAGCTAATATTATAAAAGCTTCCATTACTATATGTTGTAATATCCAAAACAAAAATGCTAATTCAAGAGATCGAAAAGCGGAAATTTTTTCCCCCTTTTAAAGGGATTTTACTATCAATACATTATAATTCAGCCACTTAAGTAGGAAGCTGAAACATTAGTCTAACACTTCACTCAGAAAATTAATGCATTTAGGAAGCACATCAAAATGCTTGCAGAGAGCTTCCCTTAGAGAATACTTCCTTTTTACAGAACACGCATCTGAAATTTTTCAGTGATATATAGTGATCGTAATTCCTTTTCTGCATTTTAACGTTCTTACCACACCACTATTACTAACTTTTAAGAACATCATGGCCTACAAAAAACGACACATAACACATGTATGCTATTAAATAAAGATGATCAATTTGCAAAGTTTACATAAGCTTTGTCTCTTATTTTGCCCTTTGGTAATCATTGAAATTACCCTCAGCTTTATCAGTTTATTGTCAGCTCAAAAGACCAATATAATCCTACTCTAAACAGTAGTTACAAATACTATTTAAATGGTATTTTTTAAAAACTGAAAAATAATTCAGCTTCACAGAAGTTGGAAAAAAATCAACAACTCCAACAAAGCTTTTTGTTTAGTAAGAGATACAATAACATGAAGCACTGTATGTATCAGAGTTTAAATCACTGAAATGGTAAAATCTGCAAGTTAAAAATATACCTCTGTCCATCCACTGTGCAAAGTGACACGCCCCACAAATCAGGGCTGAACTTGGCCAGTTGTGGAATATAGTCAGCCACCTATCACAATGAAAAATAAAAACATACGTTATACCACCCAAAATATTTAGCTATATGTTAGCATGTTAATTTTAATAGATGCCTGTGGAAAGGGTAAGAGACACAACTTAATTAGCCCACAAAACAAATCTAAAACCTCTTCATAAATTATTATATTAACATTATCAAATAAAATATTTTTTCCAATGAAAGAACAAACTCAGCATGTTTTAGCAGCAATGTGTCCCATTTTATGTCAGATTTAGGATTTCCAAAAACTAACATTTCAACTTGTAACAAAGTTTGGGGGTTTTTAATTAATTGCTCACTGAAAATAAGCACTAGAATAAACTTTAATTACTAACTTATCTAGAGAAGTTTCATATTGAATTTATAAGCATGGTTACCTTTCCTCCAGACTGCTTTTTAGCACTTTCATATAGCTCATCAATATGCGAAGTAAACGACATGAAATCTGGAATGACAAACTTCCTCCTGAAAGCTTGAGTAAGCAATACAATATTACTTTGTACACACCTGCAAGAAGTTAAAAAGAATGATTAGTTTGACAAAGCTGACAAAAAGCCTACTTAAGAAGCACTTACATGTTATTTAAATAAGGACTGTTGGTCCTTTTAAGTCATGCACCTAGAAGAATAGGCCTAAAAGAATTTTCTATTCCATATTTTTAAATATAAGCTACAACTGTTCGTTACATTCACTTTTATGCCTTTTTTTAAATTATTTTAAAGCTCTCATTTCAAGTTCCAGCTGTGAGGTTGTACAGTGAGGTAACATCACTTTGTCGTCAGGTAGCACCTCGGCTTGCCAAGGGATCTAAGCCACCCATTTCCTAGGAGCAGCGCTGGTGCCAGCTGTCTGGCCCAACCCTCGTTCAAAGAAGAGCTAACAAGCAAGAAAGCTGCCAGCAGCCCAAACTGAACTGAGTTAAAAAATACAGGCTGTTAGAATAGAAAAACCAAGGAAGTCCTTGCTAACATCCAAACTAAAAAACTAACAGCAAACAGCTCTCAAAGGCCTTCGCTTCAGGCCATCACAGTTTCTGCTGTCCTTTAACCCACAGGAGTCACATCACCGCCCACGCCCTCCAAACACCAGGCCATCTGCTGCCTATAAAAAAATGATGAGGTGAAAAGAAAAGGACTTATCTAGGCAGAAAAGAGGGAGGGAAGGATGGGAGCACAAGCTGAGACAAGCTGTTCGAAGTGGTGTGTCTATGGGAGGGGGAACGCGAGCGGAACTGGGAACGTTATCACAGCAGTTAAAGCATTGCCTGATAAAGGGGATTAACAGCCCTATCCCAGGGCAAGAAAGAGAAAGGGAGGCTCAACTCCAAATTAACAGTTCTGTTAACATTCATCCTGTGCTTTCTGGTAGTGTTAACAAAAACAGGAACACTTCATCCAGACAGATAGATGAGAAGTGGAGAACACGGAGGCCCTTACTAGGAAGGAGAACTTGTTCTTCCCATGAGGAGTACTCAGCACAGTTAAACACCACTCTTTAGGGAAATACTTTCACTTCAAGCATTACTTCCTGTAATCCTGTTATTCGAAGTCATCACCCGATTAGAATCGGGTTGCATGCAGACCACCAAGCAGACACAGCTCGAACTCTGATGTACTTTGAAGACCTTAACTGCACCTGACAACCACTTCCAATGCTGGTAGGCCCTACTCTTCCAAGAGTAGGAAAGAGTGAAAGAGAAACAGCAGAGAAGTTTCTTCTGCACACGCTGATATCTTCAGAATTGCTCTGTCTGTAATAAACTTGTTAGCCTACATTAAATCAGCAGTTTCAGCTGGTTTTGTTGTTATTTGCTATGCTTACCCACCCTCTTTTCACACAGCTTGCAGAAACCCTGTTCACTTTTGTTCCCAGCAGCCTCCAATTATAGATACCTTTAGATAGGGTTTGCTTAGATAGCAACCCTTTTCAGTAGTAATTAAGAGGAGTTATGACAGCCATGTGTGAAGAAGGAAATATAGCACACACATGCATGAAGTTTAACCTTTGGATTTGCTTTGACATCATGTGTATCAGCTGGACAGCAATAAGTACTCTTGTAAAAAAAATCTGAAGCTCACCTACAGCTATTAAAACAGTTCAAGAACACAAAGCATGAAAAACATGGCAACAAGAAGGCAGCGTGCGGTGAAATACAGCCCTCTTGTTACTCTCCTGAAGCAACGGGAAGGGCATTGTTACATGCACCAATTTACACCCAGCCTAGTGGCTCACTTCATTAGTTCAATCACTTTAAGCTGGAGACGACCGTCACTGTAGAAACAGATGTGCTGCTTAAGGACTTGACCACAAGTTATCGTTCCTAGGCTTCTGCCAAGGTTAGTGTCTCCTTACTCCAGGCAAACAATATGAACTCAGGCACTAAATACAGCGATTCAGTTAATCTAGCTGGGAATTCAGAACAATTACTAAGTAGACAAAACAACAGGGGTGTTAATGAGTTCTGGCTAATGGGGCAGTGATACTTCCAATCAACAGAGGACACCAGACTTGTCAGCCTCTAATAAATACTCTGCAACTGACATCTCCTCCCCAGTGGAGTTTCTAAAGTTCCAGGTAACCCGTTGGGGAAGAATGGTCTGAGGCTCAAGAGAAATGGAGCAGTATGAAAATATCACAGGGAGAAATTTAAACGAATATAGCAATAAATAACAATCCTTCTACAGTCAGTCTTTAACAACAAGCCCTCATTATGCCCTGCACGTATTAATAGAGTTCAAGATAGGAACACTACCTCCTCATCTCAAATTTTCTTTTCTCCTGACTTCCCACCACTGTAACAATTTGTCCTCTGCATTTGGGTTGCAATAGCACCACACTGCTATTCACATGAACACGAGGACAAAATAAAACAAGGTGAAATGGACAGCGGAATGGTTGTCAAGGGCTCCGAATCCCCCTGAAATGTTGCCCATTATAGGCATGTGCTGCACGTACTGTCAGGGATGTGCAGTTCGGAGGAACGCATTAGTACCACATTTCAACAAGCTATTTTCTCCAAAGGGTAAACCAGGGATTAAGTTCAATGAGCTCCCATCAGAAAGATGGATGAGCAAAGAGAATAGATGTTCACAGATGACTCTCTTGTGAATATTTTAGTGACAAGTAAGAAATCATTACATCCGCTCCCTACAGCAGATTTGTAACTGATTTGCTTACTTCATTCCTGAGAAGGACAAAACTGCCAAATTCACAGTATATGTCACTCAAACAGCCAAATGCCCTTCAACAATGCTCTAATGGGAGACTAGTATTCAAGTCTTTAATCTGTAGTAACTTTCAATGACTTGTATAATCTGCAAGGAAAGGTTGGATCATTTTGCTTCTTTTATCGTACAGCTTGTTCCATGTACCCCTTCTTTTTTCAAGTTCTGGCTCAGATTGCCAATTATTACTTTCCTAAAGCAAGTAGATACCTGCTAAAAACACAGACTCTGAACTCTCACAGATTTTGAAGAATTGCTAGGCTAGCTATACAGCAGAATGGGAAACTAGCAAATCCTTCTGCTTAAAAAGCTATAGAACAAGCACTATGCGAAGCTCCGTTTCCAGCTAGAAAGACTAGGTTTGTGTAAGCACTCAAAATATTTAGACATTTTAGAAAAATAAATTCAACATTAACAGCTTTTGACAGAAGAGGTATTTATAGTAGCATAGTGGAAGTCCTCTACATCTTCTGTCAAAAGCTTTTTAACTCCTCAAACAAATAGGATGAAAACATTTATTAATACCTGGGTTAAGTACATCGAAAATTAAAGTTTTCCTCAGGTTTTGCTGCCTAGATTTAGAGAGCAGCACAGCTGTTCCACGGGAAACGGATGAGTCTGTTTGAGATCTAGTAACAGATGCTTAGAACAGACCCAGATTGCTGCTTCCTACCGGCAGATCAGAGATTTGCCTAGCAGGACCACAATTCTACATCAATAAAGCAGGACAGACAGTACCTTGTGACAAAGGCTAAGCCTAAAAAAAGCCAAGTTACCCAGAAAATTAGTCAAGTTTAAACTCATCATTATTAGTGTTGCTCAGTCAAGTTTACACCCTTGTCAAACTAAATAAGATCCAAATGCCTTATGCTTTTCCTTTTTGCCACACACATTGACCAAAATGTTGTTAGTTAACTAACAGTGCCTTTTGCAAGCCCTCTTTTTCTGCCAGCAACAATTTGTAAGCTAAAGAAAAAGCAAAGGGGGGAATTTTTTTAGAAATACTGTTAGAAATTTTTATACAAGTTAGCTAAAATGTCATAAAATAGATCTGACTAGTAGGATGTGTCATAACATGCACACTTCATGAGGAAAACTGGGGTGGATAATCTTCCATATTTGTATAGCTGCTTAAGTTTCATCTAAATACTTTATTAAGTCATACCATAGCTAGGGTATCAAAAGATAAAGAGCAAAAATCACACCATAAGCTAACTAGCATGGTGCAACCCCTCTAGAAAGCTTTCCTCTGTAACACATCATGCTACCAAGGCTGTGTGGTGTGTTACATTGATGCAGCACCACCAGCTGACTCAAGAAATGCAGCAGGCAGTGTGGCTGCAACAAGTGCATCTGTGGAGAGTTCAATTCTGAGAACCCCAGGGATGAAAGATGGAAAAACAAAATTGTTCCGTCTGTAACATGGAGATTTCATCCAAGTTTTTATTTAATGCTGGGACACCAAAAAGTGCAAAGTCTTCTAAATAAGGCCATTTAGGTCAAATTGCTATCTACAGTTACTGCCAGTAAAAAGGTATTAAAACTTTTGTGATAATGATAGACTGCAAAGATGCATGACCTAGAATATTTTAGATAATTTGGACTGCGTGTATGTCCTGGTTTCAGTTAGGACAGAGTTAATTTTCCTCCCAGTAGCTGGTAGGGTGCCATGTTTTGGATTAGGATGAGAACAGTGCTGATAACATGCTGATGTTTTAATTGCTGCAGAGCAGTGCTTACACCAAGCCAAGGACTTTTCAGCTTCTCGCTCTGTCCTGCCAGCGGGCAGGCTGGGGGTGCAGCAGGAGCTTGGAGGGGACAGACCCAGGACAGCTGACCCAAACTGGCCAAAGGGCTATTCCATACCATCTGACGGCATGCTCAACAATAGATAGGGGTGGCTAGCCGGGGTGGGGCGCCGGCTGCTCGGGGTTGGGCTGGGCATCGGTCAGCGGGTGGTGAGCAACTGCATTGTGCATCACTTTTTTCATACATATTATTATTATCTGTCCTAATAAACTGTCTCTATCTCAACCCACAGGATTCACTTTCCCATTTCTCTCCCCCATCCCAGAGAGGGAGGGGGGAGGGTGAGTGAACGGCTCTGTGGGGGTCAGCTGCCAGCCGGGTTAAACCACAACAGTATAATTGATTTAGTTGAGTTTCTGTTATCACTGCTCCACATTATTTATCCTTGCCACTTTAATTGATCTAACAGCTTTGGACTCCAGTCTGACAGAAGAATTACAGCACTGACTTTCACATTTAGGAAACTGAAGCTTCAGATTCCTGAGGTAAGTAAAACTGAGTGGGTACACGATTTCGTTGGGTTAAGAGCTGGCTGGATGGCCGGGCCCAGAGAGCTGTGGTGAATGGAGTCAAATCCAGTTGGAGGCCGGTCACTAGTGGAGTCCCCCAGGGCTCGGTACTGGGGCCAGTCCTCTTTAACATCTTTATTGATGATCTGGATGAGGGGATCGAGTGCACCCTCAGTAAGTTTGCAGATGACACCAAGTTAGGTGCGTGTGTCGATCTGCTCGAGGGTAGGAAGGCTCTGCAGGAGGATCTGGATAGGCTGGACCCATGGGCCGAGGCCAACTGCATGAAGTTCAACAAGACCAAGTGCCGGGTCCTGCACCTGGGGCACAACCCCAAGCAGAGCTACAGGCTGGGAGATGAGTGGTTGGAAAGCTGCCTGGCAGAGAAGGACCTGGGAGTATTGGCTGATAGTCAGCTGAATAAGAGCCAGCAGTGTGCTCAGGTGGCCAAGAAGGCCAACAGCATCCTGGCTTGTATAAGAAACAGCATGGCCAGTAGGTCCAGGGAAGTGATTATCCCCCCGTACTCAGCCCTGGTGAGGCCGCACCTCGAGTACTGTGTTCAGTTTTGGGCCCCTCACTACAAGAAGGACATGGAGGTGCTCGAGCAAGTCCAGAGAAGGGCAACGAAGCTGGTGCAGGGTCTGGAGAACAAGTCTTACGAGGAGCGGCTGAGGGAGCTGGGACTGTTCAGCCTGGAGAAGAGGAGGCTCAGGGGTGACTTTATCACTCTCTACACGTACCTTAAAGGAGACTGTAGCAAGGTGGGGGTTGGTCTGTTCTCCCACGTGCCTGGTGACAGGATGAGGGGGAATGGGCTAAAGCTGTGACAGGGGAGGTTTAGGGTGGATATTAGGAAGAACTTCTTTACTGAAAGGGTTGTTAGTCACTGGAATAGGCTGTCCAGGGAAGTGGCTGAGTCACCATCCCTGGAGGTCTTTAAAAGACGTTTAGATGTAGAGCTTAGGGATATGGTTTAGTGGAGGGCTTGTTAGTGTTAGGTCAGAGGTTGGAGGTGATCTTGGAGGTCTCTTCCAACCTAGACTATTCTGTGATTCTGTATTTCACAGAGAACAAAAAATCCAGGAACCTTGTATGAGTCTCAAAATAGCTCTAATTAAAAAAATACTTGCTTTTTTATTGTTTGTTTTGTTTAGTTTTAATATAGAGCCCTCATCTAAAACATGATTGCTAGTTCACCAATGCAAACAAGCCTTCTAGCATAAATGTTATATATAAAAGCAAGTATTTCCTTTCTAATTCAACCAATCGCCCCAGAAAGGTTTCTCACCCTACCAAAAGGGCTTTTACGGTGCTGACAACCAACCAACCAAGACATGGTCTTGAGCTTAAATGCAAGGAAGAAGTTAGTCCATGTACCCTTCAGAAGTAACCCACATCAACAGACTGAAGAGCTAACTGGTCTGTTATTTTGCCACACAAAGAAATGTGTAAAAAATATACTTGTATGTTTATATTACATATATATGTAATCTGTATTTCATGAACATTCTGTATATGTACTTTGTGTACATAATACATATCTGAAACAGAAGAAATAGCGCTCTGTATGTTTATGTGTATATATACATACACATACTTACAGGCAGGTACATATACATGTATATATACACACATCTTAAACAGAAGTAGCAGTATACACTATTAATTTACAAATTCAGAAAGTGGCTGTGCAACAGAACAGAAACGTATCATTTAAGCTCTTCATTGAAGAAGCAACTTTTACATATTACATCATTTACTCTGTAAATGGAACAAAAATAGACTCAAAAATAGGCTACAAACTTCATTTCAAGATTTAAGAGCACCTAAGCTTACAATCTTTTGGCACACAAACACTGTAGATACTGGAGCAAAGGAGTGCACTTGGAATGAACTGAAGACAAGCTGAACAGTGCTCAAATTGTTCAGCTAACTATACTCACCACAGACTTTTCTCAAAAAAAAAAAAAAGGGTATCACTAAAATATGGCACATAAATCTTTTCCAAAACAGTACAAAGCGACTTTCACAGTCCTAACTGTTCTCATCTCCCTTACCTTGAAGTATAGCTTTGTTCTGTTTTTCATGTATGCACTTAGAAGTATCTACATACATGCCCCTAGCTCGATGCCAGAAATGCTCTGGACACCTCACGCTACACAGAAGCAGTTCCCTGAACTTTGGGTTACAAACCAGTGATGCCGTTTCCCATGCCCATACAAAATACTCCCTGCTGCGACAATTTATTTCTTGGCATCTGACTGAGAGTTGCAGTCCAGGGTCAGATACACATGCAGGTAACACTGATACACGAAACCTTTATGGACATCACCCTATCTATCTGCTGCGTGAAACCACGGAACAAACTTACACGATACCATCAACAGCAGGAGCGTGTCTAACCTCCTTTCTAACTAATTACACAGCTATATACCACACGTCTCTCCTCGACAGGCGTCAGTAACACCCATGCAACATCCATTCACAATTGTAACATTAACAACAGAGAGCTTACTTTTTAAAAAGGTCTTTGTCCAGCATAACACCATCTGAAGTTGTTTGAAGGGTCAGTCTTAACATATCCATGCACTCTTTCAACCTGGGATCAGAGGTACGTAATCCTGTAGATTTGAGTGCCTATCACAATTAAACAATAATTACTAAAACGAACACCGCATGCTAGTACAAACAGGTTTTCTAATGCTCAGTCGTATTTATTAAAGTAAAAGGCATCTGCCACAGCATCATCAACATTTGGACGGCATTTTGACACCCTTTATTAATCCTTTTTCCACTTTGGCTACTTCTCACATCAAAGGATTATTATGATTTGGTTTAAAATTCAGTGGTCCGACTATTTTATTCAAGTGCAAATATTACTTAGCCCTGCCACAGACAGAGAAGCTTTCATGCATTCTCTCACACAGCCAATAAGCGAATAAAAACACTAGCATTCTCATTCACTTAATTACACCAACAGTGGTAGGGGGCAGTTAGATTCCTTGTTGCAGCTATGTACAACATTCCTTGATTTATATTCTTGCATTTCAAATGTTAAAAGGCTGGTAATAGTTGGCTTTCATACAGCGCTTTGGGGTAGTAAACTTACAGTTATGAATTTATGAACTGGTATTTTTTCTTGTCCTTCTGCAATAGTATAGAAGAGCAAATCTTCCAAGCTGGGAAGGAGACCTTGCTTCACTTTACTGAAAAATAAAAATAAAATGCACGCATGGATTAGTGAGTATTTTTATTTATGTTTGCATTATTCACAAGGCAACACATTTTTGCTACCAATACAACAGCTATTCAAAGAATGCTTTTATTAACATTTGAAGATTAATTCAGCTTTAGGTAGGAAAAAGTATACAATATGACACTTCACAAAAGGAAAAACATTTTTACCACATTCGTGTTTTTACTGACATACGTTAACTTCCGAGATTATAACTAGCAATTCTTTAGAGCAGATGCAGCACAGTTCCCTCTGCTTTATGCTGTGGAGGACAGAAGTGTTATTTGCACAGAGGATAAAGTATTTGTAAGACTTAAAGACTCACATGCCTCGTAATAAAACTAGAAGAACAGACCAATGCAAGAGTTTTGCAGATAAGTGACAGCAAGAGATGATGCTATGTGGATTATTTTCTTCAAAATAATCCTCTTTTTGTTTGTTTGTTTAGGAACCCCTTGAAGTCCCTTGTCCTTTGGGAAGCTTATATAAGCAACACCAGCTACAGTGAAAGCAAGCAAAGCCATCTGCAGCCTAACACGGAAACCTGAACTAGCTCAGGCACCAGAAGCAGCAGCTCAGCACACGGACTGAGCAGGGTAAATAAACACGCAGTACAGATACATCTTCAACGGTCCGTGTGTTTGTCAGCATCATACAGCGGTTCTCAAATTCTTCCACGTGTTAACCATTTTGCTAGGGTATATACTCCTGGCGCACCTGCACGGGTTCCTAACAGATCTCCATTTTAAGATGAAGGTGTCAAGACTCCTTCCGAAGGGGAACGCTGCAATGCTGAGAGCTTCCTTACCAGCCCCTCGTAAGACCCCCGGGGGCTTTACCTCAGAGTTTCACCTTTCCTTGATACTGCAAAGCCCCCCACGGCAGGCAGGGGCACAAGGCTGTGTGCAGTTCTTTATCCCATGTATGCTGGATCACGCAGCTGGGAAGCCGCTCTAGCGACACATGCTTCCGACCCGCTACAGGCAGCGACAGCCAAGGGCCTCACATCTCCTCTCTCAGCCCCTGCAGCGCTCAGGTTTGTCCCTAGACAAAGTCAATTTCGACAGAGCCAACCTGCTGATGTTTGACAAGCAAAAACAGAAATAGTTTCCCAGTCAACGTAAACACAAATGAAGTGAAATAGATCATATGCAGTTTTGCATTATTTCAGCCCTCTATTTTAACTCCATCCCATAACCTAGTAACATGGAGACTACTTTGTTACTATCATGAAATATATAGAAGTTACTACTTGAAACTTACTACCTGAAACCGAACACTCAGTGGCATTTTATCGCAGCCGTAGCTTACCATAGTTCAGCAACAGGTCAGGCTTATGATTCATTATTTTTAATAAAAATCTGATTATATCCACATACCCTTTTAAATTTAAGGCAACCTTCAGATTGCACTCTACCTCCCTCCTCTCCTCATAACCAGCAGTAAAAATCTCACTTCTCATTTCCCAATGGATTTAATACTCTGTCCTTACACGCTAAGAACAGAAGACAGCTTTGTAAACCAACAGAACTCGCCTTGTCTTCCAGGCTGGATTTTTTTAAAAGCTGACGCTGGCTGACTAATGCACAGACAGGCTGGCAATTCAACCAAGACAAACGCTCACAACTACCTCCAGCAAATTTTTGGAGAGAAAACACCCTTTTTCCTTAAAGCAAGCTCACGTCTTCCACACAGCACGCTGCACCCCTGATCTCCCGGGGACAAGACTTGTTACTGGCTCACTGAAGCTCTGTCGGAGGAACCTCCCCTATTCCACTTGAACAAAAAGCCTCTGGATGTGTTTGCCAGCTAACTGACATCCTCCCTAATGTCAAGTTTCTGAGCTGTTACTCAGCGCCTCACAGCTGATCCAAATGGGGAACTCCTGTCTGGGAGAGAGCAGAGAAAAGCTTCAGACATTTCAACGAGATTCTTAACTGCTTCTTCCTTAGATTTTCATCTCTTACAGAAATGCACCTTTCACAGAATAAATTCTCTCTTGAAAGTTTCCGTATCTTTCGCATCTGCCGCTGTTCAATACCGGGTCAGTCAGCTTAATTTAGCAACAGATCCGCTCCGACTGCCAGAGCACAGAGGATGGCGTTCAATACATTTGCAGAAAATTGCTCTGTGTCAAACAGTCCATCTCTTGATAAAGTTTATCAGTTAAATAGAGGTGGAAAGGCTTGCTCTGCAGTTTATCAGGTCAACGATGGCAGTAACTCATGTTTGCTTAACCTAAAAGCGGTATTTTGGCACCGTGAACACACTTACTAAGATAGCACTGCTCAGCACAGGTTGCAAAGAGCCCTGTTTTTCAAGGCAAGAGAACAGTCAAACTAATGCCCAATTCCAGGTTGTTCCATTCTGTGAACAATGACTTTTGGTAAAATTAAAGAAGAGGAATAATCAAACCTGGACCTGCAGCCAGAGTTCAGTGGTCCTCTGACCTGTGAGCCAGGTGAACATTGCTGGTTGCT
The DNA here is from genome assembly GCA_011074415.1 of Stictonetta naevosa. NCBI lineage: Eukaryota > Metazoa > Chordata > Aves > Anseriformes > Anatidae > Stictonetta > Stictonetta naevosa. The sequence continues at coordinate 3,833,874 of CM021703.1, forward strand.
CCACACTGCTCTTTAAAGAAAATCTGAACGCACCAAGTCTGCAACCAAGCAATTTGCAGTCCCTGTCATTCCTTCCCTCAGTTTTTCCTCTTCCATCAGTACAATGTTTAGACCAGACTCCATGGAGGACTTTGTTCTAAGCAAAGCTGAATTATGATGATAATCGAGAAGTTAAATATCAAATATGGTGGTTGGCTTTTCTTACTTTAGACAATGCCTTCAAAGAGATGGACAGAAGCTAGAATTCGTTCCACACAGGCCACCCACCCGCCGACCAGACTGCCATTTGTGCTACCTATCAGGGAAGAGAGACTAACGCCAGGAACCCTTCTGCTAGAAGCACATTCCTGCTTCGAGGTGTAACTGGCAAAATGCGAAACAGAACAAAAAATATGAAGATATGATAAGGCTAACAACACACCAGGCATTACCAACCAGGAGACACCAGCCATAAAAACACAGGCCCACAACCGCACACTGCAAGGGCTGCAACCTGCAGCTCCTCTGTACGAAGCAGGCATCCCGCTGAAGTTGTCACAACCCTGCAGGTAAATGATTCCCACCTCAAAGACCTCAACACCTGCCAAGTCACTAAATAACTAGCGTCTGCCCACAGGCACAGACAGACACTGAGCCCAGCAGCAGCGGTGGGTAACCATTTACCTGGGAACTTCGGAGATGCAGAGCGAGCTGTGCAGCTGGAACTTCCAGGCCAAAGACAGCCACCTCCGAGTAGATGTTGGAGTGCTTCTGGTAAAAACAAGAACTGCTGCTTCAAAATCTTACCTTCTGAGGAAGTTACGAGTGGTTTAATGAAACCTCTTTTCTAACAACAGTGCCTTGCACCCATATTATGCCACTCTCTGAGGAGAGCACAGTGAGATGAAACACTGCCTGGTTAATAGGGAGCTATTCCTCTGGAATCTGGCATGGGTACAAAAGCAGAAAAAAATCTAAAAAAGGTATCTCCAGAATTCACACCGTCCTTGAAAAGGAGCACTAGCGCTCCTTTGTGATTTTATAAGGAAAGCAATTAAAATGGTAAAAGCACAGCCATTTTGCTGTATTCCATATACAAGCACCTCTTCTCCTGTAAATTACCTGCGCTCACATCAGTCGCTCCTGTTTTGCTCCTCCTCCTCGCCCTAATAAACACCTTCATAGTTCAGAAGTAGCTTATACTAAGATGAACTATGCTTGATCCTATTACTGTCCTGTACAAAACACAGGAAGGCAAACACAGTTATACTTAACGGAGAAGTACGGACTATCAAATATTACACAGGTTTACACGCTGATAATTTAAGACAGTACTAGGTTACTGCGTCTTAAATATTTAAGCATGAAATGAGGATTACATTTTAATCCACAGCCTTCGGTCAGCAAAATCACCAGCCTATGGCCACTCCTCCTGCTTAATCTCAAATATTTCTTCTTTCCAAAATACATTAAGTTTCAGGTGAACACAGAGTGAAGGCTGAATAGCAGGCATCACAGGGTGGGAGGAAGCTGATCAGGGGAAAAAAGCACATGGGGAATATATGGGTTACGTAGTCAGATCCTCGTTATTTCATCAGCTACAGGTCCCTTTATCTACTTACCATATGAAGGACTAAGCCATTCTAAATGTCTGTACAGTCTTTGCAAGCACCACATTAGGTTTGCACTTGCAACTACTGCTCTCCCTACAGGGGGACTATTAAGCAAGCAAACAAGCAAGAAAATCTTCCTTTGACTTAGGTTATTCCACTATAGAAAAAAACCAACACAACACACACATACACAAAAAAGGAAGTATAAAAGGACAGCTGCCTTCCCAGTCGCGTCCACAATCCATCTAGCAAACACAACTCTAATGTTTGCTGGATAGCAAAGCGCTGGAATTGGCAGAACACAGCCTACACTGACATGGGCCAGTTGTTAATGTAGTCCAGAAACCTGCCTTCTGAAGCACTTCACTCTTCTTCTGAACCTTGCGCTTTGTCTTAACACAGCAATGATTTCCACGTGTAACATACCGTATAACAACGCTTAAGGGAACTTTTTGCAATCCTGTATTAAGAAAAATTAGAATGCAAGTGGTTAATGCGCCACCAGGAATTCCTGCCCAGCCTGAACTGAAGAGGAACTAGTTTCCAGCCTTTTCCTTGTTCCTAACTATATGCTGTATGTTTCATGCAATTTTCTTTGTTCATTTTGCAGCAAGGCTCAAAGCACAACTACCCGACTTTCAAATACACCTTTTTGTCAAAGGTCACAAAGTATTAAAACCCTGTAACTGGTTTGTAACTACACAACCTCATCAAATGTACTAGAAATTTCATGACTTCTCTAATTGATGCTAGCTGTTGGGAAGCGTTATAAAAGCTCAGCTCAAGGAAACGTTATCTCTTTGATAAGTCACCTTTCCAACTGTGAAGGAGGGGTTGAAGATGTTGGAATGCTGTTTCTTTTCCTTAAGTTTTTAATGGTGTCGTCTGCATTTCTCATTGAAAATGGAAGTTAACCTTTATAAGCCACTCCTACTCGAGCCACTGCCAAAAAAAACTTTTCGTGCCAAAACGTTATGCAGAGAGCTAATTCAAACAGGAGGCTCCGTATGTGCGTAACAACAGTACAACAATACGTGAGTGACTGCGTACTATGCTACATGTGGTCCTAGAATTCATCCTGCACGCATTTTTAAGGCCCTCTGAGCTGGAATTATATGCAACGCCTTTAAAGATTATATCGCAACGAAACAAAAGGCTAGCACCGAGCCAAGCAGTGAAGACACTTGGTGGGACAAGGCGGGAGAGTGCAAGGCAGCAGCTTCTTTCCCTGCGCGCCAGGCTGAGGGAGGACAAGTCCGTACCCAAAAGCAGAGCTCCGAGTGGGCTGCAGCCTTCCTGCCTGACCTCACGGGATCCCTCCAGGCTTCCTCTCCGCGTGAGGCTGACAAAGGCAGTGCCCTCAGCGAAGGCTGGGTCCCCTTCCCTTGGCCTCGCTTCCTCTTTCGCTTTTCCCACCTGGCTAGCGGGCAGGGCCGGAGCTGCGAGCAGCGGGGGCCGCCAGCCGCAGGCGGGGGCTCACCCAGAGGCCTAGCAGGGATATGGGGCTGCCCAGGGCTCTCAGCTAAGGCACCCAACCCCCCAGGAGGGCTGAGGGGGGGCACGGGGCAGGGGACGGGCCTCCCCCTAACGCCGCCGGGGGCACCGGCTGGGGCCGGAGAGCGTGAAGGGAAACGGGACGGCGGGGCTGCGGGCCCAGAAATCCCCAAAAAACCCCTGCGTGGCCCCGTCGGCGCGGCCTCGAGGCGGCGGCTGGGGCTGCGCAGCGCCTCCAGGCGGGGCCCCTCGGTCCGTCCGCCCGTCCTTCTGCCCGTCCCTCCCTCCCTCCCTCCCTCCCTCCCTCCGTGCCGTGCCCAGCCCCGCACCTGCCGGGGAAGCCGCGTGCGCGGCCCCGCAGCCGTGCCATGGCCGCCGCCGCCTCCCTCCCTCCCGGCCCCGCACTCACTTCTCCCCTCCCGCGGCCAGCTCCGCGCCCCCGCCGTGGTTCTTGCTGCGGCCGCCGTCCGTGACGGGGGGCTCCCCGGGGGCCGCCGGCTGCTGCTGCTGCTGCTGCTGCTGCGCCCCCTTCCCCGGCTCCTCCAGGGCTCCCTCGGAGCGAGTGCACAGCCCCCGCACCGGGACGCGTCGGCGGGCGGCCAGGGGGGGCGGCGGGAGGCGCCGGGAGCCTTGTCCGGGCCCGGGGCCGTGCCCGCCGGCCGCCCCCCGCAGCAGCTCCCTGAGCAGCGCC